>VXAL01014237.1:6617-98827 GCA_013399475.1 Chauna torquata | reverse complement strand
CAGGTGCGGGGCCCCGCCGCCATGTTGGGGCCGTGAGGGACGGGGGCGAGGTCACCGGGGCCGCGTCCGACGGCAGCGGCCAAGGAGGGGCGGGCGGCGGAGCAGCCTGCGGGACGGGACGTTGGTGCCCCCCACCCGTCTGCCCGGGCAGCCTGCGAGGGGAGGGCGCTGCTCCGGGGAGGGTAGAAGCCGGGCCCCGCGGGAGCCGCTCCCTCACGCCGGGCACGGTCCTGGCCAGTTCCCGCAAGCAGTGCAGCCACCCCGCGAGGAGGGCCAGCAGTCTAGCAGTCGAACTTTCCACGGAAAGCCACGGCAGCCTTCACGCGGGAGGTCGCTGTGAGGTGTGTGCCTCAGGCTTCGACGCCCGGCACTTAACGGAGCCGTGAGGCGGCGGTGGGAAGGCGAGGACCGGCCGGCCCCATGCTGAGGAGAAGTGGGGTGCGGGTGGAGAAGGAGACGCCTCACAACTTCAGAGCAAACAGGGAGCAACATGCGCGTTTTCTTTGAGTGAAGCCCAGCGCAGGGCGGAGGCCAGGCACGAAGGAGCTTTCCTGGGCAGTTGTGAGGAGGCCGGGCCGGAGCAGGGCCCGCTGGGTGCTGATGACAGCTGCTGCAGCGATGGAAGCCGCCAACGGCCCTATCGAGGAGGCCCGTGGCTGCGGGTGAAGATGGGGAGAGGTGAGAAGCGGGGTTTCCTGCTTCTCCGGCGCTGCAGAAGGCAGCGGGGGTGAATGGAGGCAAACGGCAGGGAAAAATCAGCCTTAGGAAGACAGCGAATGCCCTGCGCGCGTCCCAGCCTCTGCAGAGTGGGAGCCCAAATAGCACACGAGTAAGAGACCTGGAGCCTGGTCCTGAGGCTGTTTACTCTGGAAATAGGGTGGCACTTGTTGGTTTGCTGTATATAGCTTATAGCAGGCCTGCGGTAGCCCCACTATATATAGCGCGGCGTAGGGTATGGTTGCTCTCGTGCGTATGGTAGGGCTGTGATCACAGAAGCACTCAGGTGTGGTGGCTGTCTTGGTCTGTGACAAATGCGCTTCGTCTCGTTAGAGCTGTTGATGAGCTTATTTATGCTGGGTGTTGTACATTCTCCTTGGGGTACATTTTTGAAAGTGTATGTGTAGAAGTATGCATTTTTTCTATTTCAGCTGAACTGAGTTTGCAAACAATAGTAATGAGTGTTTATCTGTCTGGGCAATCTGTTTGAAATTGAAAGTAGCAAGACTAATGTGTTTTCCTGTCCACTCTGAATTTGGTAAATAAAAAATACGAGGAGTCCCCCATACTGGAATGCCTGCCAGGGTGGCAGCTCCAGTGGGAGCAGTTAGAGAGTCCGATGGAGGTGGGAAGGTCTTTCAGGAAACTACTTTACACAGAGGAAGCTTTGGAAGAGTTTTGGATGCGGGTTCATAATGTAAAGGAGACAAAGGGTAGAAGGTAAATGCAAAAATCTGTCAAAGACTGAGAAGCTGTGTCTAGGAGCAAACTGGTCCTCCAGTTGTGTTTGATACGTGTATGGTCACTTGCGTGTGTATGGTACGTCTGCATTGTTAAAACTGCATGCAAAGCCAAAATGTTTCAATGAATCTCCTCGTCTGGGGAGAGGATGAGATAACACTCATGGAACTGACGTTAGTCACGTTGTACAGATGAATAACCCTCAGACATTAATGACATTGGTTGGCTTTAGGTTGACTACATTTTTAGGACATTTTTTGCTTGTACTTTCGTACGCTGGCCTATTGTACAAGTTAGCTTTTGACACTTACTCTCCTGCTCAAAGAAATACTCCCTGTAAGTCCATCTATCATTTTTTAGCAATGCAGGTTCAAGGTGTTAGATTGGCTCTAAGGTAATGACTCTAAGTTAATGACAAATACACTCATATTTTTGACACAGCTCCAAATATATTTTGAAAATTTGCTGTTTCATGCTTATAGAAAGCAGTACAGATATTTCTAATACTCTGATGAATGCAAAATAGTGATACCAATTACTTGTATCTGCTGGCAACAATGGTTAGTTTTGAATGTATTGTCAAAATATCCGCCATGTTGAGAGACCTGAATTTAACTTGTTGGAATCTGAATTAAATCAATCTTTAAAAATGTTTTGTCTTAATCGACCACCTAGGGAGACATTGCCTGTGCCACAGAACTGCACTCTAAGAAAAATGAAGGAGAGAACAACAGAAGCATCGTTTTGGAGAATGTATGAACACTGGCTGAGCATAGATCCTATACTTGGCTTCAGATGGTGTTATACATTTGCTGAAATATCATACTCTGCCAAGGATTGTTCTTGGTCCTTTAAATGGAGGTGGTAAACTCAGCTTGTGATTTTGTTGTTCAGATATTTCCTACTGAGGCAACTGGAAATTTGCCTGATGAAGGACAGCAGGATTTAGATGCTTGGAAATGTTGAGGAATGTGCGAGGTATCTGGATGAGCTGCTCCACAGAAGAACAACTTCCTTACATATCTGTAACGTCTGAAGACTTCATGTAAGAAGTGGTCAAACCACCCATTCTATCTTGCTGACCGTGCAGCGTGGCGTTGCTGAGGCCAACCGCTTGCAATGGTCGCTGACTGCTTCTGATTGAAGCAACCCTGTGAAGCTGGCCCCGAATCGCTGACTTTTGGCTCCGTCTGCGCGCTCTATTCCCTCCGGCTTTAGCAAACTCCTTGTCACATCTCAGTTTTTGCTTCCTTTAAAAGCCACAGTTCTTTAACTTGTTGTGTTTACAACTAAATGTTCACATTTTTTTCTTCCTGGCAGAACTTGTTGCCACCCCCTTTTGTCCTCAGAAACCCAAGGATAGGTAGGCTGAAGGAAGACTGTGTGTGGTCAGAATGTCACTGCACTCCATCTAATTCTGGCTGCTGGAACCGTCCCTGGGGGCAATAGACAGCTGGACATAATTTGGAGCAGGCTGAGATTGATACTAGAGGCTCGCCTGAAAATAAGGAAAACAAAATTGCAGTTTAATCTCTTCTACTCCCAGATCTGACCCCCTTTTCCTGTTTCAAACATAGCTCACTGGAAGAGAAAATCAAGCACACAGCGAATTTAAACAACTTGTATTTGTCAGCTCAGGGGACTATCAGTGTCAGTTTAAGACGATTTCTTTTCCTGAGTATGTCATATCAAGTAACACTGGAGTTGCCTAAACTAAGAGCTGGAATGGTGGGGATGATGTTATTTTCATGTTGGACTCACAGGAATTTTAGAACATAAATTATTTTGATAACATGGCAGGCTGCCTTTCTGCCACACTTCCTGCAAATGTCAAAATTTTTTCCACGTTTCAACTTGGAAATGACATAGTGTTGGTGAAGGATAAATTGTGAAGAATTGTATGTCTGACTTTATTACTGATTAAACATGACAAATATTGAACTTTTATTTGAGGTAAGATTTTACAAGTTTGTTTATCTTCAAGGGAGGTATCGTGAGCATACTGCGTATGGCATAAGGTGTTACTTTACAGTAAACTTAATTTGAAAGAAGAACTGTGTTAGCAAATTACTCTCACTGTTTAATAGAAAGCTAACAGTAAGAGGTAAACATTTGTCATATCAGTTTCTGATCATAGATGTTGAAATTAGAAAAATAAGGAGCAAAATGTCAGTAGCAGAGGACAGAGGACATAATCTCTCCTTCTTCAGCCTCTCATTAAAATTAAACATGTTTTTATTATTTTGTTCACTGATTTGTACTACAGTGTCACTTAGGTGAAAGATGGTACAAACACAGAATTAGAGAAAACTCCTTCCCCATAATTCTTGCAATTTGGAGAGGAAAAAAAGCATGAGAGCTGGTTTGAAAAATCTAGTAGCCTGGAATTTCAGTCTGTTTTGCTGAAATTACCTCCTGTATGGGAGATCTGGCATGATTTTTGTTGTCTCGAGGCCTTTGGCTAACTAAGACTAATCGTGATTTCTTTTTTAGGTGTCTACCAATACTCAGGATATTAAAATTTAATGTTGTTGCCATTTATTTTAACTTTTACTGAAAAGTCAAGCGTGCAGTTTGCATGCAGTTCATCAGGCATGCAGTTTGCTTTTCTTCTGCAGGGATGTGATCATATATTTTGTATGTTTCCGCAAACTCCAGCAGAAGTGTGAATGCTGGGAGAGTGTGGCATGGTATTCTCATCAAAGTCCTTTGACAGTAAAAGAAAATGTGAGTGTGCGAGAGCAAGTGAATGAGAAAGGAGCCTCCCCAGAAAGCTGTCCGTCTTTTTCATTGGTCCAGCTGCACAGCCTCACCAGGCTAGAAGACTGAAAGGCTTCAGAGGCGTGAGCAGTTTTCAGATACAGCTGAAAATAACACGTGAAATGAGGATGTGATAGTGCGGGAGAAGGATGAGTCCATTTCACTTTCCATGTCTGGTTCACCACCTCTTGTGTCTTACAAAATTAGTCCTGTAAACCACTCCTGTTGCTACTTAGGTGTGGTGTTAATTTCAGGCTTCCCTTTGAAAACTGAGGGACTATGGCTTATGGGTGCTTTCTCAACGTTTTCAAGGCACAACTTTGAGGGTCACCCTAACAAAAGTTAACTCGCAGTCCTAGGATGTCTGGTTTTGTGGACTGAGTGTATAGGTAAAGACTACTTAATGTGATAAGAATTTCAGGCATCACAAATCCGGGCCTTAAATTGCACAGCTGTTGCTGAGAAGATTTTATTTTGCTAAGCAATTTTATCTGGAATTTGAACAGTCTTCCCACCTTTTGCTTGTATGGATATTTCTAACTGATTCGATCATACTTTTGTGTAGCAGCCCTTTTCCATTGCTGTTCCCTGTGCGGTGCTGTACCTAGGAGTGATTTCCCTTCTGGTGTTCTTTTCTTTTTTTCTCATGTCAGATAAGAGAAGCAGCACTGGGAAATATGTATTGGTGGAGATATGTGGCTTTTGTAACACTGGAGCCACTATTCCTTCTTTCATTTTTCTGGAAAACCAGTGTCGCTGCATACAGGAGTTTAAGTCTGATACTGTACTAGGTTTCAGCCAGTTCGGATAAAGTGAGGGCTGTCTAGAAGCTTTTCACAGAACTATAATCCATCTGAGGAACAAACAACCTTCTTGATATTCAAAATATTAGCTGGAATATATAGTATTCTTCTGATTAAACTATGTCAGCGCAATTCCTTGCTCTGGCTAAAAGGCAAAATAGAAACGCCAGAATTCAGATCCAGTATTACCCAGAATATGTTGGAGTCGGTTTCATATCTAGGTTTGGCTCCTTGTGAAGCTTTGTGCAGGTCATTTAATCTCTTTCTTGGTACAGTCTTGGTCTGTGAAATGGGGAAAATATGTGATGCTTGTGCAGGGAAGTGGGGAGAATACGTTCACTTATGTATCGAGGATTTCCAAAGACATTTAACCAATTTAGATACCCCTATCCCTTTCAAAGTCAGAGGAATCTGGATGCTTGTCTGTAACAGGCAGCAGTGACAGGGCCTGCCATGGCACCCTGCCATTGCCTCGACTGACAGTAGAATTGGGCAGAACTTCCTCTACTGCAACGTTCATGTTTCAGAGAGCAAGATGAGCGTAGATGACTAAAAACTCTGTGGCCTCTCCATTTCCCTCTGTGTAGGAAATCCAGTTCGCCTTCCTCTGAGAGGAGGTGGTGGCTCTTTTCGTCCTCTGCTGTTTTCCATTTTTGCAAAAGGTGAACGTGAGTTGATGGGAATCAAATATATGTGTGTGACTAGCACAGCTTTCTAACTGGCAGGTCAGCTTCAGCAGATTGGGTGTTTAAGCTGTTAGTATGCCCTATTTTTAATTTTGCGGTATTCCTATACAGCACGTAGCTGCAGATTTTCAGAAGGTATTTTGACTACTTCCAACTTTTGTGTCCTCCGTCAAAAGGACGGAGAGTATTCCTGATTTCAGAAAGTGCTAAACACCTTCAAGGCGGACATCCATATAATGAGTCCTTTTGGAAAACCTTAACCTAGTACTTCCTGCAAAACCTCATGGGCCAGGAATGGAGTGTGACAGTGTCACGGTCTTTCAGCATGACAAAAACAAGGCCTCTGAGAAATTCTGCAGTGGAGGAGGACCTTAGAACAGATTTCTGGGGCAGAGCTCTTGCTAGTGACTGTTCTGCTTTTTAGAATCCATAAGCATCAGGATCAGCAGACATTTTAAACAGTAATTTGGTTTCATAAGCATCTTCTGAACTCTCTGAGTTTGCTTTTCTTTTCTTTCTTTCTTTTTTTTTTTCTTCCTCTTTTGGGAAAAAGTTATTAATACCAGAAAAGCAGCAACATTTCTCATTAATACTGTGTGGGGATGAACTCGGCAAGCAACCTGCCCAGTTAACCTGTTAATTATTCTACAGAGACCCAGCTTTTCTGGTGAATATCTGCATGATAATGCTAAGGAATATATGTCAGAGCGTTTTATTTCCCTCGAATGTTAAATTTATGTAGTGCTAGTCTGTGTACTGTCACATGGAAAGCAGAAGAAAAGTCACAGTTGTGATTTTCCTTTTTGTGAGATTATAAAGGGTTATCCTCTCACCCCTCTTTGCAGATACATGTGGCTGAAAGGCATCAAAATTCTGGAAAAGGCTGGAAGATGATACATCTGAAAGCTGGCACAGAAGAGTCTATATCCCTGCATACTCCCAAAATATGCTCAGTAGGAGTTTAACCACATCAGGGAAGAATGCAGTTCTGGGAGGGAGACAGAGGGAGCACCGCTGCTCGAAGTCATTGAGGTATCCCTTTTAAGTGGCTGCAGAACAATACAAAGCATTTCCTCTGGGTAATAAACTGACATGTAGCTTGCAATATATACTCATTTTAAATTATTTGTAACTTGGGGATTCTTTTTATTAATGAGTTCAAGTTCTCTTTCCCTGGAAGCCCAAAGCCCCAAGAAATTAGTTCCTGCTCATTCATGATTTACCATGCTTTAGGGGCTATTAAAATTTGGAAGACTGCTAACACCAAAAGTGATAAAGGCCCCAAATAAACTCATCGATACAAAGAAAAACAAATACTCCTCTCCGCCCCCGTCCAGAGCAGCCTAGTGTTGTTCAGTTAACTTGCTTATGTCACTCAAAAAACCTCAGAGCTCTGTTTTGCCAACAATAGGCTCAGTGTGTACGGGGCTGTGGGCCTCTTTGGCACCACAGCTGCAGGTCGTAAATACAGTTCTGGAGATTAAAATATTAAAGTGCCCCTCTTTGGAGGCTGCAGAACAACGCCTGAGGTATTGCCCCCTGCCTCGGAGGCAGCCTGGTCGCTCGCAGGGCTGTCAGGTGACTGTGCGGAGCACACTCAGAGAGCTTCCCACACGTGGATTAGCTCTTCTCAGAAATGACATTTCTGCCATTTCCTGTGTTAGCCAGGGAGTGTTTTGTACGCTGTGCTTCCATTTCCTGCACAAGGCTCCTTAAAGTTGGTTGAAGCAGTTCACTGAACATGAAATCAGTGTACATAAGATAAAGTAGAGGTACGTACTTTAAGAGAAGCACTGGTGGCTTTGTGTGGAACAAGTTATGGTTGGAGCACCAATCTGTCCTCATGTCTTTCCATGCATTTGTAAAATAGTAACAAAAAGAAAAAGGAGCGTTTGGAAAAAATCACTTGCGTGAGTGCAAAGGGGCAGGGGAAGGAATATACTTCAGTGGGTCCTGCTCAGTGCCTTACTAGTACTTACTTCCAGACTCCTTATTTATTACTTTTTGTCCCATGTTATGTAGAGAAGTTCTGCTTTCCAGCTCCCTTACTCTTGGAAACAATACGCCTCTCACTGTAATGTTTGACAGCACTTTAAACAGTGAACTGTGTTTGCAGAAATTTTCACTTGTAGAAGCAATGATTAGAATGTGTCAGAATTTTAGGCATTGGTCACTTGTATGCATGTTCATCAATCATTTTTCAGATTTGTATCTGTAAGAGAGAACAGGCTTTTACCATGTAAATTCAGCCTCTGCAAATTAAACAAAAACAAAAAAACCAACAACAACAGCAAAAACCATGCAAGAAAAGCATAATTGATTGAGCTTGCCTGTGCTTTTCTCAAATCGAAGGAGAGCTTTTGGTTCAACATTTTGTCAGCAAATTGTGGCTGAGTTATTAGTTATCTGTCTCAGTTATTAACTACCTGGAATTTATAAATCTTTCAGGAAGACATTTAATATACAAGTCTCTGAATGTTACTGGAGCTCCTGAATGGTATCTTTGAGTAAGCTGTGGATGCTAAGAAACATGTCATCCTAATGATGAGGGAATTAAGGCTGTTAAAGTAGATTGCATGATTGTAAAATAGCTTCTTTGGCACTTGTTGCTTTAGGAACAAGGGTCAGATTCTTTCCTTATGCTGGAGACACATTGAAACTCGTGTGGGCTGACTGCAGTGGGTTTCTGGAGCCTGTTACAGTTCTGTAAGTAACTGTGCATAATGGCTTTTGGGGACAGGTCTAGTAGTTGCTGTTTCCTGGTAAATTCTTTGTTCCTTTAAAGGAGAGGGCACAGCAGTGGAAGTGACTTCAGCCTTAAGATTGCGGCACTGTGGTTTATAAAGAAGGACATCTGCCTGTTTTTCCCGTGGTTTTTTTCAGTCCCCCTCATTATGCTGATTCAAAAGAAGGTTAGCTAAAAGTACGAAGAGGGAAAGAAATGCCTACTGGATCGTGATGTCATTCAGTGAAGTCACCGAAACATAAGGCTGTTTTCAGAAAACAGTGGTAGTTACTGAACTTAGCACTAACTCAGAATCAGCTCTCACCCTTTGTGGAATCAGAATGTAACTGGTGGGTGGGTGGGCGCGCGCGCGCGCGTGTGTGTTTTCACATGCATTTATATCACAAAATCAGTGAAAACTGAGAGGGTTTCGGAGTAACAGGCAATGTGCCAACAGCCCCTGTCCAGGTACTCGGGACTACTCTGCCACTGTGTCCTGATCTCATCTATGGGGACGTATCTTATTATAAAGAAGGCAGTTCTTTGTGCTTAATATCATCTCTTCATTTAGAAAGTCTGCAAAGATAACTATTCTGCCCATTTTAATGGTGGTTTTGTGAGGACAACATCTAAATTTTGTGAGTAGAACTGTATGAAAATGAAATGTTTTGTAACGACGAGAAAAAAAAAAATCCCTGTGAAAGGGAGAAAACTTTCTAATGGTACCTGCAAGGAGAAGACTGTAAAACATGGAACGTGTGTGTACAGGTCATGTAACTCTGAAGTTGGATGTAGCTGTTACTTAACGTCTCTTCTTCCTATAGCTGCAGTCTGTCCTTGCCTTCCTGTCTTTCACCAAAGATTTTTCTTTCTTCTGCTTTAATTACCAGGAAAATTTATGAGAGGATATATATATTTTTTTCTCTGAAGGTAGATAGGGCTGAGAGCTTTTGCAACATTCCTTTAGAGCTAATAACGATTCAAAGTTAGCAGTGACATACCATTCATTTTAGAACAAGTGTGTATAAGACGTGTATTATTTTGGGTGGGATTACTCCGGATTCTTGACATGCTTCATCCAATTAACTTCAGTTTGCGTCTCCAGCATGGCTGTTATTGTTTAGTTAAAGCCTTCCATTATGCAGGAAATGTAGCTGTGATGTAGGCCTGAAGTACAGCTGGTTTGTGATGTTTATAAGTTGGCCCCTGTGAGGTGGGTTTTAATTGCTAAAACACACTTTATTTGTTGTGTGAGGCACATTGAGCGTAGGTAGGCAAAGAGGTAGGGATAATACCTTCTTTCCACCAGAACAAATAATTACCTGGGGCAGATTAACAGTTTCTTGGTTTTAGGAGGTATTTTTTAGTGTGCATCTTATGAAGGTAAATAGGAGCTATTAAAATAGTTGGTTTGGAGTCAGAAGACCTTCTTTCACTGCACTGCTGCCTTTTCAGACTGATGCCCTAATGCCAGCAAGGAATATCATGCAGGCATGGAAGAAAGTAGAATGGGTTTATTTGCAGTAATCTCTATTAGGGAAAAGCTCTTGACTTTTCCTCCTTCATTTTCCAGGAGGGAATGAAAGTCAAACATACACTTCCTTCATAAACAAACAAACAAATGAACAGTTTCTTGTTTGTTTGTTAGTTTTGTTTGGTTGTGTTATTTTGCCACCTTGGGACTTGAATGAAATCTTTATTTCCAGTTGGCAATATGTGACACAGCATATCTTTTGTGACAGAACGTGTAAGGCATTAATAATGTTGTGAGTTTATTAACAGCAGTAATAATTTATTTTACATCTATCAAGGATTCTCAGTAATTTTACTGACTTGAATTTGAAAGTATCTGAACAGTGTAAATGAATTATGAGACGATACTAAATAGAGATGTTTGCTCACAAGTTAACTTGTAGTTCTTTAGCTATCAGTTGTTTACTGGTCTGGACCAATGAAGTGCTAAAAGCTAAATACTGTGAAATGTTAAACTTTGATGAAAGATATGAGGAAAGAAACTGTTTCTTTTGCCAACACTGTGGTCAACAGCAGTGCCCTGACCTGATTACTTAAGCTGATGTTTTTCCTAAATCTGTCATGAATCAGTAATTATCAAGTTTTGCAATACTCAATGATTCTCTTGTGAATAGCAAAAAGATTTGTTATTGTAGGTTGGTATTTTCTAAAAGAAATGTTCAACTCTTGCATCTGCAAACTCTATACAGTATGTTTTGCTTTTTTGCCTGGAAAACTGTGGAATGCTACAACAAATCTCCTGAAGAGTTTCACAAAATGTGAGGAAAATTCAGTGTGGCCTAATCTGCAAGTGACCCCTCTGGTGTCTTTCAAAATAAACTTTCATGTCAGTGTGTTTTTCCATTCATCGCTGGAAGATATCCAGTTCAAGTATTCAGTTGTAGGGCTTGACTTGTAGGGCTCATAATAGGAAAAGGAACTTGTACAACATATTATTATTAGCAGAGAGTTCTCATAGAATTTTAATATGGTACTCCCAGAAAAATTTCCCTTTTCTGTTGCACAAAGTGCTGTGCAGCAGCATGAGGTGTGTTGTGGAAGGGACCAGAGGAGGGATTGGGTCCCTGAAGGAGACTGGAAATTCAATCCATGCTTCCCTTGAGTGTGGTGGTATAGCTCTTAACAGCTGGCTTCGAAGCCCCAGTAATCCTCGCAGCTCATGGCTGAATTTTCTGAGGAATAAAGGACCAAAATTACGGGAATTTCTCAGTTAAAGGGAACAAGAGATGCGGTAACGTGATACATCATCCATTGAGTCACTTGAAAAGGATGGGATGGCAAAACCTCTGTGGAGCTTATTTAAAGGATGCTTTTGGTTTATGTCCATGCAGATCTGTGATTAGAGCCCCGTGGAAATCGGACGTCTCCTTAAGCTGCACGTGGAGTTACTGTGGAGTCTGCTGTCCCCCAAAGCCTGTACAAGGAATGCAGCTGAGTGTGAGGTAGGCGGGACTGCGCTCCCTATGTGGGAGAGCTCCTGTGATCTGATTGACAGCAATCACTTGTTGGCTCAGGATGGATAAGCCTTAAAGAGGAGAACGTACAAACAGGCAAATCTACAGGCAAATCTTAAATGTCCTAAATGTTAGTTTGAAGGCATGGTCTGACACTGGTGGAGATTTATACAGATGACAGGGGACTTGATAGCAGGAAAAAGAAAGAAAAAAATGAGGAAACTTGAACCAGTCAGTTCTTTTCTGGTGAAAATTGCTTAACATAGATTTGTGGTTTTAAGTAAATGTGCACATTAAAAGAATGCTGACCTTTAAAAACATGGTTTTCAATAAATTGCTATTGTTGCTGTTTAAAGCATGTGGACTTACAAGCAGCAGGAAAATACCATCAGCCTATGAGATAGGAAATGCACCATGGAAACAAACAGAACCCTGGCATAGTAAAGAGATGTTTTCTGAATGGTGCTCTCCATTGAAAAGTCAACTCAGCATAGTTCCTTCAGAAATGTGCGTATAGGGATACTACAAACCTCTTAAATCACACTGTGTGATAAACTGGTGTTCAAATGGCAACCACTGTGTTTTGCTTTAAAACAAAGAAGGTCTTTGTAAGATTCTTGAGCTAAAGTTATATTTTGTGGATCCATTGCTTAGGAATGCAATGAAATTAATTCTTCGAGCTAATGAAAAAGATCAAGAAATATAGAGCTGCCCTCTAGTGGCAAAATAGCAGCATGAGGTGTGTTTGTCTTGCGTGCTCACAGTGGTTGAGAAGCTGAAGGTTTACTGGAAGGTGAACAAAAATGTGCAAATATTTTTAAAGGAATTCTGTAGTTACAGTTCGAATGTCAGACCAGCAATGGAGAAGATGGCATATTAGACAACAGTGCACAGGCATCGTGTTCTCTGGGGAGGAGGTCTTTCACAATTCTCATACCATATGATGTATGGAAGAGCTCCACAGGCTTTATATCCAGAGCTTGTTCCAAAAATTCTCAATGTATTAAAGAAGTTTGGATTTGGATATTTGCTTCAGCTCATTTTGAGAAGAGGGATCATCTCTGAAACTGGGATATTGCTTCATACTTGAACTTTCTCTTGTCTGGAACAGTTGAAATTGATGGCTTTGTCCTAGGTTATTCTCCACTAGATGAAACAGCTCTTTCCTGAATGCTGCATTGATCCTCTTCACTTCTAGTTTGCAGTCTTCTGCTCTGGTTCATTAAGAGAGGAACCTTCATGGATGAAACGAGCCAAAATTATGAATTCTCTGAACAGACTTACCTTAAAAATGAAGACAATGCCTTTATGGGGAGTGCCAGCATATTCTAACATAATATATACAATTAAACTAATTTTTCCCTTGTTTAAAATGGGCTAATAACTAACACTCCCCCATTTAAGTCAATTTACTTATTTAAAATTACATGAAAGAGAAAAGAATCAGAGTAAGTTATGTAAGCGATGTAGCCGTCTGTTACGCACAAGTGTTACGCCCTTTGTGAGGCTTCGTTTGGTACTTAGTCAAAGAGATTAACTCAGCCTCTGTGATACAGTTATTTGGGAAAGTGTGTGAGTTTCTGTAATCACTGCAAAGGTGCCTTTCCATGCGACATTAGGAAGAGCTAAACTGGTTAGTGAAGATTAAACTTTTCTGTCCTGGTGTGGTATTTTCTGAAGCTGCTGCTGTGTGTTCATCTTCTCTGCTAAATGTGGTTTCTGTTTAAATTTGGTTAAACAGAAAGTTGGGTAGGATGAATTCAGGAAAAAATTCTCAATCTGTCAAGATTAGGAATCCTAAATCCAATGGTTTGTCTTTAGGTTCAGGTTGTGAGAATAACAGACTGTTTCAGGTTCACAAAGAGTAAACCACAAGAGAATTTGGCAGTGGCCCCATTGATCTAGTGTATTTTTTGAGATAACAATGTGTGCATGTGTGTGTGTAAGAGTAAGACACAGAGGAGAAGGGTAGGGAAGGCTCTTGTGCAGAAGTTTCTTTGTATGTATTAATATCAGTGCAGATAAAAGAAAAAGTAAAGAGAATATTGATTGCAATTTCAATCAATGTTTACTGCCTGTGCAGAGTGTTTGAAAGATTAAAATGAGAGGGAAGACTTCTGCCCAGGGAAGTCAATGTAATAAGTAGAGTCTAAAGAGTGTTGATGAATCAGGTTTTCCTTTATCCACGCTTATCGGGTATATCTCCCTCCTATCCATGTTTCTTACAACCTCTTTTGTTTCCCTCGTAATGAATCCAATGCTTCTTAGAAGGCAGAAATCAATTTCTCTGGGTGCAGAAGTCCTGGAATTACGGACAGACCTCTGAACACATGTACGCATGCTGAAAAACGTGTGCACACATGCATGCATATACACACACACGGAGCATATGCTGCTGTCTAGGGGCCTTTCTGGTAGCATCTGCTGTATTTGTCTGCTTGGGTTCTGTAGAGGCTTCTCTGCGCTACGCTAATGTAAAGCAAGTTTGGAGAAAGCTGAAGGAACAGGTAGCTCGATGGGGCCACTCCTTCTCATGTGATGTGAGCCGGAATTACTAAAGGTGATGGTGCTTCAGGTTGTCTCTGGGATTAGCAGCTAGAAGGAGTCCCTTGTTATGTGGGTCTGGTATAGCTGCGTAACTGGGAGGTCAGTGGTCAGTGCTAGAGGGCCACGAAGACCTCTCTCCAGGCAATCCTGGTCTTGTCTAAATTGCTGCAGATGAGGCAAAGTCTTCCTGGGTGGACTGATGGTGACTAGTCTCTGTGACTGTTCCCCCCCCCGAGACTATTCTCTTGCTTTTAATGTAAGAATGGACGTCTTGGCTCCGTATCATCCAGCTCCAATGGTCGGAGTGTTCTTTGACCTGTCCCGAATCTGCTTGGCGGGAGAGGCTGATTGTAGTATCTAACACAGATTTTTGGTGTGGAGACACACAGATGCTCCACAGAAGCGGCTTAGTGATTTCGTAGAGACTTCAAGGTAGGCCTGGGATGGAAACTTCCAGGGATAACTGAGTCCAGTTAGACTCTGCGGTATGGTCAGAGAGTAGAATATCTGTTAATTCATTGGCACCAATATTCATATGCATGCCATATTCTTAAAATAACAGCATGAGTCTTTAAAACTTATCAGACCTCTGGGCTTAGAAGATTAGGCCCAATCACCTGACAGCTGACGCTAGTATGTAGGCTTTGTTTGAAACAACAGCAGTATAAACAGTGTGATAATAATTTGGTAGTATTTTGTTACCTCTGTCCCTTCATGTGGGACATTTTGTTTCCCATCTCACAATGCAACATATCCAGAGGTAGGGTGCTGTTTTCCTTGCTTTTCCCATCTGTCCCATCACCCATGCCCGCTTCTGTCCCTAGGGATCAGTGTTCCCCCCTGTTACTGCAGTTCAGCACTTCTTGGTGGTGGTAGGTAAAGAGTTAGTCTGGGGTATCCCGAACAAAAGAAAACAGGTGCCAGAGGAGCAAACAACTGCTTTGTGCTCAGGAACATCCTCACCTTTCATCAGGCCTTCCAGAACTACGATGAGGGTGGAACCCAAAGTGCTCACTTGCTCCTCTGGTGCCTGTTTTATTCTGTGTGAGATACCTGATATAGATTATGTTTTCACCAGACTACCTGTGGAGGTCAATTTGCGTGAGAACAACATTTACAGTATCCTCAGGCATATGGTAGAAGCTGCAGCCGTTGAGATCTCTGGGGAAGTTTATATTCTTCTGTAGGTACGTAGCCAAGAATATAACTTAGATTCCCAGCAAAGACACATTCTCGTTCTGGCATTCAGCAGGGAGTATAACCTCTGCAGTGGTCCTCACTGTAGTTCCAACAGTGAAAAAACTGTAACCGTCATGAACTGCGATTTGTTTTCTGAAAAGGATTGGCAAATTTCCATGAACACTAGGTATCTGTCTAACTAAATTGGCAAGTTCTCCAGCAGCCCCGGGGAGCTTGTTAAGTTCCTTGAAACTCATTCCTGTCCACATGGCAGTTACAAGATATGACTGCTTTGCCAGCAGAGCTGGTAAATTCCAAGAACCCCAGATACTAGATTCACAGAAATTACAACCCTGCTGGCCACACTGGTCAAGCTAGAAATGTTTTTGAGTTTTGTGAGCCTTAGCCGTTTCTACATGTAATTTACAATTTGCAGTTGTGCATCTACGTAAAGGACTTTGGCAACAAACAGCTGGAGTTCTTGGTGGTTACAGTCTC
The DNA here is from genome assembly GCA_013399475.1 of Chauna torquata. Taxonomy (NCBI): domain Eukaryota; kingdom Metazoa; phylum Chordata; class Aves; order Anseriformes; family Anhimidae; genus Chauna; species Chauna torquata. The sequence goes on along the minus strand of VXAL01014237.1, from coordinate 83,184 downwards.
AGCCGGCACAGTGCATCCACATGACTTGGAGAAGTTGCAGTGGTGATGGTTTTGCAGCAGAGCTTCTAAACCTAGCGGTCTCTGGGCAGAATATGTCTGTCCTCCTATTGATTTAGCAGAGGAGACAGTACTCGCATGGTCCTCAAAAATTCAGGCATGGGATATAATCAATCACATCATTAAATGACCTTGTACTTTCTGTGGAGCCTAAAATTAATGATTCATGGAGATAACAAATTCTGCCTCTCAGCTGGCAAGTTTGGAAGCATTTCTGTAATGTCTTGGTTTGAAGGAAGATTGGAGATATGAAAGTCCAGTTTTCACTGAGTGAGAATACAAATTCTGTGACCCCTCTACGGAAAGTTTTACCTGACAAAAGGTTTCTAGCTTTTGTCAGAAAGTTTTCCTTTGGTGAGAGACCAGACAAGCTGTATTCAGATGGTAAGGAGAGGGACGTTTAGTTTTAGAAAGTTAGGGCAAGTGGGGTAAAGATTGAAGTTTGCAGTGCAGTTTTTTTACAGTCTTACACTAATGTTTTGTCTCACAAAACTTCAAAGTTTCCTGTTCGTTTTAATACTACATTTAGAAAGAAGTAACACTCCAATTTTATTATATCTGACATTTGAAGAATCTCTAGCAAAAGAAATAAAAAGATCCTGAACTTTTCTTATGACCAGCATGCATTGTATTACAATGACAGTTTGTATCAAGGGATCCTATATATTCTTGACACTTTTTCCTTTCATATTCTCTAGAAACCATGAAGAGGCAGAAACAACTGGTTTTTGTTTGTTTGTTTTTTGTTTGTTTGTTTTCTTTAAACTGTGTAATAATGTTCAAGTTGAATCCTGCCACTTCATGACATTTGGAGGCTGGACTTCAAAACTTCAAAACTCTTTCAACATTATTTTTTATGTGTGTAGTGATATACATAGATGTTCATAAATAGTATAGATTGAACCAGTAGAATATATTGCATATAGAAATAATATGGCTGTCAGAATAGCTTGGAAAATGGCAGGAGAAAAAAAAAAGAAGCTTATAGAAGAAGTAAGAAAAGTTTGTCAAAATGGGATATTATTTACATCTGAAAAAAGACTTCAAGAGTCCAAGGCTTTTGACTCAGTAACTGTCCCATTTTCGACACGGAATAACATTCTTGTTACTTAAAACACCAAATGCTGTGATATGTCTTTCTCCATCTTGTAGTACCTGCTGTGCCCAAGAAAAACTAATGTCCTGTGTTATCAAAATTTCTTTATTTTATTTTACTAAATATTGTAGAGAAAATAAATCCTGTAGTCCTGTCTGATAATATGTGCTTACTGGGCAAATGATGCTTTCTGAATATAGGTGGGTGCCTGAGAAAACACAGCTGCAGAACTGGAGTCTAAATGTATAGTTTTGTATTTATTGTTGACTGTAAAGTGTATGCCACAGTATGTTCACATTGCCAACTGTGGCAAGGAGGCTATTGCAGTTACGTACTTCCACATATACATGATTTCATACGTACATTATTACCTAAAACTTTGCCTATGTTATCAGGCAAACAGCAGTAAAGATAGAAAAGATTGCTAATTGGATCTGCATTTTCAGTATCTTCCTTGGTGTTCTTTTTGCAAGTAAGAGCAGGAGGGCTGTGAGGGTATCGCAGTATAGTGGGGAGGTCAAAGAAAATAATTAATCATATAAAATATTCTGGAAATGCTTCCCGCGTAAAGATCTGTTCTCTATTAGCTGCCACATAGGTTGTTAATCTTTCCTGTTCTGTAAATAAGGGAATGTGGTCATGTATCTTTGTGTCAGAGCAGTTTTTTTGCGTGTCCACAGTCTCTCTCATTCTAGCTCTGTGCATTAGACTAGTTCAGCTGTGTGCCAGCATAAGCTTCTGTGGCTATCTTCTCCTCTGATGTAACTCTTTCTTCAAAATGTTGTGGGCAGTCATCTTCTGGGTGGCTGCTCTGCACATGTTTTTCCCATTATTTTAGTAGTAAAGTCAACTGTCAGCTGTGAACCTTCTCACCCCCTGCTCACCTGCCTGGTTTTGATTGGCAGCTCTTCCTCTCTTTCATAATTAGTGATTGAATAGAATTTGCTGGAAGGAGAGAGAGGGCAGATCTCTAGTGGTTTGAAAATTGGACTTGATTTGTATGACAGTAAAATAAATTTTGTCAAAGCTATTGATGAATAAAACTTTACTGATGTTTTTCATTTTTGATTAAAGTTAACTCGTCTTGTACAAGCTTATTACTCATCTTGCATGTATCTCAAGTATAATAGTTGCAACTGTTAAGACAGTAATTAAACTTCAAAGCTGTGTTATTAAAGGCTCAGCAAAAACACCCCAAAGCGAAGAATTTGTAGTTAAGACTATACAAATCCATCCTTAACTAGTCCACAGTGAGTAGGGATTATGTAGCACAGTAATAACATTTGCTGTAAAGAGAATCCATGCAAAATCTTGACAATGGACTGCAGAGACAGTAGAGAATCTGGATGAATAGTCCAGGATTATGATTTTGGGATTTTCTTTATTTCTTTTAATAGACATGGCTTTGCCATAAAGGGTGTAGCTGAAATTCATTTTAGATAAGCAGGACTCTTCAGTCCAGGATTTTGCTTTGACAGTCATCTGTAAAAAATGTTAGCTGAAGTTTCATTCCAAAATAATGAATAAAAGGCTTGATTCTGCTGTTGGATCTGGGTTTATGAATCATCAAAAAGCACATTAACCTATGTGTGTGGGTGGCTAACTGCAGTGTGTGCCCCGAGCTGTTGCTCCATCAGGACTGTAGAGTCATCCAGAAGGGTGGACAGCTTTGTGTGTCTTCCCTCTCTGTGCTGAGATATTGTCCAAGTGGGAGGTGGATTGACCAAAACTGGGGAGACCATAGACCTCCGTGCTAGTTAGTCATACCCTACTGTCTGAAATGGGCATCTCTGGAGCACATTTCTTGGGTGTAACTTATTTCATGAGCTTGATGGAATAAATACGGCATCTGAACATCTCCAAGTATGCAGTCAGGAGAGAGGGGGGCCAGTCATTTAAAACATCTCTCTACTTGCTGAGATACTTGGGCAGAAATTCAAAAGATGTGTAAACTTGTCTGGAAGACTTCTTTGTGTCCTTAAAGTAGGAATTACAGATTCTTTCNCCCCCCCCCCCCCCCTTATGTTTTTGTTCTCGTTCTTTCTCCCATTTCCAGTAGGAATAGTGGAATAGTATGGTAAAATTTGAACCAATTTTTAGTAACAACCAATGTTTTTCAGGTATACTCAGCTGCCAGCTTTTTGTACAAAGGAAAGCTTGAAGGAAGCTGTATTGAGCAGAGGTGCAAAAAGAAGTCATTCTTCAAACAGTGTGTAGTTAAACTGGAACTCCTTGCCTCAGTCGCTGGGGATGCTGGAGCTTACCTGGGCTCAAGGGGGTGCAGGACAGGTTCATGACAAATAAATTTGTTAGGGATACTAAATGCATGGGAACATATGTCTCAGGGAGTTCATGAGCCACAAATTGTTGGAGCCTGGAAGAGCTTTTGGGAAAGTATCACTGTGCTTACCTTATTCTGGCACCTTCTTTTAGTTACTGCCAAGGGAATTAAATGAATCTTTGGTCTGAAGTCATTATGATCATTTTTATTGGAGGGAAGGGCTAGCGGCTTGGGTGAGATTTTTGGTGTGTATAGAGATTAGTAGGAAGTACCAGTATGGATTTTATTGCCTCTCAAAAGCAGTGAGAGCAGAGTGGGAGATTCAGCTTGTTAGCATTTAATTAGTGACTTATCACATGCTTCTTCCTTTTCACCTCTTTGTTTTTCTCCCATATTTTCTGTCACAAATGAATGTGGTGCTCTGTGGGTAACAGACCTAGGGGAGCATTGCATTTACTTACTGCAGAGGCTGAACTGGGGAGTGGGAGAGAGTGGTGGAAATGTTGATTCCCCTCTGAGGTGGCAGAGGTTTCACAGGGCAAGAATGACTGGATGCTCTCTCTGCAGTGAGAAAAACATAAATGAGGAGAAATACAGTTAATGCCATTTTTTGTGGCTGTCACTGCAGACCAATTAGACAGCTGAACTGGGACAGGAGTGTGACAGGGGAGAATAAAACAATCATGGAATAAGAATAAATGTCCCCTTTTTGCCTTCTTACCTGTTCCCAGTGGCTTCAGTGAGGGAGCTCAGAAGCTGGCCCTAAGCATTCAGCAGGGAGGCAAAGAAAAAGCAGAGAGGAACCCATCACTACTTGATGGTGGGGAAGTGGAACGAGAGCTTCTTAAACCCTCTGCCCGGTGTTTTCTCTGTGAAATGCCACATTCAAAGGATGTTTCCAACTATGTGTCTTTCTGCCTGGGTATGTTTGTTCCTGTCTTTCTGCAAATCCCCTCAGGAGAATGCATGAACATTATTGGGGTTCTGGGAAGCTCAGTGGTTTGTTTTCACTGAAAAGCTGCTCCACTCCCTCCCTAAATCAGCTGAGTTCCCATGGGGGGAGGCTTATTTCCTCACCCACTGAGATTAGTTGATGTCTGTAGGCTGCAGATACTCCCTAGGCTGAGGTTGCGTGCCGCGACAGCAGCAGCCGCGGCTTTTCTCTGCTGCAACAAGTGTTGCCTCTTGACGCTGCCTCCCCTGAGGGATCATTAGCAGGGTGGAGGCTATTTTCTTTCCTAGAAACAGGAAGAAAAGAAGAGGATGAGATGGGAGGCCTAAAACAATCTAGAATTAGATTACACTGTGAGCTCAATGACATCAGCTCCCTCCAGTCTTCCCACCCATTTGCTCTCACAGCATTTCTATTTAGGCTGAACAGGATCTGATAAAACCTATAATACTGTGCTAGTTCCTTGGTGGTTAATTGGGTCCAAAGCAAAGGCCCAGATCTATCAGTCCCACTCCCCAGTACTGTGAAGTCCATAGTATAATTAAGTGCATGTTGTACTGCACAGGCAACTGGATATATCTAACAGGCCGGAAGGCACTGGATTTCAGAGCACTTCACAATGTCAAGGAATAGAATCACCTTGAAATTTAATAAATTAAAATCAAACCTAAAAGTAGTAATGAGGTTTGTAGCATTTGTTGTAAGAGATTTCTGTCTCTCTCTTGCCCTCCTTCCCTCCCTTGTGGCTACATAGCCACAAAGTTGTTAAGTTCACAGAGTACATTCACGTTGAGTGTTTCTCGAGGTTAATGCTCATTTAAAAAATGTTCTGTTAAAGACAGACCAAAGAAAAGTAAAAGGAAAATGACTCCTACAGAACGAAGAAAACTAGCTCTATGCTTTATGGCTGTAATCATTGCTAAGAGGGACGTATGCTTTGGGAGTCTCGGGCTTTGAGAGAGGAGGACTGTAACTGTATGCCACGAGACCCGAGGGCAAGTGGCACCAGCCAGTGCTAATTGCAGAGCGCTCGATTCTTTTTAACTTATAGAGTAAATCTATCCACATGTTGCCAGCTGGCCAGGTCATTACATCTCCTGCATCCAGGCCCCCTGCAAAAATAGCTGTGAGCATGTGGAATCAGTGAGCATGATGAGTGGGACCCATCTTAACCTTTCCTCTTCTCTTCTCTTCTCTTCTCTTCTCTTCTCTTCTCTTCTCTTCTCTCACATAAAATCGTTTAGTACATAAATAACTATTTGGTTTTTACTATTAATTATTTAATCCTTTTATTGCTAGCTGTTTTCTGCCACAGTTGTTGCTCACATTTTGTGTATATGTGGCCTGTGGGACTATGCCATTCACTCATGCATGGTGTGATACATTTTTGGCACTAGAAAAGGTCAAAATAAATAAATAAAAATGTTTGGTGTATTTCCCCTTGAATGAAAGTGTTTTACAAAAGATAGCCAGTAGGGCAAAAAAAAAAAAAAATGGTGGAAGGGCAGTGTTTCTAAGTCTTGATAGGCATGAAATATTTTCCTGGAAAGGGAAAGAAAGGGCTAAGAAACTCCTTTGGTTTCCTTCAACCTCCTCCATCAGAATCTCAGTGCCAGTTGGAGACAGCATGGATCCCCACGTGCAAGAACCTGGGATCTGCGTGAAGGGAGGAGATTGTAGGTCGCAGTTTAAACTGATCACAGATGCAAACCAATGCAGATGTTGGATTCCCCAGAGGGGCTGGAATAAGTTCAGTGTCACTGCATAAACAGCAGTGTTGTGAAACTGGCACTTACCTTTCTGACCTGCAGACAACATCTGCCTTACTCAGGCTTCATGTCTTACTCCTAAAATTACTGTTGCCACAGGCCGTGTTTCCTGCCTTTTAGAGAGCGCCTCATGCCTCTGCATGTACAGCGATGCCTTTAGACTGCTTTTGTGCTATGCAAATTGCTTTCTCATTGGGATAGCTCACTCTGAGGATTTAACCTGTGGACCTGTGCTAGCACTTCCGATCTCTGAATACATGGATTCTGGATTGAGGATTTGAATATGGATTTTGCTTCCAACCAATGTAATATGATAAAACAAACCTTTGGTTAAGAAAGCCTACAATTTGTGGGATGGAGATGAGTTCCAGATCCCCATTCTCATCTAAAGTTTGTGGCCAGGCTAATCTCCGTGTGGAAGAAATGGGTAAAACTCATGAGGAAACAGCCAGGAGATTGTATTTATAGTTTTTGAGCTTCAGGTCTGAATAACACCAGTGAATAAAACAATGCCAGATGACTCTGGTGTATCATAATTAAGTTCTTAGCCATCCGTTTTCCACTCAAAGGTGATGTGTTTTCTGTCAGAGTGCAGGTAAGATTTGCTGGTTATTTTTCTGAGAAATTAGTGCAGATAAATTTACTGATAGTTGTGATATCCTGCTGTACATCTTCTTGCTTCAGTTTATCCAGATTTCTGCTGTAGGTTGGTGATCACAAATTCATGTGGGATGAGATATGCTCAGAACAGAGATGTGAGACCTCCAACATATCCACAGATGTACTGGAGGGTGCAGGTGCTATCCTCTGAGCCAGTACCCAGCTAAGAAATTGTGCTACTGATAGAAATTGTGTTGATGATGTCTGTGTCCTTCAGGTGAGATCCAAATCAAGGCTCAAATCACTTTTGGAGACGTAAAAAGCCAAAGAACTTGGAAGATCTGTCAAATCCATTTATTTTATAAGTTGTCTTCTACTTACCCAGATGTTATAAGCTGTTAAAATTGGATATGCGTCATTCAGTTCCTGAGTGAATTGTTGGGCATTAATATTGTATGCTGTCCTTCGCTGCGTTCCCATTCAGTGTGGCCTCTACTTCATCAGTGAAGAAAAGATTCCTCTCTCTATACTTTTCTGTTCTCATAGATATGTATGTGTAAATCAGTATGCATATTTTTATGTGCATATATTATAATAATACAAAACAGAATGTAAATAATTTTGCAGTACTTTGAAATAAGGCATAATATAAGTGACTATGGTCATTGTCACCATCTATATTTTAGGTATGTCTTGCAAATATTTTATGAAGAGAAATCCATTGTTGAGGTAACCACCTTAGGCAAGAAGAGGCTTCTTTTCCTTCAGTTTTTGTCTCCCAATCCAGTTCTAATGCACTGCCATTACCTGGAAGGGAGTGAGGTGTCCCACTGAACTGCGCTTATACTATATTTTTGTGAGAGAGAGGTCAGGTTTTTGGTGGGTGGACATTTAGCAAATACGTAATCATTGCAGTATTACAGCTATTCATGTTAGAAACTTGTTAGATGCTTGTTTAGATGCTGAAGGCAATGCATTAGGAACTGATGGTGACTGATTATTATCCAATCAGTTCCTGATGCAGTATCTGCGACATCAAAAACTCTGCAGTGGCTTTGGTTACATCCTAAATTGTTCAATTCCAGTGTCCCCATTTAATGTCTTTTTTTCTTAATTTTAATCTTCAAATGCTGAGGCTCAACAAGGCCAGTGTACTGGGAAGAAAACTGCTTAACTGCAGCACTCAGTTTTTTAGGGAAGTTACACCTTACTTTGAGCACAATAATGGTTTATCTAAGAGTTACTAAGAATAAATATTACCAAGAATCATTTTAAATAGCACTGATAGTAAGCCTTATACATCTACAAGTTTTACTTTATTCAGAACTTTTGTGTGTTGGTTGAATAGCTTAAGACAGCAAGTCAGCAAGTGTTCTTTCTCTCCAAAATGCAGGAAATGATGTAGGCTCTCAGCAGGGCGAGTCTGCAAATTCAGTAAGTGTTTGAGTTGTGAAATTCATGAGAAACTATAACCTTATGCCAGTGTGTATGGGCTTTTTGTATGCAGCATTTTGGCAACAAGAACTACTGACCTGATGCTACTATCCTATTTCTCACATATTTTCTGGATCTTGAACGAACACCACATTTGAAAGGAAAAGTCTCATTTCAGCCCTGAGTCTTGATAGCCAGCCTGTATATTTCCATTGGATGTGTATGAGGCAGGTATGTCTGTCCATTTGCTGTAGGTCTTATTGTATTGCGAGCATATAACAGACAACATAACCAGAATATGGTCATCAAAGCCCTCAGACATCAAGGGTTCTGCTTCCACCCACTGTGTTTGAAAGGTGCAGTCAAGGATTCTGGAGGTAGTTGGGTTTTGTATTTCTCTTACAGGCCTAAAAAGTAATAAAATTAATCTAGAATGTGCCTGACTGTAAGTGATTTAATTGTTGTTTCCATGGCACAAATGCCATGCAGTCTCTTAGATCTGTCTGTTAAAATATTCTGCAGTCTGTGTCCCACAGTGTTCTGGATATTTTCATTAACTTGGACTTTGGGTGTGGAAGCAACAGTGAATAGGGGAATTTAAAGAACATTTTCCAGGGAAAAACAAACCATGTCAGTGACATCTGGTGACTAATGAGAGTGATAACTAACTCCACATAAACATAATGAACAAACTCTACACTTTGACATCAGAGGTACTTCTGTTAGCAATTACTGAGATAGAAATAGCATCATTTCAGCAGGGCTGTTTTAGACTGCCCACTTTTATCTCAGAATGATTTTCTTCTAAAATTTTGCAAGGCAAAAAAGAACTTGTCTCATACCTTTTTTGCTCAGCACCAACTTCTGTACGTCGGAGTGAGCCATACTTTATAAGGATTCTTTGATCCTTAGTGTGACATGAACACTTTTTGGCAGACTACCGATGCTTCTTAGAATCTCACATGTAAATAAAACCTAGGAAAAAATCTCTAAATATCAGCCATCTGGAGCTTTGACTTTGTTGTGGTTTCACCACATCTTAATCAGCCATTGAGATGTGGTGAAATGAATAAAACTATTTTATGTGCACCGGCTCTGTGTAATATTCCTTTCTGCTGGGTATCCATAGGCTGATCTAAAGCCATCTAGTGTTAATGGGAGTCTTGCGTTGATTTCTGCATCTTTGGGTAGGGCTGTAAGTGCTCAAGTTGCAAGCATTGCAAATGTGGATAGCAATATTATAATTATGGTGAGGGAGGTCACATATTTGTTTGACAGTTTAAGAAAAATATGTGAGTGGCATTTGGTAGCAAGGCGGGTCTTTCCATTCCACAATACTAAATATGTGCTTCAGCATAACCAGATTTGTGTTTGATTCCTTGAGAGCTAGCTGACTAATGATCTTGGATATCCACCCAGAGTCAGTGATGACCTTATCATGAAACTGTAGTGATTTCTTAAATTGATGTGGTTGAACTAGAGACAGAAGATATTGTTTTAATTTGCCTATTTATAATGGTTTCTCTAGTTAAACTTATGGTTTTAAGGTAAAGAAGAGCTAAATAAGGGTTACATAAAAGTAATTGTACACCTCATTTTCCAAACATTGGATTAATCCTTGTTGTCTAAATATGGACACAGATATGATAGCTGCGTTTCTTGAAGTGGTGGGTTATCATTTGTTCCTGTTCAGCATGTCAACTTCAACTCTAAAAAAGTTGCAAGCATCCTGACCGGTTTGAGTTGGCGCATTGCCAAGGTCATAAACCCAGGAAAAAATTATTGCAATTGTTTTGGGTAATGGAAAATTCAAGGTAGATGGTGGTTGTGGTGGAACAGTAATCACTGAACCTGTGACAAGACAGGGAGGAAGTGAAAGGTCTGGGCACAGAACTTTGTTTGTTTTAAAAAAACTCAGATGTGAAGGATTAAACACAGAAAGCTATCGTCTCTCCTGCAGTTTGGTGCTAGACCAGTGTTTTCACAAGGTGTTTTTACAAGTAGTGTTTTCAGCAGTGTTGAAATGAGATGTGATGTCGGCAGAACGTGTTAATCCAGTTCACACCACGATTGTTCTGCTGCTGCAGGATGCTGCAGCGGTGAAGCTGGGAAGGGTAGGTGGTATCACGGCAAGGTCTGGAGCTCAGTGTGCTCGGTGACTTGAACGAGCCATGGGGTTAATCTTGCGTGCACAGTTTGTTGGGATGTTGTGCTCTGCAACAGTGTGTCTTGGTTCTGTAATTTAGGTGCCATGCAGGTCTATTAATCCATTAGAGCAAAGAAATTGCTGTGTTTAGCATAATCCCAGATACCACTGTGAGAGAATTATTAACTGCTCACAGTTGCCAGCTGAGATTAAGCCAATTCACAGCCATCCAGGTTAGGCCTGCGAGTGGATTCATGTCAGCTAAGTTTCTTCCCTGAATGTCTTTCACAGGAAAAAAATGGCAAAATTCCACAGACAGCACCTGGTACTGTGAAGATCTGTCATGAAAACATTTAGGGTCTCTGTGCATCCTCTCTGAGAGAAGTCCTGTTAAGCAACTCCACTTGCTGAATTGAGACCTAGTTTATTTGGTGGTATTTGGCATGCCTCAATCTGCATGTAAACTGATAAAGCATAACTCAGACTTGTTCTTTCTGGTTCAGCCACTTCTTATTTGGCTTCTCTTGCTTAATGGGAATACAATGAAATATAAATTCAAGGAAACTGTCTAACTACTGAGCAAAAAAGCATTTATGTCAAACCTCTAAAAATGATGTGTATGTTTCTTCAGCTCCTTGCACTTACCTCTTTTTGTGCTCCTGTAACTCTACTGATCAGTGCTTTCAAGCCAGGTTAGCACCACTGTGCAGAGAACTATAACCAAATCCTGCTCTTGTGTTTGGTCAATATGGAGCTCTGTCAGCAAATCCGAACACCATGAGTAACTGGAATCACAAATGTTTAGAAATAAAATGCAGGAACTGCACACAAGAACAGACAAGAATAGAAGAACAAGTTGGATGTACTGGAGACATTTGATGAAGTTGTAAGTAGGAAAGTAGATGTTGAGAGAAAAGCTGTAAGAGAGTTTTCTGAAGGGTGAAGTAAAATATAAGCTTGTTTCCTAGAGCTGATTACCTACAGAAGATAAGCAGGATCATTCACTTTGTTTCATCGTAATTTGCTGCAACAGCAAAATACTGCAGCATGGAGAGCCAACTGCTTTTTTCCCTGCAGGGTGTATGGCAATATTCTGCTCTCAGAATCTTTGTGGAAGCCATCATCACCCTGCCCCAAACACGTCCCTGGGGTCTGCATTGCACTCCGCATTGGGTGGCTGCAGACCGGCTGTAGCAGCAGGAGTGCTGACACCGTGCTTGAACTCGGTGTCTGCTCCTCAGCGTTCTCCAGGAGCGTTCTTCTGCAGTGCGATGGAGAGGCAGGGGGCCGCGAGCTGCCGGAGGGGCCTATGGTTATTCCTGGTGAAATCCTTGTCCTGCACGAACTCTCTCGCGAACATCAGGATGCGTCTTTAGATCAGATGTTCTTGCAGGGTTGGGCTGCTTTCCTTACCTTGTGTACTAAAACCGGGAGGCCCACAGAATACAGTCTGTACCATTGTTGATGCAGAGCTGTTGGCTTTTCTCTGAGAGAAATCCTGTTCATAGTGCAGCCTTGGAGCATACTGACAGGGGAGCAACTCAGAAAATCCTTAGAAAAAACTGCCTTCTACCGGAACAAACCAGAGGCAGGCTTGGCAGGTGGTCTGATTATATTTGCTCTGGCAGTTCAACAGTATTTGCTGGACAAAAGAAGCATCAGGTGATATAGAAAGTCCCAAACAAAGCTCCAGACGAATACAGACATGACCAGACTTTCTCATCTGTTGTATATCTGTGAAAGTGGAGGAAAACTTGTGGCTAAAGGAGTGGGCACAAGAGCCAGAGGCATATCTCTTCTGTTGATTTTTGTATGGGTGGCTACTAAACACAACACTACTGAGGATTTGGTTTCTTTGTGTTTCTTTTGCGCTACTTAAACTGCTTTCCATTGGTGACAAAAGAGTTAAAACCGTGTGGAGTAAATTCTTGTAACCGCTCTTCTTGCTTGGTCATTTTTGGCATGCACGTTTTTCTTGCTGCCATTCAGCATACGTGCAAATGCAACCTGGAGAAGGCACCAAAACCACGCTGGTGGACAGAGGATGGCTGCTAGATAACGATTGTTTTGATCTGTTCAGGCATCCAAATGGAAGATCCAACAATCAATCCTTAATATTTTTCATATTGTAATTTGCAGTGAAAATGTCTAATGGAAAGTTCAGACGTAATCATAGAATCACAGAATCGTTTAGGCTGGGAAAGACCTCCAGGATCATCCAGCCCGACCTTTAACCTAGCACTGCCAAGTCCCCCATTGAACTATTAAGTCATGTCACTCAGCTCTGCATCTAAACGTTTTTCGAAGACCTCCAGGGATGGTGACTCAACCACTTCTCTGGGCAGACTGTTCCAATACTTCACAACCCTTTCAGTGAAGAAGTTTTTCCTAATATCCAACCTAAACCTCCCCAGCGTAACTTGAGGCCATTTCATTTAGGGTTGGATAAATAGTGGGTGGTGCTCCAATTATACATGGTGCTAAAAGTAAGGCATCAGACACTTCTGAAAAAAAAAAGAAGAATAAATAATAGATGGTCTTAGGTCACTGTTAGAAGCATGGGCAGCTCTACAGGAAAAGTGATATGTAATAGTGGGTGGCAGTCATCATAACGTTGGCTTGGTGCAGCTGCAGGAGACGAGTTGTGTTACCGGTTCACACTGTGGTATGTGTTCAAGAATTTTTTTTTTTAGATATGTTTTTTTAAAGGGATTTTTTTTTATTATGTGGTATTTAATTTTCCACTATTCCAGTATGATGTTCATATGCTAGTTCAAACTAGCTCTATACCTGCAGTGCTGAATGACAAATATTTATGTCATGTTTAAAAATATTTCCTAATAAATAGGTAGATGGAAATAGATGATTAGAATAAGGATGAAAAGCTTCTGGAGGAATCCTTATCCCACAGACGATAATGCAAGAACTTGTGTTGATTTTGCTGGGGTGCAGATTTTATCCAGAAAATACGTATATTATTGGCACTGGCATAACTACTCCAGTTTTATGATAAGATCTTGAAACTTGCAGAAAAATTTGCTTTGCTCTTTCATGTGCAGTATTTTAGTTAATACAATGGCATCATTCTAAAAATAGAGGTGTGAAAGCATAGGTAATTCTGGCAGTATAACAAGGTAAGAAATATTTAGAATGATGACAGCAACTCAAAATATACAAGATGAACCAAAAGAGCCTCTTCATCAGAAGAGTAACAAAAATTCATACAAAATTAATCAAGGGAGTAAAATTTTAGATTAGCCTAGAGTGATTCTAGCATCGATTTGAGTCAATTCTTGGAATGAAACTTTGATTTCTTTCTCAGGGTTGGATTTGCCAGCATAGCTTCTCTTTGATGCATTTCTTTATGAATCTAAATGGATAGGCAGGCTGCATATTATTCATCAACAGCATTTTGAGAAATGTATGGCACCATACTGATATCTCTGCAGGGCTTGTGCTGACTGAAAAAATGAAGGTGGATTTAAAATATTAGAGTGGAATAGTCAGATAAATTTAAAAAAAATCATACAAGGTAACTGATGTTTTTATTGCACTGCACATTTTATAGCTTATTAAAACAGGCTCTGTCAGGACATAGTAGACAAGAACAAGTTGGCTTTAATAAAAGTAAAGATAATTTATAAGGATCTGATTGGGGAAAATGTGTTGGTTCCAATTGCAGTTCTGCCTCCAGTCCCAGAACTAACATTTAAGGCTTTTGTTGAAACAATCATCATATTGAAACGAATGAGGCTTTGCCATTGTTTGGGTTATTCTAGGATATCACCACAATTTTTACTTGCAAATGCTGACATGGTATTTGTACCTGCATGCACAATTATCAGCTGTAATCATGGTAGTTGCACACGCATGCCCTCTTCATTTGTCAATTAACACTTGATTGAGGAGAATAGATTAAACTCACACCTTTATTTCAGTTTTTATGTAAATTCAAATCTAGAATAAAGGTGGTAACTCTAATGGAGGAGTAGTGGCGTGCTGGGAAGTACAGGGAACTGGAAAGCCATACAGCAAGGCTGTCATGCGGACTCACTGTTTGTCTGTTGTGAACAGAGAGAACAGAAGAGATGCAAAATGAAGAAGTTAAAAAAAAAAAAGATGTATGAAGAAGAAGCCATCCAACCAATCCTTTTCAGCAAGAGGTGGAGCACAGCTGCTGGGTTTTGTGGAGTTTTGCAATTAGAACTTGAGCCTTTCCTTTTCCCTGCCTTGATGTGCCTTTGCCTGTTCTTCTGCCTAAGCAGTATTTGCTCTCTCTGCTGTCCTCCTGGAATAGCACCCCAGCACTCGAAAACAGCAGCGTGTTCTCCTCTGGTGCCTTCCCCTGCAGCTAGTAGCGGAGCACCAAGATCAGAGGAAGGCAAGGTTTGGCTTCCTACATGCCCACGGTAGCTGAGGTGAAACCTGAGGGACATCCTTAGAGCCCAGGCAGATACCTGACTTCTCAGCAGGATTGCGAGCAGATATGATGGGTCTTCCAAGTGACAAGTCTTAAGTAAGAGGCCTCTAACACAGCATTAACTGAGAAGATCAAAGTTGTTATCTAACTTGCAACCTAAATAAAAGTTGTGATCCTGCTTGCCTCTGGCTTCTTGCGTGCACGTCTCTATCACCACTAATGTCCTTTCATGCCAAGCCGTCCTCCTGTCCAGCTTTTATATAGGTTTTGTTCAGGTGGAATGAATTTTCCAGAGGGTTGTCTTACGGAGTACGTAGGCACAAATTCTGGTAACAGTCTCTGGGAGTTGAGCTGAGCCTGTTTGGTTCAATGGTGTGTTATCCCTGAAGCACAGAGAGGATATGTGTGCAGTCAGATTCTCACGGGCTGTGTTTGCATGATGTGTTGTCTTGCTAAAATTGCACGCCCTTGCAGTTGCTGTACATGGAGTTCACCACTGGCACCTCTCTGAGAATGGTGATGAAAGTAAGGCCATGTGTAGGTGTGGCATAAGATTAAAACTTCATGAATATCAGATAATCCTGGGAACATATTAAGAGAGAAAAAAAAGTAGTTCCTTTTGCCATGCATGGAGTCCTGCATTGGTAGACATTCTTGTCTGAAAAAGAAACGTTTCTTTCAAAGCGACTTCTAGTTGCCTCTGTGTCCAAAGCTTGATTTTTAGACCACTCATCAACCAAACCGCTCTTCAAAATATCATTTAAAAAAGCTGAACTCATCCAGTGCTGCGTGAACCAATCACCCCATGAAAACCCAGCTGTGATTCAGCTTCACTTAACGGTAGGTGTAGCCTCTTAATGGAGTAGTAAGCCCTTGTAGTTCAAACATAGCTGTAATAACTTTGTCCATTAGTATACAGTTGTTAACAATGCTTTCCAATGTCCATTGGGTTCGTATATGTAGTTTTTATGCTTTTGTTGCAACTTTTGGCTCATGAAAATTATTAAGAGAAAAGCTCACAGTCAGCTACGTGCTAGTTAGGTGATTTGGATTGAATTCAGCTCAACTCAGCAGAGGTGTGGAAGATGAAGAACTGTATACTTTATAATTACTGTGTATGAAGATGCCAGATTGTAGAATCTCTACAGGTAATTGTGAGATTGCTATAAAGACATCACATTTGCCTGCAGAGATTTCCCAGTCTGCGACTTATATCCAGGGTGAAGAAGAGAGTGGAATATTTTCTTTCTACTAGTCGATGTCAGAGTTTAAACTGAATTTTGAATAAGTTGTTGAAAAATGTTCTGTTGTTGAAAGACCTGATGTAGCTCCTTAGAAGTTTTCAGGAGGACTAGATGACTATATTGATAATAATTAAAGTATTGTTTGGTTCTGACATACTTTACATTCGCAGTTTGTGTGGATCCCTATCTTCCACAGGCTTGTGGATGCCTCACAATCTCCTTGGACTTAATCTGGCTGAAGCTGAGAACACTACCTTACCTCTACGTTTCTGTAAACGAGTGCTTCTCCTTGCCCCTCACTCTGGTACGTTTTTGGTCTCTTCTGGGGCAACTTTAATTTTCCCCTTTCCTTCTTAACATACATTCTGGTTCTAATCAAATGGCAATGGTTTCTCTTCTGCAAATTTTTCTTTCTTTCCTTTTTCTGTTGAGTTGTTGGTATTTGGAAAGAAAGGGGAGAAAATGTTTTAGTCTGCAGTCATCACCACTGCACCCTTGAGTGCTGCAGTTACCTGGAGGTTCTTTGGTACTAACCTCCTTTCCCCTTCAGTCAATGTAATTCTTTTCTGTTTTATGACTCTACCGCTTGTTATGTCTTGTTGTGCATTTTTAAAAGTTAATTGTGCATTCTTTGAGGCATAGATTATGAATAGACTTGTGTTGTGTTGCAGGCATTTTAAAAAAAATGCAAAAATACAAACAAATGAGAGGAAATTAATTGTGGACTTTATAGTTTCTAACATTTATGCTAATTCCAAACACGAAACACAAAATACATAGTAATAAAAAAAAAAGACAAGAAATTGGATTTGAAGGCCAAGCAGGTTTAGCTGAGTGACAGCAACATATTTAGGCATGTAAGTTACACAGGACAAAAAATATTTAGGAGTATTTTAGGTGTATTTTGGTGTAATTTTGGGTGTGTAGTCATCTTCTACAAGATAAGCCTGTGACACGGAATACCAGGCCATTCGGAGTCCCTATCCGAGTGCCAGGGGCACCACAACCCGTGAGGTGCCTTCCAGCTGGGCTTCCCTGCGCCTGCCCTGCAGTGACTCAGGCCAAAGGAGCGGCTCCTGCCTTTTCCTTGTGTGTGTGCAGTGCTTTGTGCAGCACACCCGACAGTTCGAGATCGCTGCCCAGCCTCCGGGGAAGTGGTGAAGTGCACATCAGTCACATAGGGCAGATACTACAGAAATTACAGTGACTTTACAGAGTTTTCACCTCCTTGGCTAGTCGGTTCTGAGTTAAACCTGGACAGTTACAGAGGGGAGGGAGCACTCTGCAACCTGTATGTGTGCATGTGTGTATAATTTAAGCAATTCGATACAGCTCAAGCTAGAAATTCAGTTCTTAGATTTGTACACTGAAGTGCTTAAGAGCAGACCAACATCCGAATTATAGGGAGAAAAACTATGCTGAAAAATTTTAAGGATGAAAAAATGTAAGCTATTTTAAGACTCTTTTTGTGAGCAGCAAAGGAGGCTATAAAAACCTCAGATTATTGTACTTCGAATAATTTCCTCAGTTCTGGTGCTGAGCTTTCATTTTACAAGATTTGTTTTTGCTGATGCTGAGTGATCCAAAGAATTTAAAGGATGAGGAGCAGATCTTTGGCGTCTTTTACTGTGAAAAATCTTTAATGTGCTTTATATGGAGACCAAAGACCACTATTTATTTCCTTTTGTCTTTTGGAAGTGACAGGATGTTTTGAACCAAATTCTTGAAAAATCCATGCAAAAAAGTCCCCATAAGACGTGACTCACAGTGGCTGCTTTTACAGTACAAACAAATGAAAAACAGCTTGTGTCCTTGCTAAGCGATGATCAGGAGAGGTTGAAGAGGTTCTTTCTAGAGAACAACTCATTCTCATAATTTGTTATAATACTAGTGGAGCCCTAGGAAGGTGGAAACGAACACACACAGCCGCATTTTCCCCTTGTCACACCCTTCAGTATCGGAGAAATCAGCTCGTATGTTGTTTAAAAGAAGTAAAATGGAGATTATGGAACATCTTGGTTTCGCTGCAGCTTTTGCATGCCTGTACTTGGGTCTCCGTACATGTACTGCCTTTCCTGGCAGCTGCTGGGGGAGCTTTGCACGATTAATGGAGGTGCATCGTACCTGCTCTGTGGTCCCTTTCAGCACAGCATCATCTCATTGCAGCTTTTAATGTAGTCAGTTTTGTAGAGTGAAGCGAATGAATTAATATATACGAGAAAAAACCTCATGTAAATACCAGAATGAAATCGTGGCTGTGTTGCTGTTACTGAGAGCTCTGCGCCGACTGCCCGGGGTCTAGGATTTGACACCCCTCTTTAAAGCAAACAAAAAGGCAAAACCCAGCTGACAAAACCTGCAAAACATCTCTCTTAAATTACTCAGTCTCTTCTATAAACTAACTAATATAGTCAGCCAAATTCCATTTCAAAGGGAAACGAAAATTTTGACTGAGAACTGTGATGCCGTGTTTCAAGACAGTAAAGTTAACTGTTGTGCATCTCTGAAAAAAATTGTAGTGAACAGGGAGACCAATCTGTTGCTGTGTTAACAAGTAACCCTTTGATGCAAGAAAAAAAAAAAGGCTTTTAAATGCAGATTCGCTTGTAAGCACAAAGGACAACTTCATCCTCTGGCTCTGAAACTTTCTGATGTTCTATTTAATTAATAATTTCAGTATTTGCCATCTAGTGAATTAAGGTTACTGCATTAGAAAACTCATCATGCTAAAAGTGAAAAGGCAATAGATTTGTATGCACTTAATGGCGAGTCACTATCGATGGGTCGTTTTCAGCATCCTTACTATTGTCGTATTTTGGGTTATGTTGTAAAATGCCTGTTTTTCTGTCATTTTACTCGGATGTACCTCTGGCGATGAGGGAAACAGAAACTTCCACAGGGCTTAGCTCGTGCACTGACTGTTATTTCCTGATGATCTACAACAATGGTTATTCGGTAACAGCTGGGCCATGTCTTCTTTAGACAAAGCCACCGTGGGGCTGCAACCTCCCATTGCTGAAGCATAACTGTTTCCCTGGTAACGGTTAACTAGCACGTGCTTTATTGTTTCAGACTGCTTTCCTAGGGTATTTGCAGGTGGTAGAAGATGCTTTCTTAAAGAGGGGTCATAACCTCATGAACTTTCAGATGTCGCAACAAATTGGGGGACAAAAACATTTTTTTTCTTTCAAATGGATTAAGTAAATCTTATTATATAGCCTTTACGAGACAGATGTAACTCACAGTTTGATTTTTAGCATTATATCCAGATGCTGATACAAGCATTTCTGCTGTCAAATATTTCTTTTCAGAATGTGAATTAAGATCGTATTACAATAAGAAGATGTCAAACACAGTGACAACATGCAGACAGTAAGATTACTGTGACTTTCTTTTGTTTTGGGTTTATTTTAGCTGTGGTTTATTTGTATGTATTTCTTTTGAATTCGATATTTCAGCAATTTATCTTAAAAATGCGCTTGGCTCTGCCAGAAACCTCAGGTTGGTCTGATAGGTCTCAGGACAAATACAGAATATCTGTGAGCATGTTAATGATGATGATGATGATGATGATGAAAAAAATCACTTGCTCAGTACTTTAATTTGGAAAGTAAAAAAGTGCAGTTAGGATGCATACATTATGTGTTTGTATATGTAGCAGCCAGTAGGGAAGCAGAATTTTGTAAATTGGAATTACATCCTCATTTTTTCCTTCACCAAAATTAAAACTGACTTTAAAATGTACTTACTGCATTCATCCAAAAAACTGTTTTGTGGTACACAGGGATGTTTTGTGTTACAGAGTTTTTTGTTAAGAGGAGACAATCCCAGGACAAAAGAATGATGAGAAGTAACATGTGACATAGAATAAAAATGTGGTTAGATTTTAATATGTTCAGCAAAATCCATTCATAATCTAGTGGGATGAAGAGAGAGCTCCCTCTCCTGTCTGTTTTAGGACATTTATGGAAGCTATTTGCATGTTTACTTTGATTAACGTATAAATAAAAATAATGTTTAAATGACATTCTGTGACACTCATCATAAAAGGCTGTTGTCATCTCTCTGAGCGAGCAGTGGTTAAATCCAGTCCTATCCTTTTCTGAGACATCCTGGAATTATTTTGTGGTGTTAGCAGTTTGAAGCCTGTTCTGAAGAAGGCACCGCGCGATAGCAGCAGACCTGTTGTGTACAGTGTGCTCTAGTGAGGCATGGAACTGTGCTTCCCAGGCTTGTACAAGAGATGGCCCCGATTTTAATGAAATTAGCTCTCAACCCAGTGGGCAGGCTTCCGCCCTCAGGATCATGGTTAATAATTAATTTTTTGGTTTTTTTTTTTGGTATCCAAAGAACAAGGAAAGCGTTCAGGGCCTTCATTCGTTCAATTTATTTAATGTCACAGTTTGTAGATACAGTTTTGTCAAGGGTGCTGAAGTGGTAGGTGTTCCTAGGCCAGCCCATCTGCTGCCTTTGTTGGGAAGCACATACCTCCCTTGTAGCCTGGATACGTAGCTGTACCCTGGACAGATGTGGAGGTAGGGAGGACAAAGTTTCTGCTGCTCACTGCTGAACACTTCCCAAAGGTTTGCAACTGATACATAGCAATGAAAAATTAGAGGCTACTGGTGACTGAGGCACAGAATCAGAAGAAAGTGAATAAATTGTTAATATCTAGCTGAAAACAATGCATCTTTTACTGAAATGCAAGTGTGGATAGGACTCTACATTTTCTAAGTGGTTATGTCTGTGGTTTTTTTTTTTTTTACTAAGATGCTGATTTTTCAGTTTGTGATGGATGCTGTCAGAGAAATTTGGGCTTTCATGTATAGATAAAGTACTCAGTGCTACTCGGCTGCTAGCTCCTGTTTTATTTGTAGACTTAATCCAGCTTCCCTCCTGTATCTGTCCATGAAGAGTCTTTGCTTGTCCTCTCTCTGTTCCACATCGCCTTTTGGCTACAGATACTAGTTTGTGTGTAAGATGCTCAGTCTTTTTGGTGGACATCTCATGACAGTGAGAATCACTCATCACTAGCTTGTGTGTATGTCCATGGGACTAAGCTCAGAGGTAAGTCTGGTGAGTAACCACGGGATCTTGGGCAATGTAGTAATTTGTTCCACATTCCTCCCACAAAATGGGAAAAAAAAAAGGTCCTGGCAGGCTGAGGAGGGGAATTCCTTTTTTGGCAGGTGTCTCCCTGCTCTGAGCCCTAACGCTCTGGTAAAGTCCCTCTCTGGGACCTGCCTTGGGATGGCGGAGAGGGCAGGAAAACGGCTCCTGGGTCAGGGTTCCTTATGCCGTGCCAAGCAGAGAGCAATTTGAGGCAGCCTGAGGGATTCTCCGTCAGCTCCTGGAGGGGATGCTGCTGGGAGCTCAGTGCCCAGCGGTGCTGAGCCCAGGGGACAGAAGGAAAATTGCCTGTCCTGAGCCAGCTGTGTATGTCCTTGGGCTTGTGCTGAATAAGGGGATGGGAATCACAGCTTCTGCAAGGATACATCATATATGCTGTGTAGCGATGGGTGAGAACACAGCTCATTTTTTTTGTGTATGTTTCAGAAATATATTGCATAATGGCTTCCTTCACGCAGGCTCATGGCTGAACTACGTGAAAACTAGAGGAACAAATTTTTGGACAGATAACATTTCCTCTCATGATTTCTACATAATTTGTTAGACATTTGAATTGGGGAATGGAATCTGATTTAAGTGAGATCAGGTAGGACAACAAGCAATAGATTGTACACGCAGCCTATTCCCCTCTCTCTTTTTTGGGAAGGGGGTGCTTAAATAAATGAGCACTTAAACAAATTAACCACATTTCAGGCCCGAATTTTTGCCTTGGAGTGAAGAATGAAAGAAATATCCTCAATGCTCATTGCCTTACTCAAAGCAAGTTCTTAATATAGAAACCAGGTAAAAACAGTCTGAAACACAGACTGCCTCCTACAAAGTGCCCGAAGCCATATGCTTCAGGAACATCACATCAGTTTTAGCTTAACCTTAAGATCAATGTGATATTAATTGGTAAATAATTACAATGAGAGAATTTTTGACCACACACTTGTTTTTTCATGCTGCAGGTTTTCTGGCAGCAGAATAACCAAAATACTAATCTGCGTGTAGTCGCACTGCTCGGCATGCCTGTGACTCTGTTTCACTGCAAGCCAGGATCAGTTCCTCTTCCGTGCCCACTGAGTACCCGACTAGTTTTAAGTCTTTCATAAAACAACTTTGAATCCAGACATAGCAGTGAATCCACACTGAGTTAATTATGTTCTGTAAACTTCAAAACTCAATGCACTCGTTTAATTTTTATAGTCCTGAACAAAAAGCAAACGAGGCAATGACAGAGGCTTGAGTGCTGGCAGTAAAAAGGTTGCATTTTGCTGTACAATTACTTTCTCATTAATTCTAACTGTTGAAGAGCAGCTGCTAACTGTTGGTACCAGTTTACTTTATGACTAAAACAATGTTCTTGTTTAACAAATTAATTGGCATTATTTTTGGAAGGAAAAAGAATAATTACAGTGCTATAGCAATGACTAATAACAGTGCCTGTCACGTATCCACAGCAACACTACATCTACCAGCAAGCCCCCCCGGCCCCCAAAGTTAAAAGTCCAGACTTACCAGTAAACATGGGTACAAGCTGTTAACCTTTTGTTTGTATTTCTCCAGACTTCAGGACTGCTTTTAGATCTGCTCACTAACGTTTGTGATCACTTCAGATACTTCTGTAGTGGGGTAAATGCTGACTGACGTGAGCTTGGAAAAATGATTTAAAAAGAAAAGCCTGGTAAATGCTGCTTTGTGCTCAGACCTTTCTGCCTTTGCTCACGTTTTACCACAGTGACTTTGCTAAAGCGATCCCCAGACTGGGGCAATAATCTAAGAGAAGAAGAACTTTTCATTGACTGCAAAAGAAGGAGAATGAAGAAGAAGAAGAATTCTCTGCTTGCTCTCTGGTTCCCTCTGAGGCCCCCAAAGCGCGGCGCTGACCCTAGCGTGAGGGCAGCGCTGCCCCGAGTCAGGCCCGCCGTGCTGCTGGCTGCTCCGGGATGGCAGCTTCCCACTTGCTTCTTAAATAGAAAAGCATGCATCTGCTCCTCAAAAGTTTCGGAAGCATCGGAAAGATAGCAGAGAATTACGTGTAAAACACAAGTTTTCTATAGGAAACAGCCTGGCAGTCCACACTTTGTTATTCACTTGATAAGCAGAGTCTTTTTGACAGTCCTAACCTTCTAAACTATAGGTCCCGCTGAGCCCAGCATGAGTCAAACGCTGGGTACCATCTGTCGGAGCTTTGGTGGTTTTTTTTTTCCTCTCTCCTCTTTTACTACAATCTGCTGAGAGGGTGCGGAATAGAAGTTGCTTTTCTACACTTAAATGAGAAAGTAGAGAAATTCAATAAGGAGCATTAAAGAAATCCTGCTGTTCCCAAATAACTCTGTAGACACTGGGCAGGAGAACAAATTATTCTGTGTTCTCAAAGATTTTAAAAACAAGTATATAACATGCCTCAGGAAGCGGGAAAGAATCTGAAACCCAAAGCTGAAAAGATGATGTTGAAAAACTAAGTTACATGAACTGTGGTATTAGCACGAGTCTTGAAGTGATGCACAGTTCAGAGGTTTCAGCTGTTTCCCTGAAGAAACACTCTTAAAGGATATTCCAAATTTCCCGCTGATGGACATTTAATAAGAGGAGCTGGCTGAGAAGAAATGGCCCCCTGCTGCATTGTAAAAGAATTACCAAAGGGACATTTTTATGTCTCATTAGTTTATATTCAGCCCTAAATTGGCACCTGTTCTGAGTTCGGTCAAAGTTTGGAGACACAAACGAATGTTTCTTTAACATGTTGCTAACAATTCATCGAAACAGAGGGGTTTGCAGGTTATTACAGACACACATGCACGCATGGAAGTAAGAATATAGCAAAAGAAATGTCCTGGCTTGTCAGCGCCGAGGGCCATGTAAGAAGCAGTTTCTGCAAGCGTGGTTGCAATGTCTGCATGGTGTGGCCAGGTATTTACACCTCTTACCTGCACAAATCGCTATTTTAGAGTCAAATTCCCGAGAACCACAGCAGCTACTTGCACTTAGGAGAAGGGAGTGGGAAATTGTTTCATGTTGTCGGTGTTGCTGGTTGCCTCTTAGCCTGTGTCTTTTGGGGTAGCCGCGGGACTGAGGTCATTTTGCGTTAGACACCGCAGTGCCAGCTGTGTTAGCTCCATACCTGTAACACAACCCCGTAGGTCACAGCCGTTCCTGGTGGGGACGTTTAGCGGCTTTCTCGCCTCGTCTCCCGCTGCTTGGGAAACCGAAGGAGACGTTTTGCCTCCTAAGACCTGGCAGCGTACGCCCGGCTGGCCATTTGTGCCGGCAGTGCTCAGTTCTCACATGAAATGGTTGTAACGAACCATGGAAAGTGGGGGTGTACTACTGCATGAATTTTTGTTCAAGGTCTGAATTTTAGAAGGCAGAAACTTTTAAATGTCTTAAACAATATGCCTAGATTTTCTTTTACAATATTATATTCTTCTACCTCTGCTGACTAGCATCACGTCGCTTCAGTTTGTGTTTGCTTAGCAGAAGAGATATGTAGCTTACCTTCGCACAGATTGAAAAAGCTCTTTTGTCCCCTTGCTGTTTCTTTAGTCACAACAATTCTGTATTGTCATTTTAAAAGGTCAGCAGTGCAATTTTAATGAGCATTTGATTCTGGCCTCATTGCAGTTGTATATTCATGCAGTTTTGCTTAATACATTGGCAAGCGTGCTGGCTGGCGGATCAGAGCGATTCAGTACTCGGGTGTGCACTCTGTCTCGTCTTGTGATCAAAGCCATTAAAATGCACTGTTCAGGCCAGAGCAGGTAGCCTGCAAAACGCTGCTGCAGCGCGCGCGTCCGCAGCTTACCTAAAGAGGCGGCCTTAAGGGCACATGCGTGGGCAGTCGCACCTGTAGGTGCTGTTGGCTTTGGCTGCCAGCTATTCCGTGTGATTTGAACAACAGCACGGGGGGGTGTCATGGCCTGCCTAATATTAGGAGGCTGTGGTGGTTCTATGTCAAATACATATCTTTACAAGTTCCTTACTGCAATTATTATGATCAGCCTTGCATGTATTTGTTGTGGTGGTACCCAAGGACAAACCAGAGCTGAATGCCTTTGTCCTTGCTGTTGGGTGAACACTGAACAGTAGAAAGCCCTTTCTGAGGGGCTTCAGTCTAAGCTGACAGGACACACGGAAAGCAGGAAAAGAAAGGAATGAGAGAAAACACGATACAGACGGTGAACAACAATGTGTTACCGAAAATGTCCAGTCAAAGCCGATGTTTTCAGTTAGATATGCTGTCACATCACCGTTAATCGGTGTTTTTCACAAGTGATACAGTGCAAAGCGTGTTTTCCCATCGTGTTACACGGCTGTGTTAGCATAGCAATCCTGTGATGATAGCATGATTATGTGGATACTCGCTCTCTTCAGTTGCTTGCTGAGCAGCATGTACATTTATGTATTTCATTTTGCTGTGAGCGTCTTCCATACGCTGGATTTTATGTCTAATCACAAAAGTGCTTTAGGCTGTCTCTCTTCCTGAAAGAGCCTGCCTGATTGTTTAACTGTGAGAGAGTATAACATCTTACAGGATCCGCTTTTAAAGATGTGTTGTGTGAGAGAAGTGAAACGTCTCCAGGTAGACAGCTATTGCAGAGACGGTGAGCAAAAGCAATAGCCTTTCCCCACTCCGCGTGCACCGCAGCTGCAATGAGCCGGAGCACCTGTTCTTTGCATACTCCTGCTGGTTTGTGCTGTTTGTAGCTGCTGCCAGTGGGGTCCCACGGGAGATACAGGAGCTTGGTAATGGAACAAGAAAGGCTGGGAGTGCATAAGACGTGCGCTTTCACAGCAGTTTGCGCTCTCATCTCAAAATGACCACAGTTATGGGGTCAAATCACATCTGTTTGATATAATTAATAAAACTGCATGAGAATTAGTTGCACTTCAGTGTGCCAGGCTGCATTTGCAAGAAAGGAGAGCTTTTCTAGTAAAGCTACTATACTGTGTGAATATCACATTATTCAGTTTGTAAAAATTTGTGATAGTATTTTGAAGCATTTAAACCAGTACAGCAGTCAGTCAGGGCTATCTAGTATTTTGTGGGTATTTAGTAGGTGGCGTTTGCTTTAATAAGCTAACATTTATGTTCCATCAGGATTACTAGAAGGCGTGTATGAAGTGCTGTTTGTTTTACTGTCTTGGCAGACCAAGGAGGCTTCAATTTAAAATAGTTACGTAAAACAGTGGCTTGCGTTGGTAAAAAGCATGCCATGCAAAACACGGAATATCTTTATTTCGTGTTGTATCTCAGGTGATACAAATCATAGTGCATTTAACATTATGTTTGAACTAATTAAAAATTGGTGGGCAGATGTGATTTTAAAAACAGCTTCTTCTATCTTTTGTTACCTGAGAAAACTTTCTGCACTGCTGTTGCTCCATGACGTCTTACAATCTTACTGGCTTAATTTAATTTTGGTTTAATAGAGTGAGTCAGCCTACAAATGTGAGGCTAGAGCAGATGCTTTCTAATGAAAATCTAGACTATTTAAAAATTATGTGTTTATAGCAAAATAAAGCAAACAGCAGCATCAAAGTGGTACTACTTTATGGAGCTACTAGGATGGTTATGGGGTGTTGAAGCACCCCGTTTATATGCTGTTGATGTCATAAAATGTAAGCAATTGGTCAAAATTAGAAGTGAGCCACATGAAATTGAACCATTAATAACAGCTAACCAGAGCCCAGTTGTATCTAGGGGTACGGGAGGAGCCCTATAGACTCTCACCCTAACAGATTCTTTCTTCAGCAGTGGCCTGTTCTTAAATTGCCCTGCCGTTTGAGGC
Organism: Chauna torquata; assembly: GCA_013399475.1. Classification (NCBI taxonomy): domain Eukaryota; kingdom Metazoa; phylum Chordata; class Aves; order Anseriformes; family Anhimidae; genus Chauna; species Chauna torquata. Next base: position 56,281 of record VXAL01014237.1, on the reverse strand, counting down.
AACCTAAAGAAATCTTTCTTTCTTTGTAGGCCTGACAGCGTATGATCTTCATGCTAGCCAGAAATCCATGAACCATAACGTGGGTGTCTTTACAATCACAGCAACAAAAGAGCAAAGGTAATTTTGGACTTTACATTCTCCTCTACCCCGGGGTGCGGAAGGCAGCGAAGCATGCCTGTAATTTTGCTGTGGAGGGGAGTGTTACTGGGGAGCTCTCATGTCCTGCTAGCCCCTAGGCTGTCAGTGTTGAATCCTTTCATTTCTTAGGGACTGTGGACTAAGGAAGGTCCACACAATAGTCGCTGTATGCGTTGTGCTTCCTTGTGCAGATTGCTGCACAGATTCCAATAGGTGCCAGTGTATAGTTTTGCATCAATCTTTTTTTCCACCTTCAGAAAGAAGGGTGGTGTAGGAGATGATGGCTATGGAAAAAAAAGGTGGATCAGAGCAGCTTCCAGGTACCCGAGTTGTAGAAGAACGGGGCTGGAAGGCACCAGGATTTTTGCAAAAATCCTTATAAACCCTGAGGGGCTGCTAGGGGCTAGGATGACAGTAATGTCACTTTGTACTCTTCATGTGTCTTGTGAGGATGTCAGCTGATTTCATGAGATATACTGCTTTAACATCAGTTTCAATTATTTTTCTTTTGTCTCCTCCCACGTGTTGGACAGACCCATTTAGTGATTATTATTTATTACTATTATATTTGTGTTGTGGAAGTCTCTTAGGCTTCTCTTTAAATTTTAAGTACTCTAGGAAAAGAAAAACTCGCCTAATTCATGTCCCGTAGCCATTAATTTTAGTGTCATAACTACCATTGATTAAGTGAGCCTTGAGGCCTTGTGCTATATATATCAGGTGATGTTTTTAGAAGACAAAAAGTGAAAATATATTTTTTGGGAAAATACACTACCATGTCTTTCTCATCAAAGCTAAAATCAAACCTCAAAGTTGACTTGGAAACTAACCGAGTCAATTTTTATTTAAATATTAAAACCAATTAAAAATAAATCCGTTTAGATTGCAGTCTGCATAAATCCCAACAGATATTTCTGAAGTGCACTAGAAAAGGAGTTTATCTTCATTTGTAAAATCATTTAATGAGTGGCCAACAGAACATTAAAATTTGCTGTCAGAGGAAAATATGCTTTCATGCCATATACAAAGCTCGCAAAATAGGTATTTGACATGTAGTATCTTTCTGTGTTATATGTATCACGTAGTTCTGCATGCTTTATGGGATTATGTGCTTTCTCTACATTATTCATGCCAGATGACATAAGATTGCTGTTTGAGGTATGGGCTAATTAAATTTACATATGAATTTACTCTGATATTTGGCTTGCAGTCTTATGCAAATGACTAGCATCCAATTTGGCACAAGTGAAATTACTGACCTTTCAAATGTTCATTTGGCTTCAAGTGTCCAGTGGGATCAATATAGATGTTGCTGTCTATATTTTGTACCACTAAATAAGGTTTGGTGTAGTTTGAGTTCCTTAGACCTCTGCCTTCCCACAGATGCTGGTAGATATTTTTCACTTTGTATCAGGAGCTACTGATTTCTGATAGAATTTTACATTTTTTTCGTGTTTTTTTTTTTTTCCATGAGTTGCATAGTCCTCTTTGGAAAAAGTCTGCCTTTTACTCCAAGACATCCTTAATTAAGTAATGGTGAGATAATTTACTTTGCATGTGACTTTTAATTTTGTTATCTTCTCTGGAAGGGTCTAAAAAAATAGAGTTGTTTTTGAGAAGAGAGTTCTTCAGGTGGTCTTCTCTTTGCAACAGCCTCAAGTTCTCCTCAATATTTTTCCAAGAATAAACTGAAAATAGGAGCCCATTCTACCTCACTGGTAAATAAGAGCCAGTTTCTGGACCACAGTCATTCAACAAACAGTTCCAAGTGACATATTTGGCATTTATCCACTCCCTGTTGGAATTTTAAGAGTAAAATGGAAAGGAAATCTTAACAATGTGAAAAAAATACCAGTAGTCATGAAATGGGATGAGTGGAGTTTTCATAACAAATTCTGTTTCATATGACTTTGACTGTAGTCCAACTAATATCATACTGAATGGGGTGGATTAGGGAAAATAGACAGTATCTTCTAAACGATTCTGTAAGTCCCTCTTTCATACCCAGTATTTCGAGCTGATGATCCTCTTATCCAAGTTTCCAAATTTCAATTTGTCCAAGTGTCAATCGAAATGTCAGTTGTATGTTTTCAATTTGAAATTTACATTTCAAGTTGAATGGTCAGTATGTGAGAGAAAGGCATGATTTTCCCAGTAAAAAGAGGACTAATTTATAAAGTAGCTGTAGTTATATAGTTATAAAATGTTGCTTTCAGCAGACAGAAATGCTGAACGTAAGGGTGACAGCATTATCTATTTCAGAAAGATCAAAAAGAATCTGCTTCCTCTCAGATGAACACATCTGGCAAGGATGCTAATTTCTGTATCTGACCTTCCACAAACACTAATGTATTCTGTGGGGCAGACTTGGCTAATATAAATTGTCCCAGTTCCATAACAACAGCTGTGACAGTACAGACCACCTGAACATCCACGTCAGCATACTCATTTTTAGTCTAATGTACTGATTTCTTACAATTCTCTTAGCTTAAATAAAGCATTATGTTTTCAACAGGCACTGTTTAATAAAAGCCCAGGCATTAAGAACAAGGTTGATAGGAGAAAATCTGGAGAGAGAGAGAAAGAGAAAGCATATGCCCTATCCAGCAGTTGACTAACACGTTAGATTAGAAATAGTAGGAAGATTGTGCTCTTACCTGTTTTCTATACACTCACTGTTTTTCCTGGTGTTAATAGAGCTAAATCCTTTAAAAAAAAAGTATTGTTTCAATAATCTCTGATGCCCACTTTTACTTCTGTGAATCTGTGGACACTAATTTACTATTAGCAGCTCTGTTACCTGCTAGAACACATGATGTGCCAGAGCAAAATAATAGGAGCAAGTTATTAACACTTCAAGGTTGACCCGCCCTTTATCCCAGAATTCGTTCTGTGTGTCTTCTTATTGATCTGACTCATGCAGCTTTTTGTCACCTGGGAATTAACAATTCAATGTTTTATTTGACCATTTATCTCTTTAGCAAAATTGTTGCAATCTCTTTGACCTTTTAAAATGTTTATGACAAGGTGTTTGCAGTTAATTGTGCTCATAAAAGACTAAAGCCCAGATCAAGTCTAATATGTGCTAAGAGCTAACCAAGACTTCCTTTCAAAAACATTCTAAGGTGTAATGTGAGCGTTTCATTTATTTGCAATATAATTAGAAGAAATAAAGATTTCCAATACTGGGAGGACTGGTACTAGGGAGAGCAACTCCACAAAATATCACCACTGTATTCTACTTTCCTACTTTTTTGAGGGGGGGGAAGCATCAACTGAGGGTAGAATTTATCTAAAAGTAGAATTGTTGATGAAAACTGCAATTTATAAGTGAGTGCGCATGTTTTCTGTAGTTTGGTATTGATGCCTGCTGGGGGAACACCCATGTCTGCATTACCTAAGCAGTAATTTTGCTGTTGCCATGTGCCATTTAAGTCTTTGTATAATGGCAAGAGCGCGGTATTTTGGGCTGAGATTGACAGGTCCGGCCTGTCAGGTTTGGAACTTCTTCTTGCACCACCTTCCCGCAATCACCCTCGAAAGGTGTGCTAACCCTCTGTCCAGTGCTCGGTTTGTACTGCCAGCCCGAGCCCTCAGACACCACGCGTCTCCAACACCGTTTGGTAACACTCCCGCTCGGGTTCCTGCAGTCACCCTGTTTCTCCCCATGGCTGTGGGCAGAGATGATGCTCCCTGGACTCATCTGTGCACAAGGGCCTGTTGCAGGTAGGTGAGGCTTCGTCCCAGGGATGTAAGCACTCGGTGGCAGAAGGAGCAGCGCTGAGCACACAGAGGCAGGGCTGCAGCTGGGGGACTTTGCGGATTTGCAGCCCGGAGATACCATTAGCATTTCATCTCCTAGGGCTGTGTTGCGTGGAGGTCAGTGCAGCTCCTGCATCAACCCATACCCAGCCTCAGGAAGAGCCCATCTTAATCTGACAGCACCATTTATTACCTCACTTTGGGCACCCCAATAAATTGCTAATCTGGTATAAATCTGCATCCTGCAAATAGAATTAATGGGGTCGCCCTGATGTCCTCAGCTGCTGCACTGGTTTATGCCTCCTACCTTGTGTGTCTGAATATGGCAGTCTGGAAATGGCTGCAGTCAGAAAGCATTAAAATTGTGTAGTCACACACTGTGAAAAAGGTGACTCCGCTGGCACAGCTATGTGAAATTTCTTAGCACCGGACAATAAGCTCACTGATACCAAAACTGTGAAAATAAAACCAGTCACTCAAGAATCCTTGAACTATTTTCTTACCTAGTAAAATATTTTTATGTGTGTTCATGAGTGACTAACTCTGAAAGTCTGTTTCTGCCATGCGTGTACTACTGCTCTCATTTTATCAGAATAAAGTGCAGTTTTGTGGCTTCTCCAGCTGTGTATTTCCCACAGCTAACCAAGCACATGTTCGTGTACTTTCCTGTAATTTTCAAGGCCTCCCTTTAAATGATAAGGCCTGAGGTGCTTGGCTTATTCACATCTGCTGCTTTCCTGGAGGTCAATCAAACAGTTCTTCGTTCAAGAAGTAATGGGGTCTTACAAAGGAAAACAATTATTTCACTTGAAATCTATTGATCTGGTTTCTGTGGTTCATGTGGTGTTTTGGGTGCAGAACAGTTGCTTGAAACAATTTGAGATCAATTCAAGTGTAACTGAATCGATAGAAAACCATAACTGAAATGCACTACTCTTGTTTTTTATGAGAATATATTTTTTTGCTACCAATAGTAATGTGAGAATACTAAGGGTGATCAAAACGGAAAGTCAAAATTAGAAGCTCTAGTGTATTAGTGAGAAATACTACTTCTAGAATCAAATTTCGGTCTGAAGGAAAGCTGAGACATGAATAGCGTTAGGCAAACATAGTGATTTTGTATTTTAAAAAGCTTTTTATAAAAGCTTTCCAAAGAGTTGAGCTAATTTCTTTTCCATTCTGAGTATCGAGTCATCCAGAGCTAAATTTGCAAGACTTATGGCATTGTACAGAATGTTGATATCTTAAAATAATTTTTGCTGTGAGAGGGAAAAAAATTCATTTTTTAATTACATTACTTTCACAATAAATGCTACCACTAGAAATTTGTGATTTTATAACCAGGTCTCCTTTCGATATTGCCAGCACAGTTAATTTTTATTTTATTCATTTTTCCATTTTGTCCAGCTCTGTTTTCTGTTGAAGGTTTATTGAGGCAGAAAATTTCTGACCATTCTAAAGAAGTTGGGAAACAATGGATGAGGAAAGGCAGTCGGGGTGTCCCAAGATGTATTTTGCCATTAACCCATTGCCTCCTGCCAGAGTACTAGCTGACAGCAAAATGAATGGAACAGGAGAAGTTTTTGTTACAGTAGTTGTTAAACGTTACACATAATCATTTAGTCCTTCACTTAGAAAAATATTGTTCTGAAAATCTTTCCTGTAAAATGCTGAATGCTGTTAGAAGTCTAACTAAAGAGGACACTAAAAGAGGGAGGTTTGTTTTCAGCTAAGTAGAGTGTTTCTACACATTACTTATTTTGGGAGGATAAGGACTTTTTTGCATCTACAGAATGAGGATAGTAACTAAGTTTCTGAATCCCCCATTTTTGTGGGCAAGGACAGCAACCACAGGAAAGTAATGCATAGTTACTCGTGAATAAATAGTGCCAGGTAAAAAGTTTAAAAGTCTTTTTATCCTTTTGTGAAGTTCATTTTGGTTGTGAAAAAGTAGTGATTTTGCATCTTGCTAGTTTGCTTTCCTGAAATAACTATTTGACAAATGATTGGTAGTGGACGTGGGGAGAAATCTGCTACATTATGAATGCACACGACAATAGATTTTCACAAAAGACCGTTAAAATTTTCGAGCTGCTTAAGCAAGCTTCTGAATGCATAATTGCACCTGAAAAGGACGTTTTGGATAGGCATGGGAGAGCAAGCTGTTCAGATAAGCCTGCTTTGTTTGCGTGCAGAAAATGCATTTTGTATTCAGAAATATAGATACCTACAGGCATAAAATATTGCACACAGAGATGAGATTGATTTATAGCTGTGAATCTTGGTAGTGTGGACTGCTGTAAAATACTCAAATTCAGGAAAATGCTTCAGATGCTCTTTTACGAATTTAGCTAGCCATTAGGTCTTGTCTAAGCTCACTGATTTCAGCAAAATATTCTAATGACACTACTAGCAAGAAGAAAATGTAACACAGTACTTTACTGCCTTTTGGATCATCAGTATGGACTGATGACTTTCTGGTTATGAAGAGAATTTTTTATTTTGAAAGACATGTTTTCCACTCACGTTTATCCTTAGACCCAGGTTGCCTGACCTAGCTCAGCTGTGTGGTGGTACGAGGTGTTGCAGAAGTGGCTGGGAGAGGAATAGCAAGTAGTGATGCTCTGGTGGATGGAGGGGAGATGAAGGGGGCAGGAGAGGAAGATTGGAGCAAGAAGACAAGAAAAATACACTAAAACTTTAGGAAGTGCTGAAAGACGTAATTAACACGGAGACAAAAGGCTTGGGAAAAGAGAGCGTTGATAGACATAGCAGTGGCTCAGTATGCAGCACGGATACTCAAATGCTGCATAAATAGCCATTTTCACTTCGCCTAGCTGTCCAGGTTAATCACACGCTTTGTGCAGTGGATACCTAAGAGTCTGCTGCTGTGATGTTGGGCAGACAAACAAAATTAGCCCAAGAGTCTAGTGCTACTGTTGCTCATCCAAATGTCTGCCGTTCTTTTCTCTCTGGTGCATTAGGACTGGCTTTAACTTCATTGCTGTTACTCAGTTCGCTGGTGTGAGACAATGCAGAGTCAGCGATAGGATCCTTAATGTAACGTCTGCTATAAAAGTGAAGTGTTCATGGGAAAGGTCCCCAAGAGCTGGGTTCAAAAAGGGATCATAACAATTGCTTAATCCAGTTTATGTATGTATATAAAAACTACGGTTTTTATATATATATATATATATTTATATATATAGTGCGTAGCCTTATAGAAAGAGATTCTGGCACGGAAAGTCCTGGAACCACAGATTCCTGAAGACAGCACTCTGCGTTTGCCATGTCATCATCCCTTCCCGTAGACACCTGCTGTGTCCCACTGCCAGAGACAGGCCGCCAGGCTGAGCCAGACTGCTGCGGCTCTGCTGATGTGCCGCAGGCCCTAGGGGAGGCTGCAAGTACTGCACAGTGGGCAGTAAAGGCTTCCTACTGTTGTAGCCTGAAATTAGGCGCAGGAGCTGTAAGAGCGCACAATCGGATAACTACCAGTAGTAGTGTTTGGACTGTGCCTGGGCTGCACCTGATGATGCGACTGGCATGGGGTTGAATGATGGTTTGAACACCAAAAGTAGAAGTATTGAAAAGAAGACCCTGAATCAGAAGACACAAAGGTCTTCAGCCAAAACACAACACAACAGATGGAACAAATTCCAAAGCCTGGAAGAAAGAAATATGAGAAAGTCTCTTTTCTCCCACTTGTAAAACTGAATTTAAGTTCCCGCAGTTTCAGAGCTCAAATACAATACTGTCAGCAAAACCCAAATATTTTGTTGGTGGGCAACATATAGTATTGTTGCAATTAGCAATACTGGAAACAATGCAAGGTGTGCAGGTCTTAGCTTAGAGACTCTGCAATCCTAAGGCATATGAAATTGTGTAGTGGGAAAGCAGCAATATGTTAGAGAATGCCAAGAAAACAATACAAGAAGTCCAGAGATTAACCTCTGTCCCCAACAAACAGCTTAATGTTTGAGTGTCTTGAGTCCATCATTTCCAGAAGTTTTACTAATTTATTTCACAATGCAACAAAATGTACAAAGAGATTAAAATTTAATTTGTGAATCTTAAAATTGGAAATCTAAAATTAAACGCAGCATTTCTGCTGCACTGGATGGAGATGGAGGTAAATAATATTATGACTTGTTGCCCAAGTTATTGTTACTAAAGAAAATCACCCTGTACAAGGTATTAGTGCTCTTTTCCAGAAAGAACAGTGCTGTATCAACCTTGGGTCTTCAGGCTGAGCTCAAAAAAGCAGGTGAAACCATGCTAAATTTCCGAAGCAGTTAACATTCAAGGCTCCCATACGAGCTGTCCAGCTTTGATCATAACAAGATGTCAGTTTTACAGCATTGATCACTGACCAGCTCCAGAGATCATCTGCCGGATACTGGAGTTTATGCTGAACACCTATTGCGATGTTGAACAGCTGCAGACCTGGTGGGTCCGTGACTGTCAGAAAGCTACACTACTCCAAAGAAACAACGCATTCATTCATCTCTTGCTGCGCTGGAAACCCACCCTCACAGGCTTACACTTCCTGGTTTAATTTGACTCTGGATGTGACTTCCTCTGAATTTAGAGATAGCCTTTGTCCATCTCTTACCTCGTGGTGTGTTCTGCTTGAATTGCTCCAGAGCTGCTGCAGGGCAGAACAGAGAGCAATGGTCTGCAGCGCAGAGCAGGGAGAAGCACTGTCCTCGTAGACACTGCCACGGCAGTGAGAGCCGTGGCCAGCTGTGCCAGCAGTTGTTATGTGCCTATCTGGTGTAGAGACCTTCAGCGGTATCTGTAAGTACAACATTACGAACAGATCTTCCCCACTAAGACTCCTAATCTGAGGAAAATTGGGGTTAATATTCAACCCGGTTTTGTTTCCTTTCACCTTTCTTCATTTCAATGGCTTCCAGTTTAATTGCAAAGTTGTGTTATCCTCAGAACAAAATTACTTCGCTATGAGGTAAATAATCTGAAGGAGAATGGTGATGTTGAGTATTTTCATTTAACATATCAAATGGAATATCACAGTTCATTTAGGTAAGACTGCTGCAAAGACTAATTAGAAACTGTGAAAGTCAGGAATCATAAGGAGTAGTGAATCTTCTAATTAGCTGGCATTTAAAAGCTGACAGAAAATCAAGATGCTGAGGGTCACAGTGTGGAAGAAAGCGCTTGCCATGGGTGAGTGGGTAAGTGCCATGTCAGGGTACACGGTTTTCCTGTTTGTGCTTTTCCTGGTGACGTTCCGATCAACACACAAATAGCACAATCCACTTGATGTCTGTCTTTATGGCATAAGGAAAAGGTAGCTTATGAGACTGATGTTGATGTCCTTCTCCGTTGCCTGTTGTAAGAGAGAGTTACCTGGTCTGCGATATTACAGGTCTCGTGTTGTTTATGGGATAGAGCTTGAATGAATGAAGTGGGGAGGTGGAGGAGCAGTATGTCCCCCGGCTGTCTGCCTGCCAGGCGAGCATCCTAGACCTCTGCGATCTGCCGTCTGCTCAGATGGCGGGACAAGCCAAAGGCCGGCCCGAGAAAGTTGAAGAGCAAACGTCCTCTCAATTAGGCACAGGCTTGTGATAATCAGCGACTGCAGCAGTCAGTCGCAAGGCAGGCGATAAATATTAACTAGCCTTACTATTAAGTGGGAAATTAATTAGTGAATATTGGGTATCTCTTAGATAATGTGAACTTGTCAGCTTGTTTATTTGCATGTTTTCCAGTTTTGCCATTTGGGAAACCTATTTACTTGCCTATTTGGGAAACCTATATAATTGTCATTGTATGACTAATATGACAGTATTTTTTCTATAAAAATATTTAATATTTTGGAAGTGTATTGCCACTGAGTGCGTTGTTTGGAAGGTGATCAGAGACACAGCTTATTCTAGTATAAAAGATATAGTGGTTCACTTCAGGCCCTTCTGTGTGCATGGCCAGTTGACATTTTGGGTCCAAGTTTGGAGAAGCAGTGTAAAGCTTTCTTTTTAGCTGTCAGAAAGCCTGTTTTACATTATTCAAAGAAGCACTATTCCTCATGACATTAGTTGATTATAGAATTTGTGACAGAGAAGTGCTAAAATCAAATTGGGCTTAACGTCACTGAGAGAGATTTCATGCCACGTTAGCCCTGAGATGCTGCTTGTAGAGCATGGGCGTATTGTTTCCTGAAACAGAATGGTTGTAAGAAAGATAGGAAATTAAAATCTGTAGACAACATGAGGGACAGCTCTTCTGAATCACAGAAGAGAGCTCTTCCAACACCACCGGTCTGTCTGTACACTGTAAACTCTTTGTTGGCCTGACTGATTAAGAGCAGCTTCATCCCGTATCCACAGTGTGAAGACTCAGCCCTGCATCTAGAGGCTGTCCCGTCCTGAACTCCGTACTGGAGAGCTGGAGTCTCCACAGGCATGTGTCCTCGTGCTGGCCGAGCGTTTGGTCAAGGTCAGAGCACCAGGGCGAGGCAGCTTGGCCTGCTGGAGGGTGTCCTGTGGCTGGCTCTTTCTGAATGTACTAGCAATGGTCCGGAGCTGGACCGACACTGGACTAACACCTTGCGGTGTGGAGGAGCAACAGCCAGGCATGTGGCTTACAATCATACAATCATTTAGGTTGGAAAAGGCCTTCAAGATCGTCAAATCCAAGCAGCAACCTGACCTAGCTTGATATACCGAGTCTCGTTTCTGAGCTTGCTCTTTCCCTTTCGGTACAGATGCAATCAAAAAGAAGTATCTTGTCTAGTTAGCTGACAAAAGAGATTCAAACTGAAGGATCCTTCAGAGAACAGAAAAACACGACCGAGAGAACCAATGGGAAAGAGAAGGTTTAAAGTAGTCATGGAAATTACAAGGACTGGGAAAGCACCTGAAGATCAGAAAGCTAATGGGCACTCGCGCTCAGGGCTCGCATTGTTACAGGAAGCTTTCAACTGGTCATCCTCAGTCTGCTGTAGGCACAGCTAGCGGCCAGTGCTGGTTGTCTTCAGCGATCTGCTTGAGCAGCATAGGAAGGGGATTCTGTGCAGGAGCTAGCTCACATACACACAGCGGGACAGTGTCCCAGTCTTTCCTCCCTATGTTACAGAAAAAAAAAAAAAGTGTCAGTGGTGTGGAAACTATTTTTCACACTTTTGCAAAGCCTTTTTAGCTTGAGAGGTCTCTGCTGTCTGAAGATTTGAAAAGCTTTAAACTTAGGGTGTCCCGTCCTGGGAAATATTTGCACTCTGAGGTTGAAAACAGGCATTGTAGGAAAAGCTGGTGAAGTGGGTAAAATGTCAGGAAACAGCTTCAACATTTTGGGTTTTCCAATTCTTAGCTTCACCTAAAACCTGTGTAATTTTGGAGCTACGTGAGCACAAGTGTACAGAGATAAATGAAGGCTGTACTTTGGGGAGGAGTGCATGTTTTGGAAGACTGGGTGGATTTCAGAGGTGCTGTTTTTCAGTCTCTGCTCATTAAGACAACAAGAGAAACCCAAGAGAAGGTTCCAAAGCAAACAAATGTCTTCTCCAAGTTCGTGCTGGTATTGGTCATTGCTTGTAGATGCAACGTATCCAAAGAACCATTTACAAATCATTTGTGATTGTGGTACCCTACTGCAGATTTACTAAAGGAAAAGGCTGCTGAAATTTATATTCTAGTAGTGTTTTTTTGCCATTTCTGTCTTTTAAATCTATAAAAGGCTTGTAGGTGTATCGTATCAGTGTGGTTTATAATGATTCAATGCCTATTATGAAAGCCTGCATTCTGCCATGTGAATGTTGTCTGAATAAAACTGGATACAATATATCCTAAATTAATGATGAAAAAAGAGTGAGTAAATGTCCCTGGTGCTGCCAGCATCAGCACTTTGAGGCCCTTGTTGTTTATGTGCTCCAAGGAAGCAGATTAAGCTGGGACAGCTGTCTGAATTTGCTTGGGACTGCCCTGGATTTTTTAATCTAGCCCTGGAAGTTTACCTGTTCTTCTGAAACCTCAGATTTTTCAAAACAGATGGGACAGAGGGACTTGCACTACTACAGGCGTTTGTGGAGAAGTGCACATGACTCCCGTGTCTGCCTTGTTCTGTACCAGCTCCTGTATGTTGATGCCTCCCGGCAGGGTTGAACTATTGTCTTAGCTCGAGTGAGAGTGAAAATTTGGGAAATTCAGAATGTATGGATCATTAATAGCTGGAAATTCCTGATTTGCTCACAGAGCACAGACCACTGCTCCTCCCCAGACTCTGCTGGGAACAGGAGTGGCAGAGCAAGGGAAAGCCCTTACCTAGTGGAGGTCTGGTCCAGCGAAACCTGGCCACCGCAGCCTGTGCTCGCTCACTGTCCTGGACTGACGCTTCCCAGCATCACGATCAGAAGGAGAGAAATGAAATTCCCTTTCCAACAAGTTTAGCGTCTTCGTTAATTTAGAGAAGTGCAAGATTGCAAATAGAGTTAAGAACAAATTGTAACTATGTGGTTGCTACATTGAGTCATTCCATAATGGAAGTAAGCTTGAGTGCCTTTACCAAACAGTTTTTTGTAACAAAAAACAAAGTGCCTTTGAATCTCTTATGGGTATGTATGTTCTATGTAACATATATGTCTGTAAGTTATATTTGAAATTTTAACTCTTAAATTCCTGTGTTTGAAGCTCTTCCTTGGCTTTATAGGGATAGTCCCTATCCCTATTGGGTAGTCCCTATAACGCGTTTATGCTTAATTTAATGGTACTGTCTGTAACCCGGTTTAACATGATTTCTATTTAGGAATTAATATTTGCCCTTTGAAGCCAGCAATCACTGTGCCTGGGAAAGTGTAAGTTCTGAACAAAGAAAGACCTGCCCTTGTTAAAACTGGAGAGAAGAAAGTTTCTGCGGTCCTTTGGCGCGCCACCAACGTGCTGCGTGTAGTGCAGATGGTTAAACAGTGTTACAAGGCTGTGCTCTGATAATTCTGTTTTATGATCGTCTATTTGTCTACCACTTCTGTGATGTGAAAGAGGTATAGCAAGTACTCAATAATTTACATACTGTGCAATATAGCCAAATATAAATGATGCATTATTCTTCCATTTAGCCCCATTTGAATTGATTGATTACCAAATCTTACATTTATCATTTAGCAGCATTGCGATTATTTATAACTTTTGCTGAGTTTACAAAGTAATGCATCAGTCAAGAAGCTGAGTTGCTCTTCCCTGATTTATAATGGATAATTTAATGATAAAGACCCAATCCTTGTATTGTTTATTTATTTAATTTCATCAGCACTGAGCTTGAAAAGGGTAGTCCGAAGATACAGGGCCAAAGCTAAGGCTCAGAAAAAAGACACCTCTCTTTTTTTTTTTTCTTGTTTCATGTTATTGACTTTTACTATTGTAATAGTTATTTTAAAAATAAGTGTATGTCAAGAAGGAAAGACAACGCTGTTAATTTTAGTAATGCGTTTGGTGGCCGGTCAGCCAGTGCCACCCAGGCTAGAGCCCTGCGGAGGATGACACCCGGGTATCTTTTCATTTGCCTCCCACGTGCACTGGCCGGTAACAGCTGAGCATGGCTGGGGTTTCACTTACTTGGCTCCTGAGGTCTTCATCACGAGCTTGTTGCATTTTCCCTAGCAGCGGGCCTTAGGCATTGTGATTTTTTTTATGGGCTGGATCTTTGTGGTAAGCTGTTTTACAATTTGAGCGCATTTCAACTCTTTACGTAAGGAAAAGATGGAAAGCATGCCTGCTTTCCCTGCCCCGAATCCACACAGAATCCTCATTTACCCGAACTGTTTTCCTGGCTTGCTCTGTGACCAGGGCAACCTTTCCCTCCACTGTCCCCACCACGCTGCCAGTGTGGTGGGCGTTCCACGGGAAGGTCTGGGAAGGAGCCAGGCCTGATGCATGGATCTCTAAAGTCTGCCCCATTTAAAACCTGTACTCCCAGTTCATTCTTCTGAGTGAAGCAAGTGACGTCGGTGATGAATTTTAGGCTAGTAAAGCTGACAAACTGGGGGTGCTGGCTCTGCTATAAAGTTCTTGAATTGGAATAATTGTAAAAATTATTTGAGTAGAGAAATCACAGAATAGGTCCTTTCTTGGCCGTTGATAGCCTTCATGTTTAATCACTGTGCAACCTTGTGTGGTTGGGACTCACCTAACTGATTTCTTGCTGAAAATCGCACTAGCAGGCAGTAGCACAATTGCAAAGTGGGTTGCGGGAGCTGCACGCAACGTGTCGCTCGCTGGGCCTTTACCCTATCTGCTATCCTTATTAACATTTGCTCTGCTAAAAGAAAAGAAGATTGAACATACTAAGCTGAAGGTCGTCCATACAGTTGTCTCAATAGCAATCTGTGTGACTTTAACCCTGTTGAGGAAAAGTAATTACCCTTTGGCTTCTGGTGACCTCAACTAACCTTTGTTGAAGGACCAGAGAAAATAAAGGCTGACCAACAGCCTGCCCTTCCTGCCCTGTGGTTAACCCGCGCGGGGAATGAAGAACACCCTCAACAATAGGATGTGAAAATGTTGCCATGGAAATATCATTGGAAGAAGAAACAAAAATCTATTACAATTAATAGTGTTTTATTAGGTGACTCCTATAGAACTGTTTAATCCATGGAAGTTGCTCTATCTTGAGACCTGGGGTCAGAAAATTTCAGGAGGAATGGAAAGGGAGGGAGAGCGTACGTCTTTAAAAATTCAAGAGCTGTTGACAGAGCTAGGATGGTTTGCATGAGATAAAAGAATCAGGTCTGTGTTGCACACTGTAAGTATGGGAAGGAATAGCAAAGAATAGATGCAATTACTGTAATTGCAAATGATAACCACTAGCTATCCAATGGCCAGGAAGAGTATTGATACACAAATACTTTGTTTTTGTTATATGCTGAATAGCAAGAGTCATTTAGCTTTTCATATATTTTTTAACAATACTGAGGCCTTACCTAGAGAACATCAGGTTATGTGCAGAGTGTATCCTGCTTTTGTGGCTCTGACATTTTCAAATTAGGTCCTATAATGCCTTTATTTTGATTTTTTTTTCTCTTTTTGCTATTTATTAAATTTGATGCCTTACAATACGTAATACTAAATCTCTGTTAAATTCTCTGGTCTACTTTGTCGTGTTTTAGGCTGAGTCTTGTGCTGTCCATTACCTCAGTCGCGGCTAGTCTCAGTTGGAGCTGACAGTGCTGCACATTTGCAGAAGTAGTTTAACAGTTTCTAACAAATGTTGATGGTTCTTTGACCACACAAAGACAAACATTTGTGAAGACATAATCTACATGTTGATGATCTATGGTATTCCAGTTCTAGTGCATGATAAAGCATTTCAATTAAATAAATTCTGTGACATTTCCTTATTCATGTGACAACTTACAATACTTTAGTTAATTTAATTTTTAATAAAAAATTTTAAATATGTGTTTCTATCTGTGTTTACCTAAAGAATTTTAAATGTTTTCTTGACTTTTAAGAGAAATGAGAAATTTTAGCAGGTTCGTTTTAAGACCTCAATGCGCAATTGTATGCATACGTTTTCTGGTATTGAAAATGAATTCAAAATAACACATTACTTACAAAACAAGTTTTAAGAGCCTTGCACAAAGTTATACACCAGCTTCCTTTTTTGGTCCCCAAGTACAAATATTAAAACGCTAATAAGATGTCAACTGAAATGCTTTAATTAGTATTACCGATAATCTCGCTGTTAGCGTAAATGGGCACAGAACTGTGCCCTGACTGCATATTTCTTGTAACAAAAGCTGAAAGCATGATAAGGAAATGAGTTGCAGTAAGCATCATATTAAAATCTTTTCCTTCTTTTAAAATGGTGAATAAGATTTTTTTTTTCTCCAGTATTTTTGTGTCAGCTTCCAGTAATACAGCTGTGCATTTTCACATGAGAGTTCTTCAATTTAAGAATATTTTCAAATGTTAATTTACAAAGAGTACATAGTATGCTGGAAAGAAACAAACTTGCTTCTGCATGAAAAAGACTTTGACGTGCAACATCGAAATAGTTTTCTGTATTGCAAATATGATCGTTATCTTAACCTTTTCCTAGTTATAACAATATTGTTCAGATTTTAAAGCTTGTTGCCATTCCAAATTTTTGAGCACAGAGTGGACTGTGTCTGGATGCAGAAGTACAGCAGGGACAGTGCACTCTGCCTTTTATTTATAACATGGAAACTTGTCTGTTGCTTTAAAATGAACTGTGTGTTGCTATGTTTATTTATAACCAGGTGAACACTTAAAATGACTTTGGTCAGGTTTCTTTTGCATAAGCTTGTATTTCAGCTTATCAAACCAGCCTAGGTCCAGGATCAAAGCAATGTGCTTTCATTAATTTTCAACAATAATTTCCGTGTCACTGGCTCCAAAGCATTGTTTGCTCAGATAACTCACCTGGTCGTGGTGCTGTGGGGAGCTATTACCTGTTTTGTTGCCTGGTCCGCTTTCTCCCTTGGGGTAGTGCCCAGGTTTTCATGTTAATCCCTCTTCATTTCCAAATGCTCTAGGTCCATGGCATTCTGGCTGAAGCTCAGAACAGAATCCAAGGAAGTCCAGCATTGTATGTGGAGTTTCTGCTGCTGTGTTTGTTGAAGGAGAGGGAAAGCAGAAGGAGAAGAATGTGTTACTCAAAGGTAAGCATATTGATAACCTGCTCTGTTCTCAATACTTCGAGGAGTTTGAGAAATCCCCTAAAATTATGCACATCGTATTATTTGTACATTAGAAGTTGTTAAGGTGTCTTCACCTTCACTTGTGGATTGCCTTCTGTCGTGCTTTAATTGGTACATAGGCTGCACCTTTTTCCATTTTAGCCTGACATAATTCCAAGGCCCGAGAAATGTTTGCATTCATCAAATGTTTGCATTCCAATTTGGGGATTAATAGAGAGAGGACTCGGGGATCTAAGAACCATGAGTTGTTACTGTTTGCCGCAAAAAGAATTTTCTGACTGACTTACTAATGAGCTGAATATACTTACTCTGCTTTATAATGTTTCTTACTTTCATTCTCTGAAATATATTGTTGTCTGCCATTGTAAAATGAATGGGAAATTAAATACAAACTCTATTCATAGGGTATTATTTTATTTCATCACTGTTATTTTGATATGACCATACAGGTGTATGTTATGTTGTGCTAAGCATAGTATAACTTATATAAAAGAGGTAGGTAGTTAATATCAAAGCAAAATAGTCAGAAATGTTTTTCATTCTAGTCCAATCACATTCTTTAAAACCTAAAACCTATTTTTACTTAAATTACATTTGTTCATATATTCATTGATATTTTACCATAAAGCATAAAAATGTAGTTTGGTAGCTAATGATTAATCTCGCTAGCATATTATCACACATATGTTGTGGAAAGTCAGAAATGAAATTATTTCGGATTTTTTTGACCTGATAAATTGACAGACATATATAAAATGCAGGGCTTTCAAATGTACTGCAATTCTTAAAGCTTTAATTAATCTAACATTGCATAACTGGTGTATTTAACTAGTGGCCTCCTATTGTTCTATAGCATTATCTAAAAATATTTTGCCTCTTAACAGAAAGACTGTCAATACCGAGGTTTAAATTTTATATACATGTTATAGGGCGAAAAGAGAATTGATTCAGTCATTAATGGTAATTGCGGCAGAAATATTAGTTATAACAAGATTTCTTCATGGCAAACTGTAATATTGAAAGTACTGAATGAACATCTGATTCTCAAAAATGTGAATACAGACTGAATATCCAAGACATTGCAGAAATGTTTACAGTTTATTTTAGCAATTTGCAAACACCACAGAGGAGGTATTTTGTATAAAATAGTATGACATTTCTGTAGCAAATTACTGTCACTTTAAAGTCATCTACTAGCTATTTATTAATAATACAGCAATAAAACATAGAATATAGTTTGGATAAGTGTTTATTGGTATCCTGCATCACACAAACAGATAAGTAAACCTTTATCTTGATAGTTTTGTTTTTAAATCAACAGCAGAATTAGATATCCTAAAAGTTACCATAGTCATTAAATACCTTATAGTGCTGTATCCCTGGTAATCCAATTTACAAAACTATATTCTCAGCAGAAACTCCTGGGGTATACAGTAGTTCTCTTCAGTAAGCCCTTCCTGCTTTTTCTTGTCATGAAGCAGTGATGGTACATTTTTATCCTGTTGATAATTTGACTCTCTTTAAACTATTGCTTGTTGACCCACTGGATTGGTCTTTATTAGGGTGGAGGTAGCTGGAGGATTGAAGGACTGCAGACCATATATCATTCTTCCTTTTTTACTGTACCTTAATATTCAACATAGCATCATTATTCTGAGGCAAAAAGAGAAAAGCTGGTCCATCCTATATTCCACACATTGCTAGTCTTTCCTCTATGTCCTGCAGTGCTAGAGAGGGGGATTATTGCTGCAGAAAAAAAAATCTGGCCATAGTGTAGGAATAATCACTGCAGTCCGGCTCACCCCCACACCTCTCTTTCTCTCTCTCTCTCCTTCTCTCTCTCTCCCTCTGTTTGAGGCCCCAGCTGATTCAGTCTGCATCCATCCATACATAAATCATTGCCCTTATTCTATTGGTTACATGGTACATGGCAAGTATTGATTTTTTCCGTTGCCTCATTGCTGGAGAACCCATGGTTTTTGTGAGACTGAAAATGCAAAATTTTTTGCAGCAGATCTTGTCAAGGTACAAAAATGACAAGCGAGGAGGGTGCTATTTTAAGGTTTCTGTGACTTAAAAATCTTCACCTTCTCTGTTCTACTCTACATTTGCCTGTGTCCCGAAAAGTCGTGGCTTGTTTAATCACTACTGCTTTAGGTAGGCTTAGTGGCTAAGCAGCAGGAGAATAAGTAAACAGAAGCAGGGCCTGGCCAGTCAGTGGAAGGCGTTGCTTAATTATTAGAAGTTTAATTGCCTTCTGAAACATTAACAGAAAGATGAAGAACAATATGAAAATGATGGCATTTCAAGGGAAGAAATGAATCCTAGGCATAAGATGATAATATGCTGTAGAAAAGGGGCATCTGATTCCTTTCTGCATAGCAGAAATACAGTAGTGTGCTTCATTCTTGAGATAGGTCTTTGTAGCATTTTGAAACCTATCTGCTAATCCCTTATCGGTATGACTGCTGCATTGAGTTAGTTTTTCTCAGCATTCGAAGCTGCCTGAAGATGTCTCGCAAAGATGGCACCTTGTTTCCTCAAAAAAGTGTTTTTGAGGAACAGGAAGCCTGGGTTATGAGGCAGATTATGAGATGTTCTACTTCAGTAACTGACAATTCCCTGGTCTAAGAGTCTGTCTTACTGAGAGCCTGATCCAAAACATATTGGAGTCAACAGGAATGCTTTCATTGACTCTGTAGGTGCTGGCTCAGCTTCAGATTACACAGGAGACAGTATTTTCCTTTTTTTCGGAAACCATCACTTTTCCCCGTTTTTAAGATGTGAAGTGGGTTGGGATGGGTGGTTTATAGATGGGTGTAGAATATTATTATATTCCATCTGATTGCATCTTTTAACACTTTTAAATATGAGGTATGCAAATGTGCATGAATTTTCTTTAATACCTGGAATGCAAAATCTGGCGCATGCCTATCCCCCACTACCCCCAATTACTATATCTTGCTTTTATGGTTTTTGTTTTTGTTTTTTGCATTTGAAAGCCACTGACCATTCTTGTTTTTATCTACACTACGTTTAGACTCCAGTGTTCCACCAAATGTTGTGAACTCCTTTTAAGTCATCGTACCCAATTTCTGCCAGTTGCACATCCAAAGCAGCTGATATTTTCTGTCTGTTGTTTGCATGCAAATCAGGTACCTTAAACAAAATACAGCTTTAGAGCTTTTATGTTTCTGGGGCTGGAGGAATTGAGGATAAAGCTAAAATCATCACTAGGGAATCCCCAGCCTGACACCTTTGCTTGCTGTATGGGACACACAGGAGCTGAAAAAGTAGCATGCTGCTGGTCCTCTGATTGAGAACAGGGGCTGGAGCGTTCGACCAGCCTTTCCGTGGGCTGGCTGCACTCCTGTGGGAAACAACCCGCACTGACCCGCACCGTGGCTCGTGCTGGAGTGAGCCATATCCCCCAGGAGACGTGGCTGGGGCAGCTGCCTTCTTACTAAAGCATGTTTTTTGGTCCAGATGTATGCTGCAGCTGTTTTAATCAAGTGGGTATATAAGAATATGTAACTTCAAATAAAAGAAAAAAAGTAAGACTGTGGGAAACATGAATTTTGGATTCATATTCTTTTTGCTTAGGAAAAAGAGCAGGGCTGTGCCTTCAGCAGATGAGCTGCTTGCTTCACCGGAAGTGTAGTACCAGTGGAAGATGTGCCTTTTGTCCCACTGGAAACCATGGCCTTTTCTGCTGTGTTTTGTGTACGTACAGGCCAGTCCTTCACTATATTCAGTGATAGTTTTTGTAGCAATTCAAATGAGAACTGTTCTATTATCTTTGTGACAGTGGCTGTGACAAAAGGGTTTGTTACATGTCTGTACATTAGTCATTCAAACCAGGTCTCAGGTTTAAGTTCACTCCTTCAACCTTTATTAATAAAAAGAAGGGTTATTTGGCTAGCTAGGGTGTACTTTATCAGCAGAACACCAGTAGTTCAATGGTTATAACACAGAGAAAAGATACTAAAGAAATGCTAGTCGAAATCTGAATATTACCAAGTGTGTTCCATCAGGTTTTTACAGAGTATCAGGACACAAAATGCTTTCAGAAATTGTCCCCATTTTGCAAGCATTTAGGACTCATCTTCTTTAGGGCATGGTTCCCTTGTATATGTTTCTGTGGAACCACCCAGCCTGAAGGTTTGGGCATTCACAAGATAATTGGCCTATCTATGTTAAAATATTTTTCCTTTAGTCTGTGCTACTCCTTAACCAAGGCGTGTTTGTATCACAGCTCTGAGGAGTTTGGTTGAAAGCCTGGCAGGCGCTGTACGCGCACAACACAGAAATACTTTATATATGCATATGGGTTATGAACAAGGGAACACCTTAGATTTCTTCCCCTTGAAAGGAGCAAAAGTCACTCGATAGTCCAGGAACCGTCCTTCCAGTGCATCTGGAAAATCGTCTTCATGTTGCCAGTTGTTTTCAGAAAGAAAGCAGAAAACAGCATCATTCCAGAGCATGGACCAACATGCCATCCTCCTCCAGATGCTGCGGGAGAGGCCATGCCACCGCTCTGCGGGGATGTGGGCAGTTACAAGAAGCGTGATGGGGTTTTCTCCACGTTGCTCAGAGGCTGCTGGAAAGGGGAGCCGGCTACTCCCTGGGCTGCTGCCACTGCCTTTGGTGGACACTTACACTTGCTGATAGACACACATAGGTGGTGGTCAGTACCTACCCCAAGGCCCATGCTGAAGCTTTGTTGGGCACCAAACCCTAACCATAGCCCTTTTCTGGCCTGCTTTGTTACAGCAAGGTGAATTTAGTGGAGGCAATTCAGCCAGCTTCTTTTTGCATCTCTCTCTTGGAGGGAGGCAAGCACTGGTCCTTGAAGACGGACATGAGAATTAATAAATAACAATGACAAGAGGTCAAAGGGATTTGTCCTGTAGCAACTAATAATGATATCTTTGTTGAAAATATAAATGAAAAGATCAGACAGTCATGCGAACTGCAAGCCATGGTTGTGTAAGATGGAGCTGAAGCAGTCAGGGCCATTAACCCTTCCCTGAGCAGAGCGGCAGAGCAGCTGCCTTGTTCCCTATGACCACTGAAAGCCATCAGCCCACACCACTCCCCTTGGGGTCACACATGGATGCTGCACCCGGAGTTGTCACCAGCTGCTGACAGCCTGGGCCAAGCTAACCCTGTCTCCTTTCACCCATCGCCAGTGCCTTGCCATACTGCGCACAGCTGTATCTCTGCTAATGACACATCAGAAAATTATGTGTCTGTTGGGCAAGAGCAGACTTTCATCCTCAAAGGCCTTCATAAATAAGGTTGTGATGTAGAAAAACAATCCCTGCTAGTATTTCTGTTTTGTAGGTGAAGAAATTACACAAAGATCTGGCACTGAAGCTGGGATGATGTTCAAGAGCTCCTGCTTGCGACACACATGTGGGAAAATTGCTAAAGGACCCTGTACGTGGGGAAGTTTGACCCCTATAATGCTGCCAAGGACAGTGAGGTCTTTGGTGGTTTGCTTAGCAAGCATTAGTCACAAAAGCGTCTGGCTCAGCTCAAACCTGTAGGTTGCATTTTCTCAAAAAAAAAAAAAAAAAAGATGAAAGAGAAGGAAATAACAACACAGAGTCCTTTTTGCAGGAGGACCTGCCTCTTTTTCTGCTTTCTTCAGCCTGTTGTTATGTAAATCACTCTGTTATACCCAGCAAATTAACTACACGCACTGCAACATGCTGTAGGAAGTCTGTTGCGGATTTACCCATTTAAATAGGAGTGGAATATAGTGGCACTTCATTTAACCCATCCTGAATGCTGCATGAGATCTCGGAAAAGTTATTCAGCAATAATTTTAAATCCCATCCCCAGGAAGAAAAAAATAGCTTTGGACTATACAGTTGGAGCCTGCAGTTGCAATAAAATCCAGGAAAAGGTTATTTTACCTGAATTTATCGCTTAGCAACCAAGAACCTACCTCCTGAGATTGCTGTTCATGGGTTACCAAGTAACTGGCTGTGACAATTACCAAACAGCTGTCCCAGGAATCTACATAGCCTTTAACCTCCGTCAGCTGAGAGATGGGCTGATGACAGCTAACAAACAATAGAAACACACCCTAATATTTTATTTAAGAGCTGAGGGAAGCCACAGCTGTATGGTTCATTCAGCCAGCTGGATTTAACTGCTTCGAACCGCGTGGTGTGTCTTCAGGAAACTGCTCTGTGGCCATGCTGTGTGTTTAAAGAGGTATTTGGGGCTTTGTCCTCCAAACGTTATGTCAGATAATTGAATCCACGCTATCAAGATAGGTTTTGCTATTGTGTAGGAATGGTAAGCAGCTAATTATGAAGGTTGTTTTTTTTTTTTCAATTTATGCAGCCAATGGTTTACAAAATTTTTCCATGAAGTTATTGTGTTGATGTTTGGGTTTGTGGAATGTAACTGTTCCACTAATTACTAGTGAAAGGGAGAACATTATGTATCAAAGTAATAAACGAGTAATTTAGAGGGAGGGAAAAAGCACAATTAAGACTGGTAAGATAAAATTAAGAGAAAAAGAATGCTGAGCTTGGATATTGAGAGGAGCTTCTTGATAATGAGGTGGATTATGTCTGGGGGTGGTTTCCCAAAGGAAACAAGAGAAACTGCAATAGCAATGCGTGAAAGTAAGCTGTGGACAGTGTAAAACACTGGAAATGTTAGATAGACTAATGCAGGTGTCAGTCCTGCATTGGTGAGGAGCAGTGGAAAGGGCTTTTTTTCCTTCCATTTTTACTTTCCGTGATTTTAGTGTTACAAACAGCAGTCAGCAAACCTGCAACAAATTGCAAATACACCGTTTTATGCTGGCGCTTTAGATGCCCTGAGCTGGGTGAGATCTATGGACATGCCTCACACTACAAGTTCTCAGTCGTTCCTTTTAGTTTAAAATAGAAACAGGAGAAGGGGTTTGGGAAGTTAAGGCCCAGTTAGCATGTACAAATCCCAGGCACACAAGCCATGGCTGGAAAGGCAGGGAGCTCGCTCTCTCTGCAGGCTCCGTACAGGTATCGAGGGGGAGAACACTTGGAAATCAGTTGTCTTGCTACTACTCGCCTTGTTGTAGCACATGCTAGTTGAGATATTATAATGTGCTCTGGCGTGTTCCATGCGCTGCAACAGTAAGAACCAGCTCAGGAAATCCTTCACCAGATTTCCGCCAGCAGCAAGTTCATAAAGGGGATTTTCCCTTCCCCTTGCCATTTGTGGCCTTGGCCTTGGCGCTGGAGGGTTCTTTAACTGGATGGCCAAATTAGACTAGATTTAACTTGCTTAGATTTTTTTTTTTTAATTCATCATTTTAAAGCATGGCTGCAAAGTTGATAACTTTTACCCTTTCACTGCACGCAGCTGTACTAATTTTTCAGGTACTCAGGCTGACGAGGAATTTTTGGTTCCTCAAATAGGTGTTAAACAACCAAACCAAACCCCACAAAACAACAACAAACCCCACAGCCACATCAGCATCGTTTCTTCTTATACAGTAACATCTCTCGTGGCATGCGAGTGTCCCGCTGCACGTGCAGGCAGCTGTACAGAGCGAGTCCGTGCTGTCCTGGAGGAAGGCAATGCTGAGGACTGCGACACCTCCGGCGGTACTGGTGCAAGAAACCTGGACGAGGGTATAGCCCCACGGCAGCTTCAGCACTGGGGCTGGCTGGGTAGGAGAGAGGCAATTTACAGCTAAACAGACATTGCTTGTGTTGTTGCCTTTTTTTTTTCTTTTTTGGATGGATGTGTGTTTATTCCACAGAAGTGTTCGATAAACTGTCAGCAATAATACCTTTTCTCTCAGAAGCTAGATTTCACCTACAACAGAGCAATGTATTTAGGCAGTTCAAATTGTTTTATCCAGGACCTGTTAGTTTACCTTTTTGCAGTGCTGGACTTTGCTGAGGTGTAGTTGCCCATAGGCCTGATGCCATCATGTCTCTCTCTTAAGGGACTTTGTCAGTATCTTTGCTAATCATCTTATTTTACCTCTTGCGTATGGGATATTTTGCCAGAATTATTGTTTGCTTTGGTTTTGGAGTATCATTAAGCAGCACGGGTTATTGCATTACCTTGCTGTTAACGTTGTGTAATGGGGAGAACTGACAGCTTGTGAGATTTGGTTGGTTATCTCTGAGGCCCGTTTTTCAGTTCATCATGCAATGTTTTTTCTCTAATATATATGTTTATTAAAGACACTCAAAGAATGTTAGGTCTGCTGCATCAAGTATGCAGAAAACTGGATAAGCTGGAAGTACAATAGCCTGTGGGAGATGGAAATCCTTCTCCCATGCTTGCTTTCTGACCGTGTGGTAAGGGACCACATGACACTAAAGATAGCTTGTAGCTAGCGGCTGTGGCCCTGGTACGTGTCCCCAGGCCTACAGCATATATACGCACAGATTTCCCTCTTACTTCCCACCAACTGGCAGGCTCTGCCATCTGGGCCGTGCAGTCGCTGACGCCTGGCACAGGTGGAGATGCGCGCTTTCTGCTGGTGTTTCATGCGCTGACTGAAGACCATCAGTTTTGCTCTTGTCCTTTCCGTTATATCTGTCTTGCCCCTGTCCCTTCCTCCCTGCGCGCTTCTCTGTGCTGCTCTGTCCCCCTGCTCGGTCCCTCTCTAAGGGCAGGTAGCCTCTGTCGCTGTCTGCAGTGTTCCTCTGTACTCATTTGGTTGGTCTTGTAGCCCTTTTATTAAAAAAATTGTCAAAAATGGAACAAAGTTTTTCAACTTGCTGTAAGTTTGAAACATTTTTTATTATCAATTGATTCAAAGTGCTTTTTTTTTTTTTCTTTTAAACTTCAGTCACAGCTGAAAAAACTCACGATCTGCCCTAATAACAACTTCCTTCTAGTATGACTATTCAGGTGAAGAGTATACAGATGCTTAGAAAATGAGCAAAGACCTTGGAAATATTTATAAAACAAACAAAAAACCCCAAAACAAATTGAAGCACAGTATCTTCTTGTTATTAATGACTTGTCATTGCCATCCTTGCAATGCCTTTGCATATCTGCTGTGGACGTTTGGCCAGGCTTGTGAACTCTGTTAACTCAGGTGTCTGAGGGAAGTGGCACCGTGATCAGAAGCACCCGCGTGCACCCTCGGGCAGGGCAGAGCCGAGCCATGGTGGTGGAATGAGTCTCAAACTTGTCACTGGCCAGAGGATGGTTCCTCTGCTGCTTTCGTGTGTTCCTCGAGCTCAGTACCAAAGGTGCTTTCACTCCTAAGCTGATTATTGGCTTATTGGGGTGTGAAGAGATCACAGTGACAGTCTTGCTTGCTCCTTGTCCTGTTACTTATTTGTCTCTGTGGGGGAATTTGGATATAGGGAGGCTTTGCTGGGACGTTCTTTCTGTCTCTTGATGACAGACCGTGGTTGTCCTGTTTTCTGGCTGGTAGCTGGTTGGTTACATTGACAGATGTTGCAATGATTCTTTTGGCAATATTCTGTTGTGCTGACTGTTCAAACAGGAAATTCATCTTTTAGTATTTGCACATGTTAAATGTTTGTTTTAGTAGGAATCGCTCTGACAGCAGGCTGGTCAAACAGTATATTTTTGGAGCAGCAAACTCTGGAATTCTCAAAGTCCTCGTCGTCCCATAGGTCTGCTGGTGCTTGGCTTGGAGCCCTGTTCCTGAAATACCACAGAGCTGGCTTCTGAGGAGAGGAGACGTGAGGTTCTGAGCTCCAGGTTGCTGCTGTTTCACTCTCTCAGGATGACGTGTTCCTGTGTGTGCTCCATGGCACTCAGTTCAAATCATACCATGGTACGGCACTTTGTGAGGCTCAGTAGGGTTTGCTGTATGATGGAGTCAGTGCTGGCTTTGTCCTCCCTGCAGGTTCCAAAGATCTGGTTTACTGCAGTGGCCTCTCCTCTAATCTTAACGTAAGAGGACAGGAAGGTGGTTGTGGCTTGTGCTATACGTTAAGAAAGTAAAGATGTGCTCAGGAAGCATGGAGAGCTTTCCTCCTAACAAGAACTAGCTGGAGAACCTAGTCTGCTGAAGCTAAATCTCTGTCTGGTGATAATTCTCATTTCAGGTGACATAATTTGAAGTAGGCTTCTCCTTTCAAGAACAGTCTGCAAATGCTGGTGTGATTTAATGTGATGCATTTTAGCTAGTTTCCTAAGTTTTCGTCAAGCAAAACTGTGCGTAGTTATTTGAGAACTGAAAGTGGTTGTTTCATTGTATGCACTGGCACTAGAGATACCCTGGCTGAGATCTGTTGTGCTGTCCTTTGGATGAAATTTGTAAAATGTCAGAAGCTGTAATATTTACTTGTGTAAGTATGCTGTCTGTGCTGAGAAGATGAGCGTGTTATGAGAATTAGCTGCCTACAGACTTCTGGTGCATATGGCGGAGAAAAGGTTTAATCTGGTCAAGACCTCTCCAGACCCCTTCACTGGCACTTAGGAGGTGAGAAACAAGTGGCTGCAACTCGCATTGAAAGCTGCTTTGTGCCTTGCCAGCCTTCTGGCAATGCTTCAGAGCTATAGCTATTTTGAGTCACGGAGCTTGGAAGTGGAAAAAGGCTTTGTGGCAAACCTAGCATATCCATTTCTGAGAAACACATTCAGTTCCTATATGGTTATTTTTGTGTAATTTGACAGGAAAAATCTAACATTGAGGAGCACATGTTCAGGTGAGTCAGATTACAGCTCACACGTATCTGTACCCAGAAGTTACACAACTGCATGAATAACTGTGTGCAGAACTGTTTTCTGATTTCTGCTTACAACAGCTTACAAAATCCATGCTATTTATGAATTTGTAAGGAGAACAGAAATGTTTGTTAGCTAGTGAGTCGCTGAAAATGTTATACCCGCAAGAAGGTGGAGGAGTCCTTGAGAATCCAGTACTGATTAGCATTGATGAAGTACAGGAAATACAGTGAAATATATCCTACAAAAAGTGACGCTTGTTTGTTTTGGCGTTTGGAGTGATGGTGTCAGTTGGGAGCTTGCATTCACTGTTCACCCATTAGTTGAATTTTGACGGATGTCCTTTCTGGAGCTTTACTATTTTGCATTCTCTGACAGTTTTACTCATCACCAGAATTTTAGACTCTTATCTTTTTATCTTGATTGATTAATTTTCTTCTCAAATACACTCATCCTAATCTCTGAGTGACAGCATTGCTTCTGGAAGGAGCACACTATTTCCAAAAGAAACACCAAAGAGGTCTCTTCATGTATATCAAGTGCAAGTGCATTGCAGGAAAAGGCACTGCCTTTCAATAAAGTTTGTTTTTAAGCTTGAAATAATCAGTTTGAATGTTATTAAAGTAACATTTTTGCAAAAAGGAACTGGATTTATAAAAATGAACTAGCTCTTCAGCCAGACCTGTTATGAATTGCAAAAGCAGCTGGGAGATTTGGCCTGAGAATCAAGGTTTTTTTTTTTCTTTTTTTGTCAGAGTTTGTAAGAGATTTGGAGGGACATGACATTTATTTCTTATTTCTCTAAGTTTCAGTCCAGGCCTTGGAAAAACCCATCTGACAGTGAGTTTGTTTGTATATTTTAAATTGTTTCCTAAGTATGCTGGGCTCATTAGCAAGCCTTGGAAAAGGCATGCTTTGTTAAAGTTAATATGGAAAACAAGACACTAAGGGCTCAAATCTGTCTCTAGAATAAGCATACGTTCCTTTGGACCAGGTTTTGACCACAGTTATACTGGAACCCTTGTTTCTGGGAGAGTTACAAATGTGCGTTTGCTAGGAAGTGCTGTTCGTTCAACAGATTTCCTAACAGTGGTCATTAAGCTGATGCCTACAAGATACGCATCGATGTACAGAATGACTGCAGTGCATCCGAAATAGCTGCGTAGCACCATATGGCCTGAACAGGACCTCACTTACTGCTGGCTGGAGATGCTGCCCAGCAGACACAGTGCCGGAGGAGCGCGGACATCCGGGCTGTCCCAGATCCTCCTCGCTGCCAGGAGAAGGCCCGTGCGTCCTTTCTGACCCATAGTGCTGGCCAGCAGCGAGCAGGCACAGGGAGCGAGTAGTCTGCTGCTGGCTGTGGACTCGTTCCTCCCTGGAAAAGTTTCCTGTACCTGTGGATCAAGGGAAAGCGAATCATTTTTCCTTGCTTTACGTGGAGCAGTTCGTTTGGTTGTGGTTTAGCCTCTGAAGAGCAGCACAGAGTACTCTACCACTACACATAACAAAGATGTGGCAATGACAGCTCAACGCTGCCTGGACTTTTTACTTCATCCAGTAGCCAATATGCAACACGGTGTAAATACTGTAGAGTCTTCTCTGGTGTGGTGCCCAGACAAGAAGACACTGTTCAAAATTATGTTTCAAAGACTTAACAGATAAAATGATCTGTGACATTGCACGAAGCAGTTATTTTTATCTGAACATCTTCATTTTTATGATAATTTTTTAATTAAAAGACGGGATTTGAGAATTTCATATGCATTAAATATCTGTGTAAGCACCACTTTGCGAGTTTGGCACAAAGTGGATGTATCCTCATTAATCAGAATTTATACTTCCCTGTTAAGCCAAAGTCATTTCAATTCACTGCTGTTACACTAAGCTGGGTCCTTTGATGATCACCTAATTTCAAAAGCCCAATTGTTAAATAAGCCTTGACTGAAGCGGTCTCTGTTTTTAAGCCAAGCCTATGGTAACATTAGAGAACATAAAGAGAGTGGAGCTGCAACAGTGTTGGAGAACTTGGGGTGTCTTGAATTGCTGCCGAGAAAAGTCCGGTTGCTTGACACAGGGTGTAAAACTTTTCCTTTGAAACATACTCTGGAGCTCAAGTCTCCCCAAGCTGTGACGTTACTTGGTTCTTCAGCTAATCACTGAATGAGCACTTGCATGATTCTGAGGGTGGCACCAGGCGACGCCTTCTCTGATTGCTGAAATATTTAAGGCTGCTGCAGTACCATGTGGCAAACTTTGTAAAATTGTTTTCATTATACACCGTCCCAGCTGTAAGTGGGATTTACTGTATTCTGTCTGCAATAGCAGAAACATCTTCATCTTTACAGAATGCTTATTTTTGTAGAGTTCATCAGCTTTCCCCATTACTCTTTATCTGAAATCACATTTTGTAGCATCATTTAGTTGCAGTGGAGATAGCAATATTATATGATATTAAAGGACAGCTAGATGAACGTTAACCGCCCCCCAGGTAATCTGCATTTGTGCATGTGTCCTTAGCAATTGTAAATGGTTGAAAATGATGCCTTTTTGTATTTATTATAATCTCTACTTTGTGCTGCAAAATCGCATTTAGCTCACTACAGCTACATATCAACTTCTTAATCTTAGTAAGCGTATGTGTTTTATTACAGTTTTCATTTCAGGATGAAATGTTGTCTCACATATTGCAATAGTGCAGAAGTGCGCAGCTTATCATTTGCTGGTATTTCCTAGAAGAGCAATGCTCTTTGAACTGGAGGAGGTTGGCAGGAGAGAACTACCATCCCGTGTATGGACAGCAGCCGAGCAGCTCCGAAGTTGCAGGAGAGCAGGTCTTTTCACAGTGCACTTTAACAAACTTGTTGGAGGCCTCCCTGGCGCTCTGGGACCGGCAGAATTTGCCTCCATTTTCTTTGCATATCCTCTTTGGCTGGAGCTAAAGCAAAGTGGACTATTTTAAGAGTACGAGGCGCATATGTAACTAACAGCACAGATAGTAGAAGGAATGCTCTGCGTAAGTATCTGCTCAAACATTTTGGGAACCCTCTGTGTGCTTGATTAAACCTTCAGTAGTCAGCAAAGCTCCTCATGAATGCATGTGCAGCAAATCATTCATTACTCCTGGGCTTCACAGTCTCAGAGAACAGCCTCCCTCACTGGATTCATATGCAGTACATCATCTTAACTTGGTTAATTCAAAACCAACGCTTCTGGAAGAAGCAAATTGCTGAGTTAACTGTCAGTTCTGTCTTCAGCTGTCTGTCTGTCATACACAGTTCCTAGCCTTCTCTGAGGCACCAGTGTCTTTATTTTCATAATATCTGTATGAGATGATCAAGTGTCATTCTTCCTATTTTTTTAGTTGGGGAACTTGGGTTCAGGGAAATTACACAACTCCCCCAAAAAGAAGAGGTGTTCATGTCCATGACAGAATAGGTCTGTGTTGTCAGTCACAGTCCGGTGTTCTTCCTCATTTAATTTGCTCCAAGAAGGTTTTAAAACTGTTTTTATAAGAGGAAATATACTTTCTTGTACTTATGAGAGGCTAAACTATGATGCAGAAGGCAGTATTGTTTGCATGCTAGTGTAACGTCTTTGGTGTCTGGGCAATGGCAGTGCTCCACAACAACAGGCAGAGGGGGCTACCTGGTGGCACTGAGGACCAGAAAAAGGGCAGAGGACTGATGGCCAGGGAATTAAACCCCGTGTAGTACATGGCAGTGAGCACGGTGAGCTGAGGCACGAAGGAAGTCATGCTACAGGTGCTGCTTCGAGAAGCAGAGGTCAACGCTGCAAGTGTGTAAGAAACAGAAGCGTGCTGGCCCGTGCAGGCTGGCCCACTGCAGAGGTGTTGGAGGGCGCGTGAATCCCATGGCACCAGCTGCAAGCTGAGCCGGAGCAGCTCAGGTGAATGTCAGCAGAGTACGGCTGGTCCCGCTGGGTCACACCACTCAGGAGGACGGCGCTGATGTCCCCCTTCATTTCTCATGTCATTGGGATCTGCTGAAGACATCTCCCAGGAAAACCTTTAGGTGAATTTCCTGACTCTGCTCATTAATGTTATGCTGGTTTTATTTTCTTCTTTGTCTTGTATTGCTAATCAAGAAGCAACTGAATTAGCTGAAAAGAAGGGCAAGATGAATTAGCTAAGAAGGATCAACTGTGTGCACCTGAGGTCAGGAGGCTCCTAGAAAATTCCAGGTGCAAATTGGCTGAACAATAAATGACATTTAGCAGGAGGATACCAAGTTTTCTGGAGAATCAAGGTACAGAAATACAGATGACAAACTAACCATGAAAACCTAGAGGTATCTGAAAGTCTTTGGGCAATTCCTTTCTGTTTTAAGATGGGAGAGCAAAGGACTGCACTCACATTCTTTCCAACTGCTTTGTTTAATGAAGGGAACTTCCCTGAAATTTAACTTTTCATCCTTCTGTGAACAGGCTTTGCCAGAAAGATATTTTTCCTTCTGTATTGATGTTAAGGTAGTAAATTGTCTGTCCCTGTGTTCACTTGCTAGCCTTTTTTTTTTTTTTTCATGGTTGCTCTGTAATTTAAGTTCATCTTTCATGAAAACCATATGTTGGATTAGAGACGGTATTATTTTCATGCATTGTAATATACTCTATTACCTCCTCCATTACAGCGCCATGCAAAAGTAATTATTATTCCATGTGTCACTGTGAATACATTCAAGATTCTTTAGGTCTTCTCTAGCAGGAGTTGATTTCCATTCGTGATTAACCAGTCTCATTCTTTTTTGTATGTCAGAATTAGCCAAGTATAAACATTTTATAAAAAGACTTTTAGAAATATGAAAAATGCATATTGAAAATAATTAGAAAATGAATTAGATTACAATTCACAAAAATAATAAGCTAATGACAGTAATTTATTTTATACATGAAGAAACCTAAGTAAATGTACCTAAGTAGTAATATAAAGAAAATAAATTCCAGTCTTAAACAATATTGCCATAAAACAGACAAAAGAAGCAGTTTATACAATTGCATTTGCTTTGACGATTACATTTGCTCTTTTGGACAGAGGTTGAAGCTGGTTGCCTTTTAAGAGTTTATGAATTTATTTTTGTGCAGCAGGGTTAAACTGATTGTAGTAGCACCATAGAAGGAGACTTCATTCAGTAACTTTGTTAATATTCTCTTTCCACCAAACCTCAGCTGTAGCCCTATTAAATAAAAGTACAGAAAATGGTATAGTAACCTCACCATCTGCTGTACAGCTCTGGTTTTTGTTCTGAGTTCGAGTTGAAATACATTACTTGAAATTGTGGGTTAAGTCGCTGAAATTAGATGGACCCCTGCAGCCTAATCCATAGGAACCAGCCAATTCTTTTGAGTTTTCTGTGTTTGATTAGTTGTACTGTAATTAAAGAAATTACCAATAGTCTTCTGTCTGGATGTGATTAACTCACCAAGTGCTCATACCTATGTTCTTTAAGCATCTCCAAATAATTTAAGGCCTCATTTATGTTTCTTAATAAGGAAACAAATGAAAATCATCTACAGCCTTAATACTGTGGCTTGTGTTACAAGCTGTTCTATATTGTGTCTCAGAGATGCCTGTTCAATTGTTTCTGATTAAGCTGCATTTTAATTAAAGAACTGGAATGCTATTAGTATAAATGGGAACGTGCTTCTTGGTACAGCCATTGAACCCGGAGATAAAGAAACCAGATAAAGATGAGAGCCATCTAAGTAAACAGAACCCACTGTGTTGACCCTGCACATGCATGGAGCTGTGGATATGGTTGCTTGAGGTATGGCTAAATTTCTCCTGGGCTTTCTAGAATCAGAGTTCTCATTCACTGAAGTACAAAAAGGAACAAAACCTTAAAAATCTATAAATTTTGACTTTTTGATGATGATGACTTTTATTATTAAAAAAAAAAAGCAAATTGAGTTGTTTTGTTAGATTTGCAAGCTGAAAGAGCAGCAAGTTACAAATTCATGCTTACGTGGGATCTCATTGGAAAGAGCAGATTCATAGACTGTCCCCCCTCTGCAAAATAAAAATCTTGTGCCACTGTGCAGGGAGCTAACTTCTGTGGATGCAACGGGGATAGTCTGCGTGGATTAGGAGACGCAGGCGCTGATCTCCAGCCATTTGCTGCTGCTCGCCGGGGTCGAGCCAAGCCCCGTCCTGCCATGCTGGGACACACTTGTCCTCCGCACCCTACCAGGTGCCCGAATTCAGCCACGACACTGCTGCTGCCGTCCCACTGCCCTTGGGCTCTGACCTGCTCTCCCAGCTTTGTGGTTTCTTTCTAACGGTGAGCAGTAGAAGGGGCTGGAGAAAAAAACAAGTGAGTTTTCCCTCTGAGATGGGCAGCACCTGGGGGGATAATGCGTGAGTGCAGCTGCAGCACCGCTTGGTCCCTGCCGAGTGCCGGCTTTCAGCAGCAGCCTGCGCCCCACTGAGATAACACAACAGCAACGTCGCGACACATTGTATTAAAAATAATCTAATTTTCTCCAGAACAGGGCAGTGAAGGGCTTGTGGAAAGGGACAAATGGAGAAGGACTGATAAGATATTTTTGTTTTGTCTGTCAGATATGTTCTGGGAATATTCCTGTGTGTTTTCACAGTAAATGAATTTCTGCGTAGGCCTGGATCTTAAGCTGTGCCCTGCACGTTATCGAGGAGATGTAGGTCCCCTGTGATCCTGACACTCCTACAGTCTATCATTTAACTGTTTCTACCCATAAAATGAGGATAAAAGTAAGTTAACCTTTTGTAAAGTGCGCATTAATGCACTTTGCTTACAAAAAGCAGCGTGGTTTGTCACGTGTCAATATACGAGGGGCAGATGACATACAAAATTTCATGGGTTTCTGAAGCATTCTGCAGTGTTTTGGATGAAACCACAAAGTGCTCGTGTACCAATTCTAGAAATTAGTTCAGAAATGGAGGAGTGTCTTATAAATAGGTTTGGATTATGTTTACTATTACCTCCTAAAGCAGCTATTAAAATAGTTGCTGAGGTATTTGCTGGGGCTTTTATTTGCCAGAGCTTTTATACTTGATCTCAGGATTATATATATTATACTTTTATATTTGAGCTCAGAATTTTTCAACGCACAAGCCCTATTCTATCTCACCAAAAAAAACTAATTGGTAAGAAAATCGCCCATCTGTGGAGAGCAGCAGCATTTTCTTGGGACTTGATAGATCACACTGTCTGCATTTCCTTAGCTCCTCCACAACCATTTGCTGCAATGTTGCTTGCACCAGAATTTGTGTTATTCTGGAATATGATATATAGTAATGGGCTTTTACAGTAGATAGAATTTATGGCTTCGTTTGCTGCAGCATGCAAATCAAAGTTCGTAGTGTCATACAGAAAAAGCTGCTTGCGCAGCATTTGTCATTGGCCGATGATTGTCTTCAGGCTGTAAAAATAGGTAAGAGATTAGCAAACAAGTAAATTTGTGTGGGAAGTGTTACTGTCTTGTGCAAAGTGCCACATTGTGTATCTCTCCTTAGCATTACAATAACTGAAGGTTTGATAGACTTCAGGAGCTACTGTCAGAAATGCTGGGCTCCTGTAAGGCACTCAGAAGCTTTGTTATTTGCTGTGGCTTTGAGCAGAATGAATCGGCTGAGGAGTGAATAGAATAGAGATGCTGCGGAAGTAACATGAATTTTGGTTGGCTCTGAAGCCATGGTGATGTCAAAACTGGAAATGCCATGGTGCGATTGGCACCACTGAGCCTCTTCATGACCTCCCTGTGCAGCCTAGTACCCCCCAGTGCTGGAAAGTGAAAAAAGGAGCATGAAAATGGGGGGAAGGGGGAGGTTGCCTGACTGGATCACAGGTGAGGCTGTGTTTGAGAGCCTGTCCCCAAACCTCTCCATTCAAAGCAAGATAGTCAAGGCAGAAGATGCTTGCAACTGAACAGGGAGTAAAGTCTAAAGTCCCAAAAGAATGGTGACTTGTCCTGCCTTACGCAAAACAGTGTGGCAAAACTGGAAACTGAAGAAGAACCCCTGCCTGCAAAATGCACTTCTCATCATCTTGTTTTCTCTAATTCGTCTGTTTTGATTGTAAATGCTCAGGAGGCAGAAGCTGTCTCTTACCATAAGTTACTCAGTACTTAGAACAGCATGTCTTCATCATGGCTGGTACTTCTAAGAATTATAGTTTTTCCAAACTAATACGCATCACGGAGAAATAATAACACTCATCCTTATTGAATGTCCTATCCAACATCACAGGGATTAAGTGGAAATAAAGAATAAAACTGCTTTTCTGCTTCTAAAAATAATTCTTCTGGGTCATGTGGAAAATCATTGTGGAGGTTATTTGTGGGAGTTCAAATGTTCAGTTGTTCTGCTTTACTTTTTCTAGGAATTACTGCATGGCAGAGTGTCAGCCTCCAAAATTCTCAAAAAGCTCATGAAAAGAACTGCTGTGTTTCCTTTGGAAAAACTGGATGGCAGTGTAAGAAAAAAAAAAAAGTGTTAGAATGTGTTACAGCTTTACTGGGATTTGGAAAGATAATAGAGAGTTTAGGATGTACCTATTGGTGTCACAATTCAAACTGGACGAGGAATTCGCTCGGGGGTAGAATTTATTATTCTTAACATGTTGTGACCCACTATGAGGACAGCGGTACTGCTCAGCAGTGGAAACGTGTCAGTGGAAAATCATGAGCTTTTCCTTGCAAAACAATGAAGTTTCTCAAAGGTTAGTAGCGTGCAGTAAAGCAGGTCAATGAGATGACTGTTTGGATCGCCTTCAGAGCTGAGGGAGGACTATTTGGTGTGCTTGGCCGGGGGGCACAGCCATGAGCGACATTTGTGTGGGCCCTGGTGACAGCAGTAACCTGTGAAGCTTGACCAGAAAAGGTGGCTTTCCTGAAAGCAGCTGGCAAAGCCACGATGCTGAAATAGCAGGACTGCTGACCAGCAGTTCCTGCCCTTGTTACTGTTTGCCAAACCGTAATTTATTTTTTATAGCCAGTGGCTGAAAATAGGAAAAAATAAAAGAAAACAGTGCTGGCCCAGTGCAGAGCAAGTCGTTTCCTGATATTAAAACAGTTGTCAAACCACAGGTCATAAGCACTGCTGTTTGCAGTTCTTTCTTTTGAATAAAAGGAAGGCAGAACTGATTACACACCAGATAGGTTACTTCTAAGGAGACCCAGACTTTTAAAGGCTACCTTGCTCTTTTTAGCTGGTATGTCAGTGTATGTGTGTTTAATTATTATTAAAAAAAGAATGATCAAGACAGGAGCTTCCATCTCTTTGTCCTGTTTAATATTTTTCAGCACAAAATATCTTTTTGAATCGAAGGAAGTAGTTGCATCTTATACAGGAATGTCCCAGTAACAAGAAAGAGAGGTGTGGTGAGGGTAAATTTAGGAAGAAAGCAAGGTGGAAATCATATAGACATTTTTCATTTTCTCCAGCTCTGTCCTGTCTGCTGTCACTGGCACACATTAACAGAAACGGGTGAAAAAATGGTTCTGTAGCCTGTACATTGCATTGTTTGCAATCTGTAAGCATTAAAGAGAAAACTGGCATCGTGTAAACATCTTCATGTCAAATAAGGGAAGAAATGTCTCTTGTCAATGCTCATCTTGCTTCAAGAACTAATATTTTATTTCATGTTCTCCTGCCACACGGTATGCAAAGATGAGGGAGGACACCACAGCGCTGCTCGTTTGTGGAAGAATCTGTTCTGGTAAAATGGGAGTGACCTCAGCCTGCAGTTCTAACATCTGTTTCTTAATATCTGTAAACTTCAACAGTTCTCCATCTCTGCCATGGCAGCAGACTGAGAAGATGCTGACATGCAAGCTGCTTGTCACCTTCTTGAGAAGGACAGAGGCACCGTCAGCCAGTAACTGAAACAGAGGAATCTGAACAACTGAAAAGCCGTCTCTTCAGCCGTAATTAATTTACTTGGCTCTAATTTGTAGTCTACCTTAATACACGTTTAGCAACAAGATTTGCAAAGATGCAAAAATATTCGTGCTATAAAATACAACTTTCTAACGTGATATCAAAACCTGATAATAAATTTAACACCCTGGGAGGCAGAGGTCTGGGTCAGAGGAAAGATGACTTAGTTCTAAGTAAAACTAAATGCTGAAGGGATTTTGGCATAGTAAAACTGCCGCGGGCAGGGGAAGAGTAGGACTTTCCTGAAGAAATGGGTTGGGGGGGTGGGGGGAGTTTTACTACTGGCTTCTAACCTTATTGGCTTCTGAAATGCATATTGGGAGCGGAGAATAATTACGGAGTAATTTGTAGCGAGAATTGGCTGCGCTCCGCCGCGCTGGATGTATGTGCTGCCGGCGCTTCAGCACCTTCAGCCAGAGCTCCCCCTCGCGCTGCTGCTGCTTGGGATGCCGGGGCGGGCGGCTGCGAGCGCCCTGCTCTGCCATGGGCCCGGCCCTGCTGGAGGAGCTCTGGAAACTCAGGCAACCTCACACCGGCCCGGCGGGGCCTTGGGCTGGATGCTGGAAATTCTTGTTTCCATGAGCAGTTTAAGTCCTGTGGAAAACTCCCACTGACTTTGCTGGGATTATCCATTTGTGGAAAGTTATTCTGAGGGAAGTGCATTCCTTTGTAAAACGGCTGGCAAGAAGTCCGGGCAACGCTTAGGTCTCAGTTCTGGCGTATTATTTTTGTTGGGCTGAGTTCGTTCTGTGCCTCGCACAATGGGACTGTGCTCCATGGCTAGAGCTTGCACTTTCCGTTTTAGTCTAATGAAAGTAATATTAAAAAAAGAAAGCACAACTTGAGTGCATAAGTGTTTTCAGGTATCGGACCCCTTGAGCTATATCATGTTTGTGTCTTTAAGCAACTCTCGGTAGAGATCAGAGTGCAATTCTACCTGAAAAGCGTAGCCCCAGTGTGACCTGTCTTTTGTCAGGGCCTTTGGATTCCCAAGTGAGGAAAGTTGCATTGTAAATGGAAAATAAAATTAGGGACGATACTTTTCATTCATTTTCCGAACATTTATACTATTTATACTCTTTCTGTATTTTAATGCCTTACATTTCTGTTTATAGTTGTATTGTGACCTCATTCATCTACGTATTTTTAAAAATACTCCGGTATTTAATTGGGAGGTAAAGGAGAGAACGCCAGCTTGTTTAAAGAGCATGTTATCTGCTGGCTGGGCAATGTATTTTCTATGGTGCTTCAGGACAAAAGAATCCTGCGCTGCATTTAAATTTAGCAGTTTGTTAGTAAAAATACACTTCTTCCTGAGGTTATTTAAAATGAGAGCCTACGTTTCTCACGTCTTAACTGTTGTCTGAAATACAAAATCCCATCCTATATTGCTATGCCAGAAAATGTTAGCAGATAAAGTGCAGAGCAGGTCACAGTATTTCTAATTCAGATTAATGACCCCATTCAGCTTGTCTCCTTAGCAGGAAATTAGAAAATGCTAGGAAGGAAAAAAATAGTGATTCATAATGCGTGACTCTTTGTATTGGCAGTTGCACTCATTAAAAGCTAAGATACTGTTTTGATATAAAATAATTGAGTCTGACTTATTTATGGGATACGGCTGTCTCAGCTTGTAGAGATTCCCTGGAAAGACTGCTGGCTCCGTGCCCAGGTGGACGAAGAAGAGGTGACTGATGCCTGTCATCAACCCCTGGCCAGGTGAAGTGCTCGGCTGCCTTTTCCTGCTGCAGGAAAGACTGCAGCTCTTCTCGGAGAGCCTAAAAGGGCAAACTCCTTCTTCCTCAGGAAGGTTTAGAGCAGGCAAGGAGAAAGCAATGGTAAACCACCTAGGAAAGCAGCTTACGTTTATTGCATGATTTAATAAGTGCAGTTGTTTGAGTGCAGCAGTTGCAGCTTGAAGATCACAGAATAGTATGACTCTTCATGTCATTGCGGCTCCTGGCCTGTCTGGACTGGGTTTTGCCTGCAGAGAGAGGCTGGGTACAAAAGAGGTCAGGTCGTGCCTTCTGGGCGCGTCTTTCAGCCAGAGTCGGGGGTACGGCTACACACCCAGCTCCGCTCCCCAGCCACCGCATGCCCTTAACAAGGGCATTGCCCATGCATGCAAGATGAATTTGTGTGCAAAAGGAAGTCAAAATTTTGGCTGTAGGAGGGGTCCTAGTTCAAGAGCATTTAAACTGAAGCTAGTATGGAAATATGGGAGAGTAATATTCATGCATGTCACATGGGCACGGAGTAGGAAGGAGCTCTGCCTGTGTGGCAGTACACGGGATGGGCAGCTCCCTCGTTCTCCCTCTCTCCTCTAACCCGTGCAGGGCAGGAAGGGGGCTTTGGCGCATTTTTCTTTTCCCTGCAGTTGACGGTGATGACATGCTTTTGCGAAATGCACAGTGCCCCTGAAGTTCACGTCAGTTTGTGAGGTTTCCCTCACACAAATCCAGGTAAAAGCCTGTGTGAGAGAGGAAGCAGTGCTACTTAAGGGTGTCCCTGTTGGCAACACTGGTGCTACACTGAATTTGTAGAGCTCTCCAATGGTTTTCGGATACTTCTTTCTTCCTTCACTCAATGGTAGTGCTGCTTTTGCTCTCCAGGAGCAGAGATGACCTTACCTGAGTGAATTTTCCTGGCAGCAGCAAAAGAAAAATCTACTCCAAAGAACTCAACTCAGTATTCAGTATTTGGTCTGCAAAGATTTCCCTAACCTCTCCGTTCTGCCTGCGTTATTATTTGCAGCTAGCACTGGGAGTAATTTTGCAGTGACTGCAGCAACCCCACTAGCCCAGTCAATTGCCTTGCTCACCTTTTAAGAATTTTTGACAAACAGGCTTCCTTTTATGCCTACTCTTAGTTTTGTGTGTGTGTGTGTGTGTGTGTGTGTGTGTGTGTGTCTATTTGTTGTTGTTGTTGTTGTTTCAGGCAGGAATTAAGCAGTCAAGGAAGTAAGAGTTGATTCTTTGTTCAAACATAAAATCTGCCCCTGCTGCGAGAGCTCTGCCATTGGGCTAGGAAGAGAGCAGAGCTCTTCTGTTGGGTAGGTGAGGTTCTTGCTGGTCATGAGGAATGCTGAAGTGATCCTGAGAAGGAAAGACCAAACCCTTTGGTCCCTAGGGAATGCTGTAGCTCCCTGGTATTACGATTTTGCTCCTGTGAGTTCTTTTCCCTACCCAGTGGTGTAGCTCCGGTTCCTGGCAGATGTCAGTTTGAAAGATGGCAAGAAGGATAAATGCTTGTAGCAAGGTCTCTGATATGTTCTGCAAATCCTTAACCAGCAGGCCGTACACATGGCAGCACCACCTCTGGCCGCGGGCTACAGAAAAAAGACTGTCAGTACTATTATGTTGTGAGAAGCCCAGGTCGGTTCGTGCCCATTCCTTTGGAAATGTGCAGTGGACTGAGATCCACTGTGCAGAAAAAGGACGTTTGGGTCAAAGGGGACCAGGGTGTGTGAAATGTCAGCGTATAGGAGGCTAGGTGTGTCAAAGACTAGGGTGCAAATGATCTTGGATTTTCAGATTTTCTACATTGGTGTTAGTAATATACATTCTGCTGAAATCCTATATTTGATGTCTTTTTTTATTTTTTATTCTGGGTTTGGCTTGTAATCTTTAAGAAGTGTTATCACTAGATGCTAAGAGGTGGCACCGTTCACAGCTTAGTGTTGCCTTGATTGAAACACCGAGGTCAAAGGCCAGCAGAAGTCAAAGGTTTCTGCAAGCTAACCATATGCACAGGCTCGCTGAGCTCTTCTCCCTCTGTGTCATGAAGACAAATGGCATTTTTTAAAATTCTCCCAATGAACTAGCATTCATTTTCTGGCGTCTCTTTCTTCTTTATTGCTTCCTAATGAGCTTCATTCCCATCACCTCTAGCCTCCTGCTTTTGAGTCTGCATTTACACCCATGCATAGAAGAGCAGCAAATTGAACAAATTAATTAAGTTGGCCTGTCTAGTGAAACGGGATCGGGTGACTCCTGGGTTTTCCCCTCTTGCTTTTTAGAGAAATCTCCTCTATATCTTTGATGGCCACAGTTGCTGGGCTTTTTCTGTCTGTAGGCTTGGCAAGAACACCAAATTCTCTTTGTGTGGTGTCTCAGGTTTAACTGAGAACATTTCCTTCTCTGTGTATATTTTTACACATGCACACACACTCATGTGCGCATATATATATATCCACATGTGTATTTTTACTCTTTATTTGTGTATTTATGGTTGTCATTTTACTTGCTTGTTTATTTTTTTAGCAGTGGAATTTTCATGAAAGTGCTTTTCAGGAGCTGTTTGGAATAACAGCTTCGTTACAGGGGAATCTGTGCTATTACAGTCCGCAGAACTTCCTCTCAGCCCTGGGCTGGCTGGGGTCTGTTTTCCCTCCTGTTCTTCCCATGCTGCTTTGTTTGCAGTCTGCGCTTTCTGGGACAGATCAGCTGATTCAAAATCAAGTTTTTGCTGGATTTTTTTTTTTTTTTTACCTGTTAAAAGCTTGTGTGTGAGCTGGCACCTAGCTGTGCTTCCCAAAATGTTCGTATTGAAAACTGCACCCAGATACGGTCATGCTTACATAGCTCCCTTTTTTTTTGTTTGTTTTCCCAACAATATCACTTAGCATTAGAGGAAGGCAGCTGTCTTAAATTGTAAAATCCTACTGATTTCAATGAAGTGTGGATAAACTGAGGATCTGGCCCCGCACATGTTTTTGTTCCTCATTATCACAGCTTTACTCTTTACCTCAGGTGAGGATCTTGACCTTTGTGCTGCAGGTTGCCTGTGTATAACATGCATGCAGCACCTCCGTGTGTAAGTTAATTATTTTCTTTGAATTGCTTTGAGAGACTCTAGAAGTGTGAAGGTGCATGGTGAAACTGCTGGACTTGCAAAGGCTAAGTGTGGATATAAGAAAGGGCTCTCCTAGTCTTGTCCATTTCCTCGCATCAGCTGTTGTCTGAACACCCGCTGCATGTGAAGCAGTCAGTGTGATGAGGCTGTTCTTTTGTGTGATACCAGGTGTTACCATCAGGCAATCCAAGTTTACCCTTGGAGAAGACAAATAATGACAGCCATGCTTTTGTTTTGTGTCAGTAATGCTTTTCATTCCTCCTAACATGCCCTTTGCTGCATATCACTGCTTTCTGATGAGGGCTTGAAGCCTGGTTATAGACGAGCAGGACTAATGGCCTCCACCTGATTTTTACAAGATAGCTATTTAAGCCAACATTTCTAAGTGCTGTTTCCTAACACAGTACTACTATTACCAGATGAAAGTACTATGGATTCTTTCCAAGGAATATGTGAATAATTTTAAATTGCTCTGATGAAAGTGCTTTTACTGAACCTTTCCCCTTCCTGTCCGCGCTGTGTTTTCACTTTGAAGTAATGAATACATATAGTCTTCTGGTGTCTAGATAGTTACCTTGACCGTTTTCTTCCTTTTTATTCCACATCTCATCACTTCATTATACCTGAAAAACAGTGATGCTCCTGTGAAGTGCAGGTTATATGAAACACAGGGATATCATTCTGTACTGGTAGGAGATAGTACCTGAAACTTCAGTAGTGGTTAATGGAAGATCGAAAATGCTGTACATTGAATTGCCAGTGGGAATCGGAATCTGATTCAGCTTTCAGTGTTGGTACTCTGTTAACTTTGGTAGAATTATTACATGATGAGAAATATCAATTTTAAATTCATCCTCCTGCACATCTTTAGTTCACTGCACATAAGTGTCCAAGAGGAGCAGTATAAAATTGTTCCTGCTTCTTCTATCACGCAGTTTATCCCACAGTATTTTACCATTCTGCAACTCAAATGTGTGGAGGTGAATGATAAATATGCAACTATGAGTTCTTTTACGCACTTGATACAGTACAGTCCAGATGACAGGTTTATTTCTGTCCTTGGATGTGAGTCAAATTGATGGTATGAACTCAGAAGGAATGAGAGAGATCCACAATAAAGCAGAAGTCAGCAACTGGGAGTGCATACTGAGAGAGAGGTTCTCAAAAACTCTTTCAACTACATCCTCTTTCTCTTCTGGTGGTTTTTTTTTTCATATGCTCTTGGTATCTTTATGTGTTCCTACCACCCCAATGATAGAAAGGACATAAACGGCTCTCTGTGGGAGACTTAGAATGCAATAAAGTGTTGCTGAAGACATAGGCTGGATCTGTGTTCCTAACAATGTCAGCCTTTGGGAGCAGGACTTGCTACTTCAAAAGCTGCCTATCAGTGGCGTTTTCATTTGTTTTTCCTTTTACTTAGAAATACATTATCTATGTTGAGAAGAGCAGCAAGGGTGATACCGCCTCTAGGTGTGGTTTTGGACAGTTTCGTTAGTCCTTCTGTGGTCAGGTTCACTGGCTCCAGCTTTCATAGTTTTAGGATCTTTCTTCCTGGCTGGAATTTCCTGTAGCCAAGGCAGGAAGAATTCAGATTATTTTAGAGGGCCGAAGTTTTTTGTGAACAGTGAGGTTCTGCACGCCTCAGATTATTGCTGTCCTGATAGAAGAGCTGTCTCTGTGGAGGTGGAGGGCTAAATTGGACAGGTTCTGATTGTACAGTTTGCTGACTGGAACATAAATTACATACTAAAATGGCCTTTTTTTTTTCTTTTTTTTAATGCCCCCAAACCATTTTCTTTGGTAGAGAAGGTAGAGTTCTTGCAAATATTTCACTGCTTTGAAATGGGCCAGAAGCATCTGTAAGACTGACAGAACTGTTACCTCTTGTGCTTATGGCTTGAAATTTTGTCCGAAGAAGGAAGAGCGCACAGTTACTGGTGCAGGGCTGCTCACGCTGCCCCACTGGTGTGCCTGGGCTCTGCTGCGTGGGCATCGCTGCTGGGAATCTTACTGACAGTTTTCACATGGACTCAAAAACCGGCACTAGGCCTTACTGTAGGAGCACCTGGGAGCATCTCCTGGGATCGAGGCTGCCTCATAACAGGAATGAAAGTGCAATAACTTGTTTAAAGCTGTGTGGCATGAATAATGGGCCTGGGAATTACCCTAGGCCAGTGTCTTAATTGCTGACTGATTCAGCCTCCTTGTGATGCCAGTTCTTCACAGTGCCTTCTGGTCTAGAAACTAGGGCGCTAGACCTCAGAAAGAGGTGTAAATGCAACAAAACTTGCTAGATTTGGTTTCCACGTACCTGTCGTGCTCCTTAGGAGAAGCAGTTCCTTTGCTTGTGCCTTGGAATGCTTTGGGAGGGGGTTCTCTGGGTAACATTATAGCTTTATAGAGAGTAATCCAATTCTTTTGGTCTGAAAGATCTCTTCATATATTTAGGAAGAAGCCAAATAAGGGGGAAAAATGTCCAAAGG
This sequence comes from Chauna torquata, assembly GCA_013399475.1. NCBI lineage: Eukaryota > Metazoa > Chordata > Aves > Anseriformes > Anhimidae > Chauna > Chauna torquata. The sequence goes on along the minus strand of VXAL01014237.1, from coordinate 11,748 downwards.
AACGCAAAATGTATATTTGCTTTGTCAGTTTTCTTCAGGAAGAGAAGCCATGAGAACTATCTGCTCTACGTGTTTGTCATTGGTTCACTTTATGGGAATTGGCACAGTAGAGAATATATATTTATAGTGATATATTCACACAAAATCTGCTTCACACAGACTTCTGATTTAGATGTCTAATTTAGGAGCACAGGCTCTCTCTGTAGTCACTGGAGCCTAAATTAATGTCTCGGAATTAGCCCTGAAAGGACTTGCCTTTCTCCGTTGAGCTCAGAGATATGTGAGACTCCTAATTTAGGCACACAAGTCCCATGCCCAGCCTAGAAGTCAGGAAACTTTCACCCAGCATCACGGGAGCGGAACCTCCGCGCTGAGAGGAAATTGCTGGGAGTGTACTGGGGTAACTGGGAGAAAGCAGAACAGCTGTTGGAGAGAGGGGTGTTTGTCCTCGGCGCGGCCCAGCTGGACGTGCCCTGTTCCACAGGGGACAGCGTGGCCGAGGTGCACCTCCTCACGTCACCGCCTTGATGGAGGGAAGGCAGCGAGTGGCGAGGGGGGGCCCCGCTGTCGCCCGGTCGAAGAAGGGAGGCCGGGCTGCCCAGTGACTGTGGCAGGCTCGGCTGTCTCTCCCAGCCCACCTGCTGAGCCGTAGTGGTCGGGTTCCTTAGCACAGCAGAAGTCAGGGAGCTGTCAAGGCCACTTGGTCTTCCAGCTCAAGGCACTTCTTTCTCCTCACAGGCAGTGAGCTCCTCAGGAGACCACTGCTTTGTCAGAGTTGAGTGCATCCGAAGGGAAGGATGATCCTCCCTGGCTGCTTGTGGCCAGATGGATGTACCTCAGTGATTTTAGGGCAAAGGGACGCTTGTATACGACCATGCCTTAGATCCCTGTGCCCTCAGTGGCTGAAAGGGGAACTCCCTGCTGCCAACCCAGCTGTGCTTGCTTGACTTCAGGTGGCAGGGCATGTAGCAGCAGAAGGTGCCTGCAAGCAAGTACGTGCATGCACTAGCTACCGTGGATGTTACCTGAGGGAAGAAGTGGAGAAAGTGGAGGTGATTAAGGCGAGGTCCCAAGGGGCCTGTGAGGCCCTGGCTTCTACATCTGTCTCTGCCAAGTGCGCTTCCTGTGACCCTGCGCAAATTCTGCGCTCTTGCTCAGTCACCACCTCTTTGCAAGGAGAATGATTTTATTTACAGGAGGTGATGTCACAAGAGTATTGTGAGGGGATGTGACTCAATGTTTGTATAATGCTTTGAAGATGAAGAGTGCTAAGTATTGTTATTTGAGATGGCAACAAAATAAAACAAAATATGTTCGGTGCAGCTGTTCAAGCCAAATCCATTTTCAGTTAATCTTCCAAACAGGAATTCGAAATCAAAGTAAAAAGCCTTGCCAACTGGAACTTTACAGCTTGATGGGAAAGTATGAAAGAGAATTAATTGGGTTTTAAGTAGTTGTAACTGTATTGTGATGCAGCACGATTTGGAGCGCTTGTCTGCTGCTGGTTGCCAGTCGGTTTGGAACTGTGAATCGGGGCTTGCTCAGGGGAATCTTTTTTGCAGAAAAGAAAAATAGTTGGGCCATTGTGCATGGCATGCTATATAGACTGACAGGAGCTCCCTCTGTGCTCTCTGAAAACATGTGCTTTTTCCACTTTATGCTGCTTTTTTTTTTTTTTCAGTAATGCAAAACAGTGGAAGATGTGGAAAGCAGCAAAATTGCCAAGCACCACCTCAGGGCACCTGGGAGGGAATTGCCTCCCCTCCCCGAAAGTCCGGTCCCTGCTGCTGGCCCAGAGGGCTGCACAGGCTAGGGCAGGTGCTCTGCTGCCTCCAGGGGAGCGCTGGCCGGGAGAGCCTCAGGGCCGCATGTGGTTGCCTCACACTGTGGGCTGGCCCCCTCGGCATCTGCTGCCGGTTCAGTTATACGTGTGGCCATTGCAAGTGGATCTCTCTTTGGATCAGGGTTACAAGTAAGCAGACACTGTTTGTAGTAGTGTAATATAGAAGAATTTGCTCCCTGGCTTTGCCAGCCTTTGTACTCTTCATGGCGGCCTTTAGCTTCTCTTGCCTCAGTTTTGGGAACACAGAAATTGTTTTACTGAATCAGACTAACAGTTCAGCATTCCAGAAGCATTGCTAAAACCTCGTGAAGGACAGCTGTGCTTCAAAATTGTTTCTATCTCATTGCTGATGTTTTAAAATACAATGGCAAAACCTGTTGTAAATATCTGCTTAATGCAGGTTCCCTGTAAAATGGGCATAATAACAACACACTCACTTCCTGGGAGCGTTGCTAAATCCAGATCATTTGCAAAAGACTTTCAAGTCCTGTACTGAAATTAGCAACGTTCCACTACTTTTAACTGCCAAAGACCTGCTTCTTATAAGGAAAAGTCTATGTACCTTGGATTTACATTTTTCACCCGGTGTTCAAAGGGGCTTGAACATGGCTCTCAGCCCCTTGTGTTTGGTGGGATTTGTCAATGTGAAGCACCCTTACAAGTGGGTTATTTATGGCTTTCTCGCTTTCACTGAATGCACTGTTTTCTAGCTAAACCATACTGTTTGAATTTTCCTGTTCTGTGCAGAGGTGTGTCTTCAGATCCTATTTTTTTCTTAATACTTTTGAAGTTACTTGTTGCTAAAATATGACTCAGTAAACATTACAGCATTTTGATTTGGCTTAAATTTATACTTGAATATTAAAGTTCCAAAATAGTTTTATGAACAAATAAAAAAGATGATGGCTCTGGAAGCCTTTCTGTTCAGTATCTTTTAGTTACACTAAGCTATATACACAAGTAACTGCCTTATAAACAGCTTTATATTGCACTCTATTGCAAATCATTGGAACAACATGCCGTAATGGCTTGCAAATGGCGTAACATTATGTGCCACAGTTTCTGCAGCCAGAAGGAACAAGATCGTTGGAAAGATATCATGTTGATAAAAGCAAGCATAGAGAAAATAACTTTAAATCTAAACTCTGTATATCACAAGTAATAGAACAAAGGAAAAATTACAAATATTTTTTCTTCTCAGAAACAACTTGAGCCAACACAATTTTACTTGCTGAAATGCTTTTTCTATCGTATTCCAAGTAAAATGTTTATTTCCTTTAAAGCCATGTTTGCTGTGACAAAAAATAGTCTTTGCATAAATCATTTTTGCTCACCTTTAGAAAGTGTATTCTTTCCAAGAATCAATTAATTAGCTGTCAGAGGAAAGTGCAGATCATACGTTCACACTTAGTGGACAGAGCAGTGTTGAAACACCCATGGCAAACATTCATTACTTGAGGTCTGGCAATATTAAAAACACACCACAGGACTGATAAATTTTTCCCTTTCTGGAGAGAAACCTATGTAATCAGTCAGATGCTTACGTTTTATTTTGAAGTGTAAATGTAATATAGCGATTTAAAACCATGGTCCTGGAATCCTTGTGCCCGGCAAGCATGGGACTAGCTTTTCAGTTCCTGCTCTCTGAAGTGTTCTGAGTGCCACAGGTGTGTCTGACGCTGAACGCTTCTTACGCCCTTTGAACAGAGACTTCCCCCACAAAACCCTGCCTGCAAAGTTTTGACAGAAAATAAAGCACTATGAACTGAGGGACATATGTGGTTCCTTTGTGTCAGCAGTGTTGTGAGTGTCAGCTGTGTGACAATCGTACAGTTTAATTAAGGCATGGCACATTGATGTGTGCTGTTTTATTTCAGATTGTTCTTCCTTGCAAGCCTAATGGACTTACTCAGCCCCACAAGCCTGAACGAGCCTGTGGTACTTTTGCCAGCGGTCATTGGCAGAGATCCCTGTGTAGATACTGTGGGGCTGGATTTATGGAATGAATTGTCCAGTTCTACAGAAATCTGGCTACTGTGCTTAGTAAAATACAATACTTAGAGGGGCATTTTTCTTCCTACCTTCCTTTAAGGAAGGTGATGATTAGGGTACAAGGATGGTTCCCAATCACATTTCCAGGCACAAACGTTTGGAAAGGACATGATGGATATAATACACCAGTTCTGGCTTTCTTGGTGCTTATTTTATCAGCTGCTTTCAGGCTTATGATCTGTAGCCAGAGGGACTGTGGACTTTTCAGAAAACATGCCCATGTTCTTTGTTCAGCACAGAGTGAGAGCAGTAATTGTGAGGACCAGTCTGATTTTATTTTTTATTTTGATTTGATTGTATTCGAATGTGCTTGTGTGCTGTGTGTGTGTGAGGGAGAGAGAGAGAGGAAGGCAGGGTGGAAGTTTCCTCAGTGATGGCACTAATGGTTAGAGCAGCCATTGCGGATTCGGGATTTCTGTCCTTTCTCTGCCTCAGCTGTGGCTCACTGCAGCTTGAGGCAATCACTTATCCTTCCTGAGCCCATGTTCACAGCGATTCCCATCTGAAAAGTAAGTCTAATAACACTGGCTCACAGCGATGCTGGGAGGGAACGATAAGGAAGCAGAACAGGGGTTCTGTCCTGTTCAGATTTACAAATGCTTGCATCAGTTTTCTACCTGTAAGAGATGCCTGAGGTGTCTTCCTCTATCAAACACTGTTGAAAGCCTTGCAAGTTTAAGAATCACTTTGGTGATCCTCAAATTGCAGGCTCGTGGATTTGTAAAATACTGCCAGTAATACCTGCACACAGACACAGTGCAACAGGGCATATGAAGGGGAAACCCTGTGAAATGGCAGTTGATTTTTGCACGTGTGCTCTCAACGGCAGCGTGTTTTCCGTGTCAGGGCCACCAGCTTCCGCGGAGGGGCAGACCCCTCTCTGGAGGCTTAGCATGGGCCAGGGCCGAGGGGCACCTGTGGCAACCACGGTCTGCAGCGAGGCTTCCCCCTGCCAGGAAATTCAGAAAGGCTCTCGCACCGTTTGCCCTTCGGAAGGTCCAAAGGGAGGTAAAGAAGCAGCGCCTGAGGTAAAGCCCCTTTGTTCTGCGGCGATCCAAGAGGAGGAGGCAGGTCCCGGGCGGCCGCTGTGCGTGCGTGTCCATGGAGGCGGCTGGGGCTCGCACGGCGTCGCCTGCTGCTCGCGCCCCTCAGGAGGCTTGGCGCCAGCCAGCTCCCGGCCGGAGCGCTGCGCCGGCCGCGGGACGGGGCCGTTGCCCGCGGCCGTTGGGCGGTGTA
>VXAL01014236.1:95972-110723 GCA_013399475.1 Chauna torquata | reverse complement strand
TTTCTCACTGCTCTAGTCTGCTAGTTATAGTAATAAATTATATTAATCTCCATATGTTGAGTCTGTTTTGCCTGTGACGATAATTAGTAAGTAACCTTCTTGTCCTTATCCCAACCCTTCAGCCCTTGTCCACCATATTTTCTCCCCCTGTTTCTTTAAGGAGGGGGAGTGAGTGAGCAGTTGTGGTGGGGGTTGGCTGTTTAGCTGGGTAAAACCACCACACATACATGGATATTATGTTTGAGTAGAATTATAATAGCATAGAAAGGACTAGATATTTTTTTCAATTGCATTGTGCATCACTTGCTTTGTATATTCTTTTATCATTATTAGTATTACTAATATTAATATCTCAACCCATGAATTTTACCTTTTTTCCGATTCTCTCCCCCATCCCACTGTGGGGCAGTGAGCTGTGCAGTGCTTAGCTGCCTGCTGTGTTAAACCGCAACAGTCCTTCCGGTACCCGCAGTGGGGCTTGAAGGGTTAAGATAATGACAGATCTGACCAGAGCATATTAAAACAAAATTGTTATAAGCATTATATCCGTTTAATAGTTGCTGGTCACAATGTTGATTTTTTTGCTCTCAGAACTCTTGTGCTTGTTCTCAGAGTTGTGTTGTACAACACATTACCTGCTGTACGTGTTCCCTGTTGTGCTGTTTATCATCTCTGGGGGCTGGTTTAAGGCTGTCATTTTGCTGTACTGTGCAACACTGATTTATGACATGATAAAATTACCAGTCATGATACTAATCTAGTATTTGTACTCAGCATTGCCATCATCTTCATACTTCGGGAACCATCTTTCAGAAACTATTAATAATTTATGCTCTACTTTTTCTCCTCAGAGAGCTAATCAATGAGGGAGACAGGGGAGACACTTTCCCCCACTCCTTCATCTTTCCATTCTCCTTCCCCTTCCCCTTCTCCTCCAAGCTAATTACAACAGCTCTTGAGAATTTTGAATATCCTTGGGATGTTCAAACCAGCATGTTCCTGTACCTGAATGTTTCAGGTTTTGTTTAAGTTTAAAAACAACTATTTATACCACCAGAGGTCTGCCACTAGGTTGGATAGTTATGAGTGGCAGGGAGCATGGGAGGATATGGGCAGTGGGCACCTCCAGTGTTTTGGAACTTCACCCCCGATTAAGTGCAGAATCCTGAAAACCTAGTAAAATATTTGGAAAAGTATGCTGTCACCGTGGCAATTCCAGAGAGACACAAATCACTGCAATGTTCTGGGGCCTGGCCCATGCCTACTGAGCCCTGTTCAACACTATTCAGCACTCTCAAGGGGAAGAGAAGGTCTCTGGATCTGAAGACACTCCAATGCTCGGCACAGGCCCTGTGGCTAATCCAACACCTGCAACAAACAATGTGGCTACTCCAACCCCTGCGACAGGCGCTGTGGCTGGACCAGAGAACCAACCCGCACTGGTATCAGTCACCCTTATACACAAGAGGAAACAATGGATGCAAAAGTCAGCTTGTTTAGTAAGGGAAGAAACTCCTACTAAGAAGGGGAAGGAAGAAGAAGTGGATAAGGCAGGCTACTCTGAAGCAGGGCCATCATGAGAACAGGAGGAGGAAGAGGCAGAAATAAACGAGGCAGTAACCACCTGAACCCTATCTCTGAGTGAGCTGCAAGATATGAGAAAAGATTTCAGCCATCGTCCAGGTGAGCACATTGTCACCTGGCTGCTCCAATGCTGGGATAACAAGTCCAGGTAGATGACGTCAGTTGCTCTTCCCTTATCCACCAACACTGGAACCCTGTCATAGAAGGCCACCAAATTTGTCAGGCACTATTTGCCCTTAGTGAAGCCATGTTGGCTGTCACCAATCATCTCTTCATTTTCCAGGTGCCTTCACACAGTTTCCCGGAGGATTTGCTCCATAATCTTGTCAGACACAGAGGTGAGACAGACTGGCCTGTAGGTCCCCAGGTCTTCCTTTTTTCCCTTTTTAAAAATGGAGGTTATGTTTCCCCTTTTCCAGTCAGTGGGAACTTCACTGGACTGGAGCTTACTTTGGAGATTTTTAGTTTGTTTTTTTTTTTTTTTTCAGGTTTTTATATTGACAGTCTTCAATCTGTTTATGGAAGTGTTTTGTGTAATTATTCCTGAGCATCTTTCTACACTTGTATTAAATTGCCTATGGGAATAGGATTCAAAGACTGAGGAGGTTTCTTCCAGGCTTATGTAAGCCATTACACATCAGGAGCATATAAAACCATGTTTTCAGTGGCATGAAAGTATCATGCTAAAAGAAAGAATTCTTTCTAAATTCCCATCAGACTACCTAATCCACATCTCTTACTGCACACTGCACTAGTTAGAGTACTCAAACCTACCAGTTTGCAAGGAAATCTCCTTCAGGATTTCTAAAACATCTATTCCCTATTCAACCTGTGAACTGAACATATTGTTACGATTTCCAGCCTTTGGAGAAATAACTCTTTGAGACTGGTAGGAGCTGCTGCACTGGAAATCTTGTTGTGAGCAAAAGGGAACATAACATACAGAGGCAAGAATTTCTTACTCCACTTAGTGTCTTAGCAGTATAATAGTTTAATTTAGTTAAGGCCCAAAAGCCTCATTAATATGTAAAATTGTTACACAAAGGCTTCCAAGTTTCTATGCCTTGGATGTGGTGTTATGCTGACCCTACATGTGTTCCCAGGGTCCTACAGCTGGTGGTTTTGGTCTTCCTTCAAGCAGAATCGGAAGGAGGGGGCCATTTCACACAATTCATCAGCACACTTAGGCTTTTTCTGACAGGAGGTCATGTTCCTGGTGGAGATTTCTCCTTCCTTGTTCTTGAGGTCACCGTGGGGCTACCTTTATATGCTCCACTAGCACAGTCTGCTTCTTTCTCATTGAATGCCAGCCAAAGTTTGGAAGGTGTGCGATAGCATTCCTTAGTCTCAGTTAGCAAAGTGACTGTTGTTTGTTATACAGGGACCACCTAGGTATACCACACTTAAACCACACAGGGGATGCACAGAGCTAAGCTAAAGCAGTTTAGGTAATCATTACTTGACTATTAGATAATTTTTTAAACAAAGAAAATCATCTCGGGCCCAGGCAATCCCAGACAAGACCCTGCATTTTCAGGTCAATGCAGAGCCTACAGCCTTTTTCTAGAAATGGTAGAAATAATATTTACTTCTATACAGAGCCAGTCATTGCTATTTGCTATGCATTTACCCTGATTTTACCAAAGAGGTTGAAGACCATGAGTCTATTTAAATAGACTCATGCTAGTAGTAGCAGCTAATCTTGTGACTGGGCTTGATGCAATCACCTAAATATATATCATAAGGATCATGAAACACTATTGCTTATAATTCATCATTCTCCACAATATTTACAAGTTTGATCATTTTATTCACTTGCTGGCAGAGGATGAAACAGGGCCTTTTTGCACACAGTGAATCCTTACTGTTTAAGAGATGGGTGTAAACCAGGGATGGATTGGAATGTGAGAATACTGATGTAAGATTTCCAGCCAAACTGCTCCTAATTCCTAGTGTGCCCAAATGCGTGCAAATCAGCACACTGCTAACTGTGGACGAGATCTTCATGTTTTAAAAAGATTCATCTTTATCAAAGGGCATGAAGGTATGCCAGATTCCATCAGCAGTAATTTTTGGATCCATAATTACTGAATGTCTATTATACATCAGAAGACAAAGAATATCTTTTGGGGGTCTGTTGAAATAAACCCCCAAAGACAAAATGGCTTCTAGGCACTTATTCTTGGTATTGAGTTAACACCATCTTTGTTCTGGTGTGTGACAAATGAGAGCAATCTTGAGCAAATCTCTGATTAGGGGAAGACAAAATTAACTGTTTAACCTATTAAAGCCACAATTAGAAATCTGGCAGTAGACTTCTCATTGTAGCTTCAGAGCCTTTTAACTTAATAAAAGAAATAAAATCTGGACTTTTTATCTGTCATTGGGGCTTTTCAGATACCGTAGTCCATGAATAAAGCACTAATGTGCTGCCTAGGTGAAATGGTTGCTTTTCAAACAGCAATCGATAATAAAAGAACATCATAACATATTGTTAAAACAAATTATTTCAGCCAGGTTCCAATAGAAAAGAGCTACAAATGTACATGAATAGACATGAAAATAATTATGTATAAGTGGTATGAATATTTCAATTAAGTCCACTGTATACAGAAAAACTAGAGAAAATTGGGATAAACAAGTCACCAAATTCTGAGTTGCTTTATAAAAAGCCAACATCAAGGGAGCAATGTTTCAGATACAGTACACAGATGACACACTTAACATTATTGTAATATACATCGCAATGTGATCATGCTACATACTGTCAGCCTTTCCTGATGTAATTCACTGCAATTTATTCACCAAACTTGTGATAACTTACAAAAGCAATAATATGTTCATATACTTATTGTGTTACCCATATTCTAGAAAAGCAGTGTGTCTTAAAATGCCACTGTCATTTTTTAATAATTCATTCTTTCCCTATTTCTTCCCAAAGGAGTTATGATATGTTTAGTCATTAGCTTGGACACATAAAAAGACAGCCAAGGTTCAATGAGCATCAACAGACTGAAATAAAATAAATAAAATAAGATATCATTAATTTATCAATGGAATTCATCTACAGACTTCCAATAATCATTCATGATTCTTAACAATTTCCACTTGGTGCATTTATTCTGTTAATAGCATCCTGTCTTCTTCTTTTAGGACATTTGTGTATATCTCGTGATATTTAGGTCAGGACAAATATAGTTTGCTTTCCATACTGTAGGGGAGATTGACTTCCTTTAAAACTAGTTTCAATTCCCAAACTTGTCTATATCTTAAACTCATTTTATGACAACCTAGGAAATCTTAATATCATGCATCTAAGCCATACAACTATTCATGTTTTTGCTCCCTCTTTTTCTCTGTTAAAACAAAAACAAACGAACAAAAAAACTAAAACAAAATCTCGGTCTTTTCTAGATCTCCTGCTTTTTTCATGCTGGACTGTCCCTTCACATGTTCTCATGAAGTGAAGGTCAGGAAAGCTCAGTCACCTCTTTACTTCACTGGTAGCTAATTTTCTACTTCTTGTCTCTGTAGTGAAGAGGCACATAAATTTCCCTACATATTCTGGCTTCTGTTTCTTTCCTATTCCCACACCTCCTCAAGCAGCTCCTATGTTGTCAATTGTCCTTTCTCTTTTGGTAGCATGTGAAAAATGTTCAGACAGAACAGAAAAGTCAGTCTTCTCCACTTCAACCTGCCCTGTTGTCTTTCCTCCCTCTTCTAGGCAAGGAAAAGAAAGGAGTGTCGTAGTTTAATCCAGCTGGCAGCTGGCAGCTGGCACCACACAGCCGTTCGCTCACTCTCCGCCCCCAACCCAGTGGGATGGGGGACAGAATTGTAAAAAAACATAAAAGCTCGTGGGCTGAGATAAAGACAGTTTAATAGGACAGAAAAGAAAGTAAAAAAAAATAATGATAATGATAATAATAGTAATAATAAAAGAATATATAAAGCAAGTGATGCACAATGCAATTGCTCACCACCCACTGACTGATGCCTAGCCCGTCCCCAAGCAGCGGTACCCCCCGCCCCCGCCAACAATCCCAGTTTTATTGTTCAGCATGATGCCACATGGTATGGAATACCCCTTTGGCCAGTTTGGGTCAGCTGCCTTGGTCCTGTCCCCTCCCAGCTCCTTGTGCACCCCCAGTCTCCTCGCTGGCAGGGCAGCACAAGAAGCAAAAAAGTCCTTGGCTCTGTGTAAGCACTGCTCTGCAACAACCAAAAGATTGGTGTGCTGTCAGCACTATTTTCCTCCTAAATCCAAAACAGGACACATACCAGCCACTATGAAGAAAATTAACTCTATCCAAGCTGAAACCAGGACAAAAGGGAAAACACATTGGCCAGACATGAGAGCTGAAATGACCATAGGTGCTTCACTGTTCACTGACAGAGCCTAACAGCACCCATGGTCCTAGTCTTGCAACAGAGAGCAGCCTTCTGTGCTGCCTTCCCTCTCTCCTTCTTCATGCCTCTGTTGTAAGCCTTAGGTTGTGTAACACTGTTCTCACTGGTGCCTAACCGTGTATTTCCTGATTTGACAAAAGGGTTTGAATCTATGTCTGAGTTCTTCAAAGCAAGTAGTTCAAGTGAGCTGAGAACTCCATTGACCTTGGCCTGTTTATGACATATTTCAACCGTCATTGCTGTCCTTTGGCAGGAATGAACTCAGAGTTGTAAATTCTCCTAAATGGTTTTATATTCCACCACCAAGTCAATTGCCTTTCTTCAGAGCTGACTGTGAATATATATATCAGCGATGTGTGTGTACACAACCGTGCAGGGCTAGTATAGAACCTGAATAGAATTAATTAAAACAATATTTTTGTGTCTTCCAGGAGTTCCTGGAAGTGACAGCAATTTCTACGTAGTGGTGACTGCATCAAGATGTTTCTCTGTCCTCCTTTCTACTTTTCTCTTGAGTCTGTAGGTGTTGCATTTCATTTTCTGTTCAAAGTTTAAGATTTGTGCTATCTTTCTGAAAGAATCCAGGAACCTCTGAAAAGCACCTAATGCATCTAATAAGAAGTAGAGCCCCACACTTTTTTCATCAGGTTTTGCTTAAGCTCTCCAACAGTGAAAATCTGTGAGACTAGAAACTGCAACATTTGTAATTGGTTTATAGATGCAATGCCCAAAAAATCTTAAAAAAAAAAAAAAAGTTTAAAAGAGCAATTTTGAGGTCAAATCAGATTATTTGGTAACATACTGAGTACAACAAAGCAGTTGCTACTACTACTCCCTAAATTGTCAGAAGTAAATAGAGAACTAATGTATATTTGAAACCTGCTGTCTTTCCCAAGCACATTGCTCCCTAGAATTATCATCAATGGCTATCAAATTTCTTGTAATCATAACTGAATTACCTTTAAATCAATAGGTTCTTAAAAATTCTGTACATTTGAGTCTTGCTTTCGATGTCAAGTGAATTTAAGAAAGTATGTGAAGGCTATAATCAGCTTATACTCTGAAAACTAAAAACCCGGGGTTGCCAGTCTGTGAAACTATCATGAGTCCACTTGCAGAGAACAGGTTTTACTCTCCCACTCCATCAAAGAGCACTTGCTTCCCAGTTGGACCAAGATGTACTCACATATGTTGAAAAGATAAACCGTCCAATCAAGTTCTCAGCCTGATATGCTATTTTTGCATAGTAGTTTTCTGAAACAGCTTCAGGTACATTTTTTCTCTTTCATGCTGCTGCCAAAACTAAATTAAAACTAATAGAAACAGGACCAATATAGTTTTATACTATATGAATTACTGTACACAGACTTAAGATTTATGTTCATTTGAGCAGAAACACAGATTGGAATTTGGATTTATACAGCACCTTTCATACTGAAGGTATCTTAGAGCCTTTTACAGTCTAAGTTATACGCTGGCAAGGCAATGCCTGTGGAAGTAAATATGTATTCAGCAATAGCTTAGATACACCTCTAGAGCTACTTCTACTGAGAAAAAAATATTGAACTTCTGTTCGTTTTGAAACATGCCACAAACTGAAAAACCCAAATGAACAGCCACTACGGATATAGAAAAGCTCATTAATTAAATCACCTACAAACAAAGATTTTATCAGGTTTTAAACTTCCAGGCATTTCATAAACTAATACCTTACAGAAATACTTATTTTTTTGAATAGTCACTTACCTCCAGAGGCTTTACTAGGCTAATATGGTCTTCTACAGATAGTCCCTTAGAGGCCGACATTTCTCCTAACAATAGCCTTACATGGAATGATCCATATCCTACTGGGACATCCATAAGCTTTGAAAGCTCATCCTTTGCTTGGAATCCGTACATCACATTTTTTGAAGAAACAGCTGCTCCTTAGAAAAAATTGTAAATTTTGACAAGTTGATCACAGCTCTAAGGATTTTTATTTCTCTATTAGCTTTCTAGCCATTATTTGTAAACTATTCTGTATTTTTTGTGTGCATTCATATTTTGTTTCTATTTTCAAAGACTGCCTATTTTTCCTTTGTATTCATTTCCAGGCAGTAGTTAATAGCAAAATTAGACTTGAGGTTAGAAATCTTAGAAGAATATTCATAAAAACTCCTGCCTGTAAACCAAGACCAGCATGCTTCCAAGAACTGTTCAGAACTTCGCATATTCACAATCTGCCTAGTGTGCCTAGACACATTACCATTATTTTTCAGCTGAAGATATGAAACAAAAATTCAAAGTGTTCCTCAAGGTCTGTCATGCAACGTCACATTACTTTCCCCTAATGTTTCAGCAGAAATTCCTGTAGTTCTTTCCCAAATGCAGATCCAAGGTTGGACTTCAGTGGGCTCAAACAAAAGTTGAGTATTGGTCTCCCCTTTCTCATAATTTCACTGATAGTCCTCAGGACAGCTCATTTTTCTAGGCAAGCATCTCATTTATTGTCCATATGCCAGATTGTGATTTCATGCATGCCTTGAATTGAGCCAGTGTTCAACAAAGAGCAGAACAAAGTTGGCCATTTCTTTCCTTTGCTTTTATCTCTGTTGCCTTCTAACAGGATTTGCTTTGCATTGTGGTTTAGCCCCAAACATTCCCCCCTTCCTCCTTCTTTCCCTCAGCTTTTATTGCTCAGCATGATGCCATATGATACGGGACATCCCTTTGGCCAATTTGGGTCAGGTGTGCTGTCTGTGTCCCCTCCCAGCTCCTTGTGCACCCCCAACCTCCTCGCTGGCCAGGCAGCACAAGAAGCTGAAAAGTCCTTGGTTCCGTGTAAGCACTGCTCTGCAACAACCAAAAGATCGGTGTGTTATCACCACTATTTTCATCAAAAATCCAAAACACAGCATTATGTGAGCTTCTATGATGAAAATTAACTCCCAGCCAAAGCCATGACATTTAGTGAAAAATCTGCCAGTGTCCAATGGCACCTGTTTTGACAGTGAGCACTTTCAAGAAAACAAGAGCAAATATATAGAGGCTCAGACCTAGATGGATTTTGCATACTGTATTCCAAATCCATAAGGCTTAAATTCTAATTATACATCTCACATTCAGTCGTGTTTCTCTCTGGTTACAGAGTATTTGCAGGATTCTGTTATAGTAATACATTTATGAGGTATTGTAAAACCTTTCCCATAACTGAGACCCTAGTTCACTATTCCAAAAACAATAACATCATCCTCAAAAATTATCCTGGTTATTTGCTTATAAATTTTAGCTGGTAAGTAGTTTGTCTGTTTGGTTTTTTGTTTGTTTTGATGTTTTAAATTCTACAGTATTAATATTTATGTGCTGTTCTTGATCAGAATTCTCCTCCAAAATTTGAAAAATAGTACTGAGACAGAATTGGGCAAGACAGAACATCATTTCCTTAGAAAACTTTTCTTAAAAACTCACTAGTATATATTAAATATATTTAATTAATTTATTAAAAAATACCTTAAATTACTGACTTAGAAATTGACATTTACTCTTCATATATAGTGTCTTTCAAGTTAAGATGATATCAGGTTGTACTTCTATGCATCTATTGGGCACATACTTGCTTTGTTAACAAGAAACAATTATTTCTAACATGGACAAATCAATGACAAAGATAGATTGTTGTAAATGCAGGTTTATGATATTCTCCATTGGAGTGTGTTCAAAATTTGCAGCTAGATCCCATCTCAGACTACATAATTGCCTATTCCACTTGTATTAAACATAACAAACTCTGCTGACGGGAAATATTCTGTTGAATAAGCTAACTTGTGATTTTAAGCAGGCTTCCTAGAGAGGTGTTGATGCCCCATGCCTGTCAGTGTTCAAGAGGCGTTTGGACAATGCCATCATTAACATGCTTTAACTTTTGGTTAGCCCTGAAGAGGTCAGGCAGTTGGACTAGATCATCTTTGAAGGTCTCTTCCAACTGAACTATTTTCTATTCTATTCTATTCTATTCTATTCTATTCTATTCTATTCTATTCTATTCTATTCTATTCTATTCTATTCTACTCTACTCTACTCTATTCTACTCTACTCTACTCTATTCTACTCTAATTAGCTATGAAAGAATGATAAATGAAATATAATACATATTACATGATAAATAGATGGCATGGGCATTAATTAAAGCTTGAACATTTTGGTTTAGATTATATTGCTTCTGCTGGTTGGGCAGATCCAGCAAAGGGATGGATGGCTGTAGCCAGCTTGTCTCACCAGTAGAAAAATAGTTAATTACTTCCAAGACATTATATAGATAAATTTTTATTATTTATCCTATCTAAAAGTTAGAAGAATGTTTGCTACATGCCATGTTGGAGAACAAGGATTCAGAAACAAAGTTCAAAGTGCTCCCACAAAATTGTCTTGATAGCAGTTCTGCAGCTGAGAAATTCACTCTAGTATGTCAGCTGTTTCAGCTGTTGTATAACTGGAAACAAAAATCCTCTTAATCAAACAGGTGTCAGACTACTTATAAATGCATATATTAAAACTAACAAATTCAAACTTACTATTACAGAATTAGCAACCTGGTTAAATATGTTTATAATTAAATGCTCATGTTCATTTTTAAATCATATTTATACATTTTTACAACATATTCATACATGCGCGTACTTGCTTTTAAATATACATACATCTATAGAGAGAAAATACTAAATCAGAGAAAAAAGCAAAAATAAGAAAATCAACAACTTCAAAATAATAATTAACTATGAATCTACTAGAAAATGAACAAGTGAATTCTGAACTGCTGTAGACTGAAATACTGGTTTCAAATAGTTCACTGTTTCTTGGAAGAAGAACAGCATTATTAAAAAAAAGAAAATTTTTTTCTTTCAGAGTTCCCTATAATATATGATAAAAATAACTGGTAATGGCTGCATAATAAATTCAATTTGCCTAAATATCTTTTCTGACCATTTTAATCTTTTGCTGCACTGAACTATTGCCATGGAAACTTGCGTTTTCTTTGCAGTACTTAGCATTATCCGCACAAATGCCATAGCATGATTTCAGCAATTAGGAGACTGGAACAAATGCTTCTCCTTGTATAAGACCAATTAATTTAAAGGAAAAGTATATAACTGTATTAGATAATTATGTTCTAGTGGTCTAGATTGAAAAAAGTATATTCTGTCAAGAATGTGAAATCTCTACTGGATTTTCTCTGGGTCAAAGTTAAATACTATAACTGTATCTATCTATATATATTTGCTTTTATGTAAGAAAACGTTCTGGAACCAAGTGTGAGTATTTTGAATATCTTTTCCTTGAAATTTCATATTTCTTTAAATGAAAATAAATTTAATTATTTATAAGCTTGTTGTCATTCAAATGTGAAGTGTCAATGACAAGATAAAAAATATTTCAACATCTTGCTGTATTTATTCTTACCTTTTCGTCCCTCTTCCTCAAAAAAAAAAAAAAAAAAAAAGAAGGAAAAAATAAAAGAAAACCCTCTCAAAATCTAAATTCCCTGTAGAAATAGCAACAAACCCAATATGATGGAAAGTAAATAATTACATTATGATATTGGAAATTTTACCAAGTAGATCCATAAACAATAAAATAATTTTAACTTTAAAGGGTGCTCTTGCAAGGTTTTCTGCACAGCTGGATCATACATATACCTGTACAGGAATTTAATTCTTAATATAAATTAATTTTTAATATACTAACATATTGAAATGTTAGTAAACCACTCCTAATAAAATAGTGCATAATGCCGACTGTTTCTTCAAGATAGAAGATATTGGTTTAGAATTTCTGTATATAACAAATATAAATATTTAATTACCTGCTTTGGGAATATTTGGTATTTACCATATAAAAAAGAGTTTGCTAAGAACCTTGTAGCTAAGTCTTTCTAAATTTATAGTGATAAAGCCAAAGAGAATCTTAAGTGTTTCAAGTTATAATATCAACTGGATGATTTCTTCATCTTGGACATAGTTTTACACTTTGAAAAGCAATCAGAACAAGTATGTGTGACACTCCATCATGCTTCAGAGTAATGCAACATGATTGGAAGTATTATGCATTATACTTTATTTAGAAAAATACTTGGAGATAACACTGCCTTTCTCAGAGATGGGGAGGAGGAGGGAAATAAAATGGAAGTGATTTTCAGTTCTGAATTTTGTGTTTTATCATCTGCCTGAATAAAGTTCTAATACAAAAATGGAAATAATTGTATGGAACTGTTAGCGATATATTTAGCACGCATGCTATTTTGAAGTCTAACTGAATTACAGCTGTAGGGCACAGAGGGAGTTTCAGAATTTCAATTCACTTTTAAGTAAATCTTTTTAAAAAATTTGGTGTTTGCTAATGATCTCATGAGGATTTGCAAAGTTACATTAAAGACGTATTTTTGTAAGTATTTCAGTGGTAGATTGTAAAACAATAATGCTTATGCCCTGCTTTTGAATGTACCATTGCGGAGATACTAAAAATATCTAATTCTTTTTCAGTCTGAGCTCAAGTGAAGAGTTGTGGTGTACTTCATGCTTTATGTAAGCATTAGGGTTCTAACTGTCATAGATACATAAACTGAGATAACGAGAGACAATATTTTCAAAATACAGAAAAAAAAAAAAGAGATTTTTAAAGTCTACTGTAGTCCGTGGGAAGATTTCTTCCTGATTTCACTGTGGTTTGAAGTCTAGAATTTTAAAGTTATTCAGATATTTTGTGAACAAATTTCCAAAGTGAAAACATTTTAGATTTGAAAGACACTTTCAGATGACTTAGAGGATAAAATTAGATTCTCACTCTAAGGGCATTTACACAGAACAATCTCCATTGACTGAAGTTAGGCACCTGAAATTCTTAAATGCTGACTAAGATCTGGGCCAAAGTGTTGCTGTTTTTCAGGTATTTTTTAATTTAGCATACAAACAAAGCCAAATTAACTCTGTATTATTTTCTCCCTTGGTCCAGCATTGGCTTTTGCCTGATGCAATCTCAGTTAGAAGGTTAAAATGACACATACCAGTCTTTTTTTATTAAGTTTTCTGCTGGCGTGGTACCCTGCATGGGTTAATCTCACCATGGCATCAGGAATCAATATCATCACAAAAAAACAGGATGTGGACCAGTGGGACGAATGCAATGCTGACCTAAATTGACATAAACTGGCAATGGGCAGCACCAACATCAGGACCCTTATGTCTCATCTTCTTCACGAATTTGGGTACTTATATTATGGTTTTGGCCTCTCTGGACTTTTGCTATACATAAAACATTTTTTGTGTGTGTTATATAGGAAGTCAGAGGAGCTTGAGATACCAAAGACAAGCTGATGAAACACTTTGAAATCCATGGTTTCACTAGAACTAAGACAAGCCCCAAACCATTTTTTCTGATTAAGCAAAATGTAAGTAAAGAAAAAATGTGTTTTAAACTTCTTATGTAGGAACTAAAATTGAAATTGAAAATATTGAAAACACTACTTATGGTAGAATAATTTCCTCTTAGTCCAGGAGTAGTACCGATAGTAATTTATTNTCTTATTAGCTGTCAGATTTATTCATCTAAATGAAGTACAGTGGAAGCTGGTTGCCATGGCTACAGCAGAGCTCTGGAATAATTTTGTTTCTTTTTAATTGTTGCATATTTGTATAAAAATTGCTTAAGCATATCTTACATTTTGAGTCTGAGACCTTAAAGCTATAAGAAAAACTTTGAATTTGAATCTCCTGCTGATAGAAGGCTTGAATCTCCTGCTGATTAAAGGAACCATGATGAATGAAAACTTGTCACTATTGAACTCTGTATAGAACCAATAATTTTTGCTTTATAATATACCTATTAAGAATACTGAACTATATTTATATCTGCAGTCTTTACAATCATGTCAGACTTTGGAATGTTGAGGTACTTATAGAATTTTTTCCAGGAAAATCACATCAAACCTTACATTCTAAGATAAATTTCAATGGATCAGGTGGATAGAAAGAGCAACTCTTTTCTTCAAATCTTACCATGACATATGGCATCTGATTTTTGCCTAGTTAATGTCTTCATTGTCCATTTCTTTAACAGATTATAATACTACAAGTAACGTACTTTCAACTTGTTCAGTAAAATATTTATTCTTATAATTGAATACAGACACAGAAATTGGCTTGTCATGAAAAAGTAGAAGAAATGATTTTTTATGACATTTTGCACTAATGTTATTCTTATACACATCAAGGCAGTAAAACTACGCTCAGTTACAGAACTCACACAGATGGGTGTTAAGGCCAGTATTCCCATATCTGAGGTCCAAAAGTTAACAACCTAACTTCATAACCAGACATTGCATTGAAACACCTTCCTGCGGTTTTAGATATTTGTAATTGGTTTACTATTTTAGGACTAGTCAGAGGTAGGCATGGGCATAGAATACAACTCTTTCATTGTGGGTAATAATATGTAATATAAATATGCTGAGGTACTCTACCTTTTTTTCACCCCTTCTTTAGTTAAAAGAAGCAGGGAACATAGCAATATATAAACTGCATTTCAGTTTAATGGAAGCTCATTAACCTTTATTTCCCTATGTTTTTTGTCCTAACATCAACAGAAAACCACCAGGATACCTAACTAATGAAAACAGAAGGTCTCTATCATGGCTTATTAGAAGGTTCCGGTATGTTTTCCTGATTTAAGAATAATATATCTTTAGTACAAATAATAAGCTATCTTTAGTTCTCATGTTCTCATCTG
>VXAL01014236.1:77050-91308 GCA_013399475.1 Chauna torquata | reverse complement strand
GGAAAACCAGCTATGTATCAAAATGGAGTGCTTCCTTACACAAACACCTACAAAGAATGCAATACCAAAATTCCTAACTGTTCCATGCATCATAGCATGGACACAGCAATCTTTATTACTATTAGCAGAAGAAATTTTGGCCCTTTGGACAATGTCATAATTGCATTCCTGAGGTCTTGGGAATGTTTATATACATCTGAAACTTCTATGAAGTCATTTACATCTACGCTACCAAAGAATCGGTCTGTGATATTCTCCAAGATGTCCTGAATAATACTAATAAGCAAACTATACTGGAAATGAAGGACATTGATGTGCTCAGAATTTTCTGTGTATTAAGAAATGCTATTAAACAAATACAAAATGTACTCCTACACAGGAAAAAAAGTGTGCTCCTTAATGTAGTCTTGGACTGTGTTATATGACTGTTTGAAGAACAGTCTTCAAAACGTCTTCAGAACAGACTTCAAAAAATGTGTCTGTTTGCTTTTTTGAGGAGTAGCAGCTGAACTTCACAATTCTTCCTCCAAGTCAGATCTTATAATAACACTTTGAATATCAAATATATTTTCAAGCATTCCACCAATCACACAGGTTCAATACAAGGAAGTATCACCTCGAACAAAATTTCTACCACAGGATCTGTTACTAGAAGAAATGGTAAAACACTTAAGTACAAGGCAGAGATCAAATCCAGTTCTTAAACAAATCAGAAGTATAACCATAAATAAGCACCTCAATGCCCACTTGTTACCAGACAGATCTTTTCTGTTAATATTTATTTGAATGTTGGTGTCGTAAAGTAATTTGCTATTGTCATATGTTAATGTCATATTTATCATCAGTTCCTCATAAAAAAAAACCTCATAAGTGTTCTTACTGAATTCAGTAGGATCTCATGTTTTTAAAAAAAACCTAACACTCAAATTCAGATCAGCTATACTAGAACAAAGATCAGAGTCAAGTCCAGCCATCCGAGTCCTAAAGAAGAATATAATGGCACAGTAAATACACAGGAATGTTTTCCTATTACATTATTGCAGCTGATCATCAGTGAACATTAGTTTTCTTTAAGCAGTTTTCCTCCTGCTAGAACCAAAGTTGAAGAAAGTCATCAGACTGCCAAACTTTGTGTCCTACTTGCCATATGGCAAGGTACTCCCCTTGTAGTTTAGTCTCTACAGCACACCTAGGATTCAATTAGGAGCAACAAGGAAGGTGGATAGAAATAAGGTGCATACTGCCTACACGCATACCTTGTGCATCTCCTATCAACTGCAGTAAACTTCATCGCTTGTAAACATGGACATACAATACAAGACCTGTAATGGATTATGCTGGGTAAAACTTGAGTCCCTTTTTTTTTGTGCTGCACCAGTAACTAAGGTATATATACCTTTTGCATCTTGTAGCCTTCAGTGATTCCATCCTGCCCCTCTGCCCTGATTTGTTCCATGTAATTTTGGGGATTTACAACATCCTGTGGCAATGAGTTTCATGGCATTGTGTGTAACCTTAGTTTGTTTGGAGTGAGCTACCTCATAAATGATTGTACTAAAATAAGTAAGCATTAATATCCATATTCAATATTAAATGGCAGAATTGGACTTCCAAGACCACCTAAGCAAACAGCATAACATGGATAAGAAGGTAAAAAACAGTGTCTTCAAGAGTATTTATTTGTGATGTAAAAAGTAAATAATTGTAATAATTTACTAATGTGTTGGACAATCATACTTAATTTCCAAAATTAAAAGAAAAAAAAGGATGAAAGTATAATCAGGCAGATCTCTGTGTGATGACTAGGAATGAATATGATTTAATTTTTCTAAAGTCAAAAAAAAGAAGCAGGAAAGTGAATTAGTAACATTTTTATAAGATCATCTGGAATTAATATCATGCAATATATAGAATAAATATTCAAGATAAACAAATAAACACAAAATGTAGGAGTTATATGCTGTAAAAAGTGCCACAGAATAAAGACCAGNAAAAAAAAAAAAAAACCCCACACAAAAAAAACCTATACATTTCTTTTCCAGATAAAAATATCAAAAAATATGAAAAATATCTTTACAGAAGATGCAGTTTACAAATGAACTCTATCTTCATTTCACTCTTCTGTAAAAGGATTGCCTTTGCTAATGCAGAGATGGGTTATGTTAGTCTCATTGACACCTTAGGCAATATTAATAGAACTATATTCTCCAGCAAATTATTCCTTTTTCTAATTGACCTCTCTGTCATAACTTTTTGTATTAATATGTAAACTAATATTTCCTGTTTGAGTTTCAGGCTATTACTGTTGCTTTTATCACCTTTAATAATCTTAAACAATTCCTCCCCATCGTCTTTGTTCCCACCTATTTGATTTTTGTAGGCATTTGCATCCTTCTGACTAACCCAACCCTCTACTTCTTCACCTTTTTTTCGCACATTCCCCTTCCTTAACACCCCTCTGTAATTGATACTAATGCTTTTGCTATATTAATATCTTGGTGTCCTAATAATACATTTGCTACTCTTTTGAAAGGAGATACAACACTGCAAAGACATTACAATCAAACTGCACAGAATAACCATAAATAGGAATTATTACTTTGGGTAGAGAAGGTTTTTTTTAAGCAAAGTTAATACTATTTGAAACCAAAACTTGGTAACTTTCACAACCCTCCCAGGATGGGGGCAGCAATTTACTGTCAGGGAGAAACATCTTCCCTGTTCCAGCAGGGAAACTGAACCAAGAGCTGAGAGTTATGCCAATGCAGGAAAGGGCACTGTCCCCTCCTGCAAGACACAAGGGGCCCAAGCCAGTTGAGCAGAGCATGGCTGGTGACAGGAAAAAGTCCTGTCAACAGTCCAGTGAATATCACACAAAAGTAAGGTGGCAAAACACTTCTGTGGTCAACTCAGGAAGTCCAGTCAACAAGGCAGAAACGACAAAAGGCAGAGCTGGGCAGAGGTCCGCTTGTCAAGTAGCTCAAGCAAGTACTGGGAGGGATGAGACTAAGACTGATCCGTTACGTTTGATGTTTGTATTAGCTAGTATTTTCATGTGGATTGGTAAATTGTCTTCTTGTTGCAAGAGCATGTGGCTGTCCTGAAACACCAGTAGGTAGGTAAGCCAGGAGTTAACTCTTACTCCATTGTCACCTTGGTACATGTCTGAAGGGCTTATAAATACCTGAGCTTCAGTTTACCACATGCCAGTGGCATGATAGCCTGCTGGGGAAGAACGAGTCACTGTCCTGTTCTGATGTTATTTTCACAGTACAGCTCAGTGATGGGAAGATGCTGTTAGTATTTAAAAACATAGCTAAACCTTATGAAATTTTTGTTTTGAAATATGGGTCTATTAAATAATACACATCTATGTGAGACATTGAGCCTGCTGTCCTTTCACTAGAAGGTCAACCTTCTAGGTCACCTCATTTTTTCTAACCTGGGAGAGTGCTACAGCTCTTGCTATGAAACATGCTCATCACTTCTTCTCTCTTGTACATGTTTCTTGAGCTGGTCATGCAAAATAAAGTTAGTTTCTTTGTTTTGCATTTGGAGATCTCTGTGCTTGACCTTCTTACACTGCTGTTTGGAGCACCAGCTTAATATTTGATCAGACCATATGATTAACAACTGCCTTGTGTTCCTGCTTATGTAGAGACATATTATAATCTCCATTGACAAAAGCTGGATTTTCTGTTCAAAACCACAAGTATTCCACTAGGCATTTTTTTCATGAATTGACAGAAATAGTCAGAATTCATAAGCTGAGTCTGATAGAATTTCCAAATTATCACTGCTAACTTGAGCATTCTTTAAGTGGAAATGAATTACAATATCAATCTGAACTTTTTTTCCACCTCTACTGGAAATGCAAACTATGAAAACTCAGATTAAAGGATAATGTTTACAAAGATTAATATCAAAAGACTCTACATTTATTGAATGTACACAGTCATGATTTTCCGATCAATTTTTCGTAAACCTCATTATACTGAAGGAACGATGACGATGCGATGATAATGTGAATTTGATTGATTGTTTATACTGTAATTATTTATTTTTTTAATAATTTTTTTGCATTTTAAAGGTAGTGTATAACCTTTTTAATAGTATCACATAATATCTTGACACCACAATAACTTTGTATTTAATCATAGTTTAATATTTTATTTTCCATTTGCCAATACATGTACTTAAAGAATAAAACAGCCTTCATTTGCATGAATTTTAGTTTGCTATTGGTTAGATAGTGGATTAGATAACTGATAACTCCTGGAGACCAGTATAGCTAAGACTGCCTGTGTAAAGCTTTTCTTCACAAATTTTTCCCTCTGGTCTGGATATTTCTCCACTCAGAAAGCTGAAATCATTATCTCATGTACTGCAGTCCCCTCCTTTCTAACTTCCACACTATGTGTTGCTAGACCAGAGGTGACCTAATGTACTGTTTACTAAGAAAAGAGTTTTGCAAAATATTAATTTTATTTCAGTTATACCTGTCAGCATCTCTATTGAAATCCCATTATTAGAATCACAAAACGGCTTGGGTTGGATTTGCCCTTAGTGTAGCCATGTTGTCTGTCACCAATCACCCCTCTGTTCTCTGTGTGCCTTATCAGTTTCCAGGAGGATCTGCTCCATAATCTTGCTGGGTGCAGAGGTGAAACTGACCAGCTTGCAGTTCCCCAGGTCTTCCTTTTTTCCTCTTTTTAAGAATGGGGGTTATGTTTCCCCTTTTCCAGTCACTGGGAACTTCACCGGACCACCATGACTTCTCAGATACGATGGATAGTGTCTTAGCAACTTCATTTGCAATTCTGTTTCAATACTTTGAGGCATTGTGTGAATAAGAGCCTTTGCTGGGACTACACAGAAGACAGTAAGCAGCTTCATCCAGGTACATGTCTCTGTGCACTGGGGAGCTGGCAGAGGAAATGAATGACAGGAGACTGTGGGCTCACAAGAGGGTCCTACTTCACCAGTGCCAGCAGTGGGCTGTTTTTCCTGCCCTCTCCTCCAGCTCTTCTGTTGTGTTTAGGACTGAGGTGGATAAATCAGTTGGCTCACCCTTTGCACAACACATACTACAGGATGTCTCATTGCCAGTGTTTGCTGAGGTTGTGGAAGAGATTTCCTTTCTTCAGGAAGACAGGTTGTTATCAGCTGCCTTATTTATCAGTTCCTCACCTTCCTGCTTCCTGCCTGCTTCCCATAAAAACATTGTGCCTTCTAAATTCTGACACTGCCTGTGTCATGTCTTCCTTTGTGCTTTCATATTGGTATTAGGAACACATGTCGAAATACATAATGCTATTCTTTATTTTCCAATCCAAAATTTCTTGAAGCCAATTGATTTTTCTTCATTTACCTCACTGGGCTCTGGATAGGTTACTTCTTTCCAAAATCCATCTAGCTATGATAAACAAGGTATGTGAAATGTAATTAAATGAGTGAATAAAAAGGAAACATGGACACCCACAGCTGTAATCTAATATAGCTGTCAGTAAATCTCTCTCTCTCTCTCTCTCTCTCTCTCTCTCTCATCCCACCACAGCTATTGCACCAGATCAAGCAAGAGCTTTACTGGGGTAACAAAGCCCGTTTTACATGAGGTGCTGAATATCATTGAAACAAACCCTCAGCCAGGGAAGTAGACTAAAATGTGAACAAGACAGAAAGAATTAACCTCAGTGACTCTGATACAAAGTTCAAACTCTGTGATGACACTATTGTAAAAATATTTTGGAGAATTTTTAAAAAGATGGGGGACAACACTTAGAACAGCCTCTTTCAATATGTGTAATGATATTTTGACATTTTTAGACATAGCAATTTGTAATGTAAGGTAGCTTACTATTTGTGCATTTTATTCTGAAGATATTTTTAATGTCATTTTATACAAGATTTTTCTATCTGGAAGTTAAAAAAAAAACAACCTTCTGCAATGTCAGAATGCAAATCTCATTTGTAAGAAGGTTGTAAGAATCCCTCCAGTGAGAAACCTACTTCCTGATTTTGTGTTAATTACTTGTACAAGGACAAAAGAAACAGATGTTTATTTGTGTTTACACCATGCAATAATAATTCTTTCATTCCAATAGAGACCAATGCCTGATGTAAAAAAGATTTTTCATTTGCTTAGTAAGTAGATCTATGGCAGAAAACATTTTAGCCTACTATTGAAAGCAATGAATACGTAATTTGCGATGCAGTAATCTTTAAACGTTATATACTAGTCTGGTCTAGTACAGGTGGAATGATTGCATTGGAATTTGGAAGATTTCAGTTAAAATATGTTCAGTAAAGGCCTTTTATCTTTCTTGATTCTTCCTTGCCTTTAATTTTTGAAGTAATGAATCTCGACCTGTATGGAAAATAATAAATAACAGAGCTTAATAAAAAACTGATCATGCACTAGTTGTGAGGATAGTAAGAGGCTAATCTCCCTTCTTGACTGTAAAAATAGTAGATTCAAGGACATAAAACAGATGTTGATTATAAGTCGTATAAACTGCAAACACCATTTAGTATATTTCTTCTCTATCAAACTCTTAAAAATCAGTTAATATATGAACTTCGGTATGGCTTAAATATTCCTTGGTCGTGAATTTTAGTGTTTTAAAATAAAATTACTAAGAAAATTCTATTCAGACCAAAAAAAGTAGAGAAGATTTAGATTAAGATGACTGTGACTAAGCCATTGCTGTTTTTACTGCATCAATGTCACTACTGTATTATTTCTATAGCCTTTACAGCATCACTATGTTCTCTGTGCTGTTTTTGCCTCAAGCATATAACTTTCCTGCTTATTTGAGCTGTCAGCATGATTTTCTTTATTTTCTGAATACTCAGTGTCATCCAAATCGTACTTTTTTACTCCACACATAGTTTATGATAAAAAATGTTATTCATGCAATTTGGTTTTCACAGTCATTATATAAACAGATTAAGGACACAACCATTTTATGTAAAAGAATTAGCAAGTGAAATATGAATCATAAAATATATCACAAGAACCTCATTCCTGATAGATTCTCCCATTTGAAAATGTCTTAGAAATCTAAAAGAAAAAAAAAAAGTCTATTATCTTTTCCTTCTTTCTAGTTCTTTTTTCCTTTACATGAGGCAGTGATGGCAGTCCAAAAGACATTTTGGAAGCCCTGGTCCTGTTTGAAGCCTCTCTGAAAGGAAAGCTTCAAAGTATAGTGATAGTCTTCACTGAAGTGTTAGAACAAGAGTTGATTTATTTCTGTCTTAACTTGCATTTCCCTCCTTCCAATGCTCTGAGGAGAAGTACAAACGATGAAGCACCAGTTCTGGAAGACGGTGGTTGAGTTTGTGCATTCACTATCTTTCACTACCAAAGGGGTGAATATGATTTTTATATGAAGAAATAGATTATCTGTGTTTAAAATACATAATTCAAAAAAAATTCCTTACACTCAAATTTCAATGGCTCAAATTACACTCAAATTTCACATGCCATACAATTATTTTATTACTTAAATTTCTCTCTTATATTTTTCTGATGTGTACTGAAAGCCTGTAATCATCAAGGTCATTGTTAATTACCCATATGCTAGAAGCTGGGAATTAACTTTTGGATCTGTCAGTTGGAATTTCATTTTTGAAGAAATAATTTACAGAAAAATACCTTTCTACAGAATGTTCTGATAAGATGGGACAAGTCAATAAAATGTATGTCAAGCAATGCTGAAAATCACTAGAGGAAGTTGTTTCTAGTCATTTTACATTTATATTAAATTTATTTTTCAAACTGAGAATGAAAATCCTCTAGTAGGCTATTTCAACTCAGGTTAGTGGAAACATGGCACTAGTCTTTTCTGAAAGTTTATTTGCTAACAATTAAAACTTTTTAAAAATATCTTCAGCATCTTTCCTGTATAAGCCCTAAAGATGTCTCACCAACAACAAATGTTACTACATAAAAGGATGTATGCAAAATTTAAGGTCAGAGAAAACCTGGCTGTTCGGACCTAGGAGGAAAAAAAAAAAGCATATATATTTTAAATATACCACAGTTTCACAAACTGCATTCATAATGAAGTTATTGAGATTTTTTTTTTAAAAAACACTTTTTAAAAGAAAAAGTCAAAATATTTCTAGCAACATACATACTTTTCTTTTTGGTTAAGATTATTTTTGGTTTCTGAATCTACTTATTTAAAAAAAAATTACAAAAAATAACTCAGATGTTTTCCACTTTTGATGTAAGACTGATAATTTTCNCAAAAGAAAGCCAACTGAGAGTGATTTCCTTTGTTTATTTGATGCTCATGCACTGCAGATCTGATTTCTGATACAAAAAAAATGAAAACTACGTCTCTAAAGTATTCAAGTATATTTACTGAATGACTACTAATGTGGTTTTGGCAATAGTATTTATTCGACAATGGGAGGCTAAGTAAATAAAAGCACATCTAAGACACTTGCACAGAGACACTGTTCTTACATTCAGGATTTAAGCAGACCCTGCTGGAGTAGGCAGCAGTTGCTGCTATCACACAGCTGGAAAAATAAAGTCCCAGGCACACAAGCACATCTTGTTTTTCAGAAGTGAAATTTTTGATGGGCAGATTGTTCCTACTCTGTTTGAGTCTATAGTGTTATGCCATACAGAGAATAAAATAGCTGTAGAAGAAGTGTTACCAAAAAAATCCATATTCATAGTGAGGCAGCATGCATGATGAATCTGGAAAGTTCTTCATCAGATTTCTTTCTTTTTTTTTTTAAGAATTAAAAAAAAAGATTGAAATTCTCTAAGTAATAAATAATATCTCAGTGCTTCGCTTTTTGTAATGTGTCTTGAGAGACTCTTGAAGAGGCCAGATATTTAATCTAATGCTCTTTTGATCCACCTCATGCTGCGTGCCACTAGTCACTACTGTCACACTGATTGCTGGTGCTGGGCTTAGCATTTTAGAAAACAGGACATTGTTCTGATTAAGATCCTGATGTGACAGATACTAAATGATGCCAAACCTTCTCTAAGATTTAGGTGCTCTGCAGTCATGTTAACTATTGAGGCTGATAACTGATATAAGTAACTGATTTCAACTGGAATGAGAAAAGTTTCCTCAATATAATTAAATTTTTTTGCTCACTAAAACCCTTTGAAAAATACTGTAAATCAGAGTAGCAAACAATTAAACCATCCTGTCAATTGTGCAGAATGAATAAGTCTGAAACAAGGCACTGTTCCTGGGAGGCTATGAGTATATCCTCAGAAATGCTGAGTCTCCTTAAATCAGGTTTGTTTTAACAGAAGTTACTGGAGCACTTGGTGCCTCTTGGGAGGTGCTCAGCACCTTGAAGGATTAGGCTTTTGAAAGACGCTTTAGAGATAAATTTTGCTCTTCAACTTATATTTTCCCAGCCCATTCCTCTTCACACTTCATCACTAAGTGACCTTATGTGGTAATGACTACTGAACTGAGTAGACATCTGCAATTTTAGAAAGTAATCACAGCTTCTGCTCTAGTGCCTCCCTGCTGCTTTCAACAATTTATGGACAATAGCTGATGATGGCTAAATAATTAATTCAGCTGAAAGAAAAAAAAAAGAAATCTCTGAATAGATTTCATATTGTTAGGAAAAGAAAAATGTCACAGAAGGTAGAGAAGAAAGAAGGGCAGACTTCCTCTTTCTATTTAAATACCATAGGTTCCCATTTCTATGTGATAGATAACAGTAAGGTGTTGGAAAACATCCTGTTTTATTTCAACAGATACAGGAAGTGTTTTCTCCCCTTCTTGGTTCCATCTCCCTGAGTCAGAATTACATCTACTCCTATCTATGGCTTAGCATTAGTCTGAATTAACATTTGCTAGTTCTTGGTTTTTACTTCAATGGTTTATTTTTAATTCCTTCCTGATGTTTCTTGAGAACATTACAACTGTGTTGAAGAGTTTAGTTGCAAGTGTTCATCTACTATTTTCTGCTTTCTATTTTAAAGAAGAAAATAGATGGGACCTCACTGTAACTTAAGGTATTTGCAAAATTCCTATTGATTTCAATTAAAATCATTGTAAGTGACCCATTGAAAGAAACATGTGACCTTTCTCCTTTCACACATGTAGTGACTGAACAGCCTAATTCAGTAGCTGATAACAACTGACAGAGCTGATAACCACTGCTCTGTACAAGGGACTTGGGCCCCGAAGACACTTTAAGGAAATGTGAAATTAAAGTTATACCAGTGGGCAATATCCCCTGATTTCCATGAACACTAGGATCATTTTAAGAAAGGCAGACAATATAGAAAAGAGTGCAAATTCAAATTTCCCACACGTAAAAGCCTTTTTTATTTAAAAAAAAAAACAAAAAAACAGCTGGATACTAGTATCTCCCATTGTCCTGCCCTAAATAGCGTTCCCTTTGTCACTCTGCGAGACAGAATATTGGGCTAGATGGACCAGTAGTCTGACCTAGAAGGACATCTCTTATGGATTACAGCACAGTAAGTAAGATCCATACTCTTCAGCATACTGCTCAAAGGATATTATGAACTGATTTACATATTTGCTGGATGAGAGACAGTAAATAAAACCCAGAGTAGAGAAATGCACTATATTAATATTGTTAGTGCACAAAAAAAAAAATTGCTCTGTTAGAGGGAAATCAATGTTGAAAAAAAGAAAAATTAACAGTGAAAATGTTATTTTTGTGAATCTGGAAAGAGACAAGCTCATATGAAAGACAATTCATTAATTCATCTAATATAATGTACAGAGTTGGATATGCTGAATTAAAACAAACTGGAAACAAGCAATAAGGAAATAAATATTTCTTCTACAATGAACAAATATCTGAAGAAGAAAAAAGCTAGCGGGAAATTATTCATCCATGTTTTAAAGATAATTAGAATAATTAAATATCAGTTTTCAGAAAATATGAACAAGAATAAATGGCCTTAAAAATATCTCCACTTAAGTCAGGCTCAAAGCTTTCCTGAATATGCTGTTGCCCTTTTCTTTTAGCAGATTTTGTTGCCAAGTGAAAGGTACCAGTCCAAGAACAAAAATGAAGGAAAGCTGGTCTTCAGTGCCTCCAGTGTTTGCACTTTTTCTCTCACTATAAATCTCTTACTCACTTCTTCCTACCTTTCAATGTTTAATCCTTCTTTCAAGTAATAGCCACTTCCATGCTACCTACTAATCCCCCAAGTTAAGAGCTTTTTGTTTCTTCTCCGAGCTTGCATAACTTTGCCTGTCACATAAAAAGGTGCAGGTGAGACAGCAGGAGCATAAAGAGAACATAAAAATAATTTCCTAGAAATGGGAGTTAAAAAATTGTGCCTTCCTCTACTGGTGAAAATAAACTACTGTTACCTTCCAAATTAGGTCCTTAGCAGATTTCCTAGAACAGTCTGTATGTTTCATAGGGATTCTCTTCCTCTCAGTAGCTTTTACTTTTCAAAGGCTGGCAAAGAGAAATGCAATTTCTTTTCATCTATTTTAGTGATAGCAACAAAAAATATTTTGTTATATAAAAAACTGTCTGAAAAGAATGATGTGCCTCCAGTATATTCATCAGAGAAAATATATATATATTGCCAACAACACATCCAAAATTCCTTTCTTTCTGGTTACACTAAGAACTGCACTTTTCTCTGACAATTGGAACAAATGCTTAGATTCCCCAGCATTAAACTCTATAGTTACAGCAGGTACCATCTATCCACATGAAGATGTCAAATTAACACCTAATCAACTTGGCTTAAGAGTAGCAGCAAAACTACATTTTTCATCAGTTTTGATAACTGGGTATTCTAGTTATACATGTAAACATCCACTCGCCACCAAAATATCTATTTGAATTGCATGTTTGCAGTGACACTCTGCACAGAGGCTTGCTTAAGAAGAAGAAAAAATATATAACTGGTTTCCACTGAAAATAGGAACAGATACCCTGTGAAAGACCTGAATTCAAGAAAAGTTATTTCTAAAGCTAAATTAGCCTTAAAACTTATATTTGCCCTCAACATCTCAAGGTCAATAGGGATACCCTAGAGTGACACTGTGACTATTCTGCTATTCACTTCCCCCAGCTATGGAAAATACTCAGCTCCTCTCTATACTTGCTTTCCTCATGGCTGTGTAGCATGAGTTGTTATCTTTTTCAATGTAGTTGTCATCAGTGGTAGTTGCCCTCAGACACACAAAGTTCTCTTCACCTGTGTAAATTCAATGTCAGTTTGAGGTCAAGTTGAAACACACATGCATGCAAGTATGTGTCAGAAGTGTAACTGAACTCTGCATTTACATCTAAAATTTCTCCTGACTTCTAGGACAAAGCCTGACAAATCCTATTTAAAAGAAGATAGTTCCAAGCTCAGCAGTTTGTTCATCAGTTTAGATTCAGTTTTCAAGGTAGACAGGACACTATTCTTAAAATACCTATGAGGAAGCTAGACCTGGATAGCTATTTTGAGTCAATATAATTCAATGATTGCCTCTTCAAAATGTCACTTACAGTATCTGTTCATTTCATCTGAAATCTGCTTATTGCAATAAACAAACAAACAAACAGACTTAGATAAACATTTTGAAACTCAGCTTAAAGTCAGGCCTATGTTTAGTTTCTCAGCCATGTAGGACAAAATTTTAGAAAAACTGATCATCCAGTTTCTCATGTGAATCAATTAGAGTTGCAGATAATCAGATGTCTAAAATACTCAGGCCAATTTTTAAGTGTCTTCAGTGCTTCCTCTCTACTAGTTTTATATATTTCATTGCTAGTAAATATATATGATTTTATCAAAGGCATGAAAATTCTGATTTATTTCACATTTTTTCACATTAACTCTTTGCAAAATAGTATTCTTACTTCTCCATCTTTTTCTGGTAGCTTTTGAATTTCTTTTGTATTTGCATGTTTCTGGCTTTATTGTCCATGAATATGTATTAACATATTAAAGAAACTGAGTACAATGCTGTCTCACACTTTGTCTCTTCTTATCTAGCCACTGACTCCAAAGAGCCATGATTTCATCATGGAAGTCCAGCACTTAAGTTGGAAAATACAACCAGCTGCCAAGAGCAATTTCATCTGGGAATAACGCGTCTCATTTCCCTTGGCAGAGGTCTAAGAAAAATATTTCAAAAGAGTATTTGCCGATCTTGCAGCATAGCTATTCTACTTTCCTCATATTCAAGGCTGCTTGCAGAGCACAAACCCTTATCTCTCATTATCAACAGATTGATCAACTCTGTCTTCCTTATTGTCCCTTTATCTGTTATTTTCTTTTTTTAAAAATTGTCTATTATTTTTTTTTTACCTTTTTGCTAGTTCCATTGGAGAGCAGTTAAATTCAGTGTTCTCGTGCAGATCGTTCTTAAAACTGCTAATTTACACAACCCACTAAGAAGCAAACCAATAAAAAGATGAGAATGTTAAAGGTATTTCTACACCACATTATTGTTCTATTGTTTCATTGCAATCCCCATCAATCCATCTGGACCAATCTTTTATTTCACCTCTTTGGAGTATAAGGAACACTTTTTTTAGTTACTTGTAGTTTACATAAGGAAAGAGATTCCTAAACTACATTCATTCCTTGAAATGCTATAATCATCTTTAAAAAAAAAAATAGAACTGAAAGTCATAAAGGACGTAGTAGATACCTTCATTAGGAGAAAATGTTTGGTTTTTACTGACTTACAGTAAAATCCTACTGTTAGAAACAAAGAAATTGATAGTTTTCAATTCAATTCATGCACTAGAGTAAGTGCTAAATTGCAGACTCAACTTTAATCTATCTTGTTATGGGGAAGAAATCCAAAAACTGCCTTTTTTGTTTTGGTTTTGTAAGTGAAGACATGAGCAACAACTTCTACAATCTGATGGAACCTATCCAATTTTGCTGGCCTTTCTACATAGTCTATAGAAAGATTCATTTCCATAAGGAAAGACACTGAGGTGAGCATTAGGTTTGTGTAGTATGTACATTAGAAAAAATATCCATTCCTTGTAATTTTAATTTTCCTAAGAATAGCACATACCACTTCTCTTTATTTTTTTAAGAAAAAAAATAGCACACTTCTTGAACTTCCTTAAATATTGTTCAAAATTTATTTTTTAAAGTTTTCAAATATTAAAAAAATATATTAGGCTCAACAGATAACTAAGCAAGTTTAGCAATGGCTCTAGCTTTATATTTTAGACATTAAAATGAACTGATACATCTGAAGAATTTGAGGGGCTTTTAGGTTTTTTTCTCTTCATATTTCATT
>VXAL01014236.1:44613-59248 GCA_013399475.1 Chauna torquata | reverse complement strand
GGGGGGGGGGGGGCGGCTACAAGGCTTAGCTGGGGATTAGAGGTCCTATCAGGAAAGCCTTCAAGTGCTGAATATATTCACTTCTCTTTTTTCAAGGATGAAAGAGGACTGGATTACAGTGTATAAATGTTTAAAAGGGTCACACATGAAGACCTTGAGAAAAGCCTGTTCTGATTTCAAGGGATTATTACAGCAAGAAGTCATTGCTGTAAAGCTATTAAACAGTCCTTCAGAATCAGCAATATACTGGATTGATATGCATGTGGACTTCAAGAATATCTACAGTTATTGTAATTATTGTAACTACTTTGTTAGGAAAGGTAAACATCATAGCTGAAGATTTAAGTTTATTGTTAGCTGGAGAACGTTGGGATAAAACCCAACAAATAAATTTTGTTGCTTATATTTTCCTCAGTGCTCTGAACATCTTGCATCTGCCCCTGAAATTTCTAATAGTAGCTGACAAAAGGTTGAATTATACTGATTATGGCCTGAGCAGGCCAGTATACACAGGTATGACGACTCTTTTGAGAAATCCAAAGTGGTGAAAGAAACTCTTCTTCACAATAGTGACAAGAATCTGCATCTCATTGTAAGATCAGAAGAAGTGGATAAATATGTTTATGAACATACATTAAAGTTGACCTCAAAACAGGCTTTTGGCACTCTAATAAAATTATGTATGTGTATTTCAGCTGCTTCTATAATTTCACTAACAAAGTCACACAATCTGATTTTATTTTGTGCTAGACAAAAAAAAATAACAATTGTAAGATGATAGCAACTACCATATCTTGTTTTTTTACCCCTAGAAAATTTGTCCAGACACCTGAGAAAAATTATATTTGTATAGAATTTTTTAAGAAGGCCTCAGGGATGTCCACAGCAGATTTTCAGGTCAGTCTGGCTGTGCTGGAATTGCTAGGAGTACATGACATCTACTGTAGACCTGTAGGGTCAGCCCAGCAAACCTTGGAAACACGTTTTGCTGTTCATCTGATGGTCAATAGATTCATGCGTGTGTTCTGCCCACAGATTAAGCCAGAAAGTAACTGCAAAGAAAGGGGTATTGAAGGTGATCACTTGGAAAGCACATACTCCAGAAATGACCTCTATTCTTGAAAATACCTCAAAAAAGTGTATTTTCACTAAAACTATCAGTGCAAAAAGGTATTAAAAAATGTCAGAAACCCAAGTGTCTGGCTCATTTTTTTTCCCTTGATGTAACTTAGTAATAGCAGTAAAATGTAACAAAAAAGACATACTCAATCCTTTCTTATTTTGTTTGCACTCTGATGTTCAGAGTGCATTGATGCCATAAATTTGAGCACCCTATAGAAATGAATTTTAGGTATATTTTAGCTAATGTGCAGTGTTGTAATAAATGTAATAAATAAACCCCTATTTTCTGAACTAATTTAAGAATAGGTTTGTGGCTGGTTATTTTAACACAAATACATTTGTGGCAGTACAACAGACTTAGATTTTCAAATAAAATCAAAAATTACAAAATATCTTAGTTCATGATGCTGTATTGTAGATTGAATGGAAAAAAAATGTGCTCTAAAAATGTTAAGAATGCAGTCAACAGTTAGCTTTCACTGTTCTTAAAAATCATCTATAATGTTTTACTGTGACATACGTAATGATAACATACACTTAATCAATCAAACAAACAAAAACCAGCATCTCCTTTTCTTGTTCTCAATGTTTCTTAAAATCACAAAAATTGTTTTCAGAATTATTTTAATACTCACATTGGAATGGAGCATCTGCCAAAGCAGATGGAGAATATGACATCAAGTTCAGCTGGTATACTAACCCTTTAGAGTCCTTGTAGTTCATAGAAATAATCTGTAATTCCTTTTGGCTATACTAAAATTGAAATTGTGCATTCATTTCATAGAATCAGAGAATTGTAGGATATCCTGAGTTAGAAGGGACCCATGAGGATCACTGAGTCCAATTCTTGACTCCACACAGGGCAACCTAACAGTTAAACTGTATATCTATGAGCATTGTCCAAATGCTTCTTGAGCACCAATGGGCTTGAGGACGTGACCACATCCCTTGGGAGCCTGTGCCAGTGCCCGAACACCTTCTCAGTGAAGAACTTTTTCTTAATATCCAGTCTGAACTTCCTCTGACTCATCCTTAAGCCATTCCCTCAAGCCCTAACTGTTCACCAGAGAGAAGAGTTCAGCACCTCCGTCTCCGCTCCCCCTCACAAGGAAGTGGTAGACAGCAGTGAGGTCAGCCCTCAGTCTCTTCCGAACTGAACAAACCAAGGATCCACAGCCACTCCTCATATGTCATGCCATCTGGTTTTTCATCATCTTTGTTGCCCTCCTTTGAACACATTCTGTTATTCTGATATTCTTCTTATGTTGAGGAGCCCAAGACTGCACAATGGAATTCAAGACAGGATATTGCTGATCACAGTTAACGATCTGCTAGGAATTGAAAAAATAGTGATCATATCTCTTAATAATCATCCTCAAACAGAGGGTAGAAATATATATTCTGAATTCTGCGTATAGGCTAGAAACAAGGACTTTCTCTGTAAATGATGATGAGACTGATCTCAGCCATATTTTAAACACATTGAAATTCCCAGGAAAAAAAAAATATTTCAAAACTGTAAATCCAAGTAGTTTTTTAGACTAAACTATACATAACATTTTAAAATTACATTACTTCTCCAAAATCATTTTAACTTACACAACAAATTGTACCATATATATAATTTTCCATATATAACAATATATTAATTTCACTTCAAATGAGACATCTTGTTTTGTACAAAGTAATCATTTTTTATGTTTTCAATTTTCCAATGAATGAACTATTACTCAATCAGCTCTGCTTACAAGACAGGACATCAACAGATAACTAAAGAATATTTGATAAGATTACATTTTTTGTTAAGTCCTCTTGAATGTTTGATAACATTAAGATTAAATTTCCTTTTAAGGCATTTTGTGCTGATGAGCTCAGGCAGAGATCTATTCACCAGAAGACATTTCAGTTTCATTAAATGACTTAATCCATTCTGATACAGGGAGGGATTAATTTTCAAATAACTCTCATAGGTTTTACCAGTGATATCCTTTTAATGAATAACTCCAAAATGGGAATTATCAACCCTGACTGGTTGGGTTTTGTTGTTTTCAATGTAACATTTTAATTTATCCCAATAATTTTCATGTGACAGGCAAAAATAAAATCAAAATTGCATCATTTTCTGTAGTAAGACAGCTCTTAAAAAAAGTTTCACCCAGCCCTACCCACTATGTCCCTATTCCTGTGTTCAGTCTAGTGATGCAATCTCTCTGAGGTTTATATTCTGCCCACCTCACATTGCTGAATCCATTTAATCACAAAGTAAGGCTTAGTCTCTGCCATCCATTTTAATTTACTGGCACTTTTCAAAGACTCCTGCTTTCAGAGCAGCCCTATTCATTTTCTACTTGTTATATTCTTGAAATTGTATGTGTGATACCTTAAGCTTTTTAATGTTAGATTTCATTTGTCATGTGTGAAGCCAATTATACAGTTGAGTCTTATCTACCTGAACTCCTTTTGATGCATGCAGTCTTTGCTAACTACTTCCTCAAAGTTTTGAATCATCAGAAAATTCAACAAGTTGTTAACTGGGTTTTCTGTCAGGAAATTTATACATAATTAGAGGATTTGAGCAGTGATTTTCTATCATGTGTTTGGCGTATTCCTTCGATCTATGTACCGCTACCTACTTTGATCTTCAGTAGTGAACAGAGCTACTTCTCATTTGTGCCAAAAAAAAGTCTTTATATGATATTTTTTGAATCAGCTTTTCATCCCTTGTCCTTTTTCACTCTGACTGCCAAAGCAAAGCAAAACATGCTCCTGTAATTTACCAAAGGATTAAGAAAATCCCAGTAAGTGCTCTCATCTCAGCTAGCATTGTCATCATTTCTTATCTCTTTCAAAAAGGTAAAGAGGTTGCTTAGGCAATATGTTCCTTTTCTATATTCATTTGGGAGATCTTCTGTTATCTCATTACTGCACAGGTGTTCTTTTATGCTATTGCTCAATATACTCTATTAGTTTGCTTACTCTAGAGAAAAAATGCCCTAGTTTAAAAAATTGGTGGAAGTTAACGTGGCTGAAAAAATTAAATAAAAAGTGTAAGATCTAGTAAAGAAATGTGTTTCTGTAAAACCCTCAATTTGTCTCTGGCTTGCAATGATATAATTTTTTTTCCCTAAAATAATTTTAAACTAGCAGTAGGAGTAATCAAATAGCGAGTAGGAGAAAGTCATAGCCACTAAAGTCAAATGACCCGCACTGGAAAAGAAAATACTTTTAGGCGTTCATATTTAGTTTTCAAACTCTAACTTGCGTATAAAATAAAGCATATGATCTGTGTGCCAAACTCTGAATCTGCTTCCACTCTTTTAAAGCCTGAACTATTCTACTAATCAAAACTTACAGGCTTAAGCTTCAGTTTACAGTTATTGAGAACTGAAAGGGGACAAAGAATCTGCACCGTGAGAATTGCCCGCAACTTCCACTGTAAAGACTCACTCTTAATAGAAGTTTCTGTCCCGTGGAGTTTGACTATACAATCCAGAGATCTTCTTAAATAAAGGCCAGTTGTGCAAGAACAATGTGAAAAATTTAATGGTAAAGCTGTAAATGCAGCATATATTTCATTTTGACAACAAAAAATATCATGTGATTAGGAAAGACTCACTTTTAAAAAAGATTTTAAAAAATGTAATACACTACATAAAGTGAATTGATCTTGTCACTGCCTTCCAATATTGATGAACAAATACATGATTAAGCTATTGCCATCACAGGAGTTGAATAATCCCTGAGAAACTGGTTCAACCAGCCCTAAGTCTCTCTTTACTGGACAATGAATTTTTAGTCTGATTGAAAATTAGATAATAATTGAAAATAGTTAAAAAAGGAAGAACTCATTAGATATACTACTCTTCAGCTCATTGGGTATTCTTTTCCCTCTCTTTTGATCTGTTTACTTCTTTCTTACTGTTTCCAATACTTGATTGCATTACTTATTTTGCTACATTTTGCACGAACATAGAATCTCAGTTTGAAGGGCGTTTGGATATTACACAGATAATAATATATCATAAAGATCATTATACCATGGTTGTACAGGAACTGGCTTTCTGGCATTTTCAGTTATGCATGTTTCCAGTCATACAAATACACAGCCTTTAGACCAGCTAAGCTCACTTCTAGTGTGTAGTGTATATTACTGGCCAGAAATCGATGTGGCTGTTACATTATACAACCTAAGGAGTGGGAAGCCAATAATATATCAACATTTCACTCAACTGTTGCATTTCAAAAGTTTTCTACAACTTTGAAACTTAAAAAGATAAAAGTCACAGAGCGGGATGGTTCTCAGTATCAAGATTCAAGGCTTTTATATGAGAAAAGAATGGTGCAAAAGGAGCAGGGAGAAAAAAATGTAAAAGTAGGAGACTACTGTATCAGCTCAGCTTTTCTCAAGTTTTCTCAGAAGGTGTAAGGAGAACTTTGTTTGTTGACCCAAAGGATAGTGTTATCACCCTGTCAAGATCTCAGCCAGTAAACTCAGAAAATTTGAGGGAACCCTATGTTTAGAAAAACAACAGGTGGTAAGGATATATCTGTTGATCTCTCCCACCTGGATTTGTGAAATTGGTTTTGAAAATGAGATCTCTGTTGAGGGGACTGAACACTCTCAATAGTGTGCTAGTGACACTAAGCTATGGATGCTAGTGGAGACATTAAAACTAAAAGCAAGTAATAACTTTGAAAATAGAAATCATAGTCACTGTTGAAAGCAATCCTGGGCTATAAAAACAAAAAGAATCAGCGCCTGGGATGTTTACCAAGAGACTTTAGTTTTCTAATGTTTTCGTATGTTTGTGTCCTTCTGCTTGTTTTCCTACTAGCATAAACTAACCTTATTATTCAATCTTAATAGGAATGCCTTATATTCATAATCATTTCTTCTGAGGTCTCATAAGTCTTTTGTGTTTCCTCTATAACTTGCCTGAGATAGAGTGGCCCATGTCAGACAAAACTTCAGAAAGCAGCAAAAGGTTTATTCAGAGGTTACTGTATTATATGAAGTATCAGTAGTCATTTAGACCAATGGATAAAAAGCATAGAGAGAGATGCATTATTGGTGTCTCATCCTAGGGGACCAATGAATAAAAAGACATTTTTGAAAATTATTGTTCTTCATGTAATGGAAACAGAGAAGGCTGGAAAAACAAACAGTGACAGTATGGCAGATTGAGTCGTATTTAATAGTTACATTCTGAAAAATAAGATAAGAACCAAACAACTATCTGAAAAGAAACTCTGGAAAAAAAGAAGAAACTGTAAGCCATTTTACCATGCCTTCACTATGATCACTGGACTATGAGTATTTACTATCATTGGAATAACTGCTTCTTTTAGTCATCAAAATTATCAAAATTGTGTTAGGACAATCCTTTTTCTTTAGACAACAGCCTTAAAATAAGTGTGTTTTTGGAACTTCCTGAAATGCTTTTGTAAATGTAATTATTAGATGTACTAAAAATATATATATATATATTTTCCCATCATTATTTAGCAATATAGCAGTCTACGTTTATCAGGAATTTTGGTTAACTTGATTAAAGAGACCTCAAAAAAGATTGCCTCTCAAAGAGTGTTTAAAATTGTGTGAAATTGTAAGATTATTTTTTTAAAATATGTACTTCTTATTAGGTGTCTCTTCTCTCTTAGGAGAGATCTCCTGCCAGCCAGGAATATCTGTAAAAGTCATTTATCTCTGTATTGTAGCACATCTTCAACCACATATGAACAGGGTAGCTACATTTTTTTTTTTTTTTAACTTCAAAAAAGTCACAAGAGCCTAAAGGCAAAATATTCTCTGTTTTGCATACCATCATTCAACTTTCATACTCACTTAAATAGTATTCCCATGTCTCAATTTTATAGTTACAGTCCATGAAACCTATTCATTACTGCTTCACTAATACATTAATAAAAAATTTGTTTCTTCTTTTTTAAAGATATTGAAAAGTTATTTTAAGTATTTTAGATATAGATTTAGATTAGATATTTTAAGAATATGAAAACAAGTTACCTCAGCTTCCAGTATAACAAAGTATATTTTGAGGTATTAAAGAGTTAATATTCCCAGAGCAAAACCACAAGTAGATAAATCAACCACTTCTAGTCTGACTGTATTTACAATACAAGGAATATACCAGCCTAGTAAAATAACATAAAATGAACAATGAAGTCTCTTCTAACTTCAGCTTCCCGACTTTTGACTTCATTGAACCTAGTTTTGAACCTTTACAGGTTGCTGTAGCAACATAGAGCAGCTAGCTACAGTTTGACTTTCCATCCATGCTAAATTTCACATTTGCAATAATGGTTCTGTAAAACTGAATTCCTGACCTTTATCTCAAGAAAAATAGGTTCTGCCAAATATTAATACTTACAGTACCTTGAAATATCCTTGATTCATTTCATTTGGTTAGAGGTTGATTCTGGCTGCTAGTAGCATGTTCTCTTTCCTGTATGAAAATGTTCTCATGATGGCTAAACATCAAGTGATTGATGTCAAAAGTCCTTCACAGAGCCTTAAATTAAGTTTTACTTTGTTTGGTTTTATTGATAATCAGTCTGTACTACTATAAAAATTCTAGCAGTAAGCTCAAAGAGGCTTGCTGTTACCACTGTTCATATATGTTTGGAGAAAAAAATATTTTTCCTGTGTTTTCTTCTCAGTTTATATAATTCTGAGCTCTACTATATTTTCATAGCACCTTTTACTTAAGAGCATTGTGCTTTACAAACTCTGTAGTTCTCATATAACCAACGAGGCAAGTTGTTCAGTTGTTCAGGATGCTCTCTTTGCAGCAGATGGAGAGAAATAATCCAACACTCTCTGAAGGAAAGGGCATTACTTACGTGAGCAGTTGTGCCTTTTCTAGGTTGGTGAAGGACTAAATAGTCCAGCAATAACAGGAGCCTATGTTTGGTTGAAAAGATGAGCAACTAAATCCAGCCTTGCTGTCTGCTGCTACTCCCTCAAGAGTACCCTTCTTATCCTGAAAAATTGCTGAGTTCTCAGCAATAAGATGCCTCTGCACAGGGACAGTCTGCTTTTAAAGCCAAGAATGAAAGTCACATTTAGGAAGTGTTTGGTTTATATCAGATAAGACTTCAGGTTGTAGCTTCTACCCCCAATGACTTAGTTCTGAAATCATTCATTTTTCTTTATAGTTTCTAGTACTTTCTCTCATTGTCTTTCAGCTAGACATCTTCTACTCCCAAAGCCCTCTTTGAGGCAAAAATGTTTATTTCTCACAGTGCCATTGCTGCCAGCATGAAAAAAAACAGGCTTGTGGATTACAAGTATCTATCTTTAGAAACAAAAAAATGTTTGCTTCTCAAAAAAAAAAAAAAATTGGTTTGTAGCCATAGTTATTCAAACTCCTCCCTGTTGTGGATTGCAGATGTATGGAGACAATTCTTACTGTTAAGCTGAGCAAAGCAAATACGCCTGGACTCCAGGGAGCTCCAGGGAGCTAATGTTTTATTAACTAAAAAAACTAGATGGGTGCTATTATTTTTTGGCTGTAACTTTTAAATTGATGTCATAGATAAAAATTCATTTGTGCTTACTTGAACTATCTCTGCATGCTAAGAGTCCTGAATCGTTTTTATTTCTCACATTCCATAGTAGCCACTCATTTTGAAAATGAACAAGTTCAGTTTCTCTCTGAAACAGTGTTACATTTAAAGTTCTCTATTTCTTACTGTGTCCGTTTCTTATGCTTAATTATATTTCATATACATGTAATACATACAGCCTTTAAAATCAGGTTTGTGTCATAATAGCCGTGGAATAGTATGCTGCTCTTAACATAGACATGTTTCTTTGACATTGTCAAGAAAT
Organism: Chauna torquata; assembly: GCA_013399475.1. Classification (NCBI taxonomy): domain Eukaryota; kingdom Metazoa; phylum Chordata; class Aves; order Anseriformes; family Anhimidae; genus Chauna; species Chauna torquata. The sequence goes on along the minus strand of VXAL01014236.1, from coordinate 50,274 downwards.
TATGTTTTTACATATCACCTTATGGCGAGAGGGTAGAACGGAGGAGGTAATTATTTTTTCAGAATAGAGTAAAACATACTGAGATTTTTTTAAAAAAAGATTTCCACTAAAATCGGATGATAACTTTCATTAATATGGAAAAAAAAAAAAACCTTTAGAATAAATCAAACTTTAATATTGAGTACTTCTAGCTTTATTTATAAAAAATGTTATCACTGCTAAATATGCTTGCTTTTAAATTGCAGTGACCTAAACATTCAGAAAGACATAAATTATTCTAATGGTACACTTAATTTCTTAGTAACTTATTTATTTATTTATTTATTTATTGTATCTGGACTGTATTTCATTCTCAAAAGACTAAATAGGAGGAAACAGCTGATTTTGTCTTTCTCTGCTAAAAACAATCATAACACCTCCTGTAGAAAAGTGTGATTTTCTGATTTTTTCAATTTTAACAATGGATTCTTAGGGAGAATTAGAGGAAAGAAGTTAATTTAGAAACAATAAGATTATGGCACCATGAGTCTGGTAAAGGTGGGATACAAACAGGTGTTAACTGGGAAATGGAGGGAAAGAGAGCAATTTAAGAAACAGTTGTTTATTGTTTAGTCCAAGCCACATGACTTTACTTAAACTATATAAAATATATAAGTTATTGTTCTTTGAAAGATAAGAATCAATATGCCTTGATGCCAGCTGTTTCATGGGATAATTCCCATATAAAACCTGTTTTGTTTTGTTTCTTTTTTTTTAATAGTATTATTACAACATTAGAAAGGTCTAAGAAAGTGAAAAGAATTTAAAATGTTTAGAGTTAAATATTGTCTTCAGCAACACCTGTATAGACAGGTGAAGATTCTTTTTTTTTTAATGCTTGTTTTTCCAGCAAATGTTTCTATTTGGCACAACTTTCCAATTTCTGTATTCTTTCAAATTTGTTTTATTACGCAGATTTTAAATTGAATACATTGATAGCAGTAGATTTTTATTTAAACTGTAAACTCAATATAAGATGTGAAAAAAATGCTTTTGAATGGAAAGCAGGGCATTTTGTTATGAGCAGATTTAAATATACATAAATGTCATTTTTTTGTTAATATGTGTTTCATTGACTGATTGATGCTGGAAATAAATGTGATATTTTCAGTGTTACATTTGAGTGCTCTAATCTCCACTAAATCATTTTCCCCAGGTGTCACCTCCAAGACAATGATTAATGACATACTAATAAAGTTCACTTTGGCAGTCTAAAACTAAATGTCATTTCTATCGAGTATGAATAATTTTCAGATAAATAGAGCCTTGAATCAGCACCGTGATGTTCTTTAAGGACTATATTTTTAAAATGTTTTAATACAGCTGAAAGTGAAAAAATACGGACGTGAGCTATCTACATGATAAAGTGATGTTTTTGTTGGCTGATTCTTCTTTTAGTCTTGGCACTGTGCTCTTCAAAATAAATTAACCATTATCAATCACTAAGTGTAATCAGATTGACAAATCGGTCTACACTGCTGTTAGCCAATCAAAAAATGAGAACACTAATTCTTGTCCTCATACTAGTATATATATTCTCTTGTCCAGATGTATGCCTTGCATGAAAGTGGAAAACAGAACTCAGACTCTAATACTACTCCTTAACTGGAAACATTACTGGCTGCAAAGAATGAGCAATGGCAATCTCTACCCCAAAGAACTTAAGATCTGAAAGATAAACAAGGATGTCAAGAGGACACACAGAAGAGTCTAGGGAAGAAATTCACTGGACGGTTTTAAAGCTAATATTAGTATTCTTCTGTGTATGGCAGTGGAAGTCAGTTTTCATGAAGACTATAGCAAATAAAACTATGAAAGAACGTTGCCTAACAAACAGATGTTGTAGGTTTAGGCACATAAAAACAAAGAACAAAAATGCAAAAATGACAGAAAGTTCACCAGTACTGAGATAATGCAAAAAGATGAAGACAAAAGAATAAGAGAGGAAGAAATCTGTTATGAGATTCTTGTTAAGTTGTACAGAATGCTAAAGGGGAAAACAAATTGCATCTTGTAGTGGTTTCACACTGATGGCTAGCTAAATTCCACCACACTGCTCTCTCACTCCCCCTCCTCAAAAGAAGAAAGGGAGAAAATACGATGAAAAAAGGTCTCAAGGGCTGAGATAAGGACAGGGAGATCACTCACCAGTTAACATCATGGGCAAAACAGACACAGCATAGGGAGATTAATATAATTTATTGCCTATTAATAACAGACTAGAGCAGTGAGAAACAAAAAGCAAACTAAAAACACCTTCCTTCCCCCTCCATTCACCCTCTTCTTCCTCCTCCCCCTGAGCGGCACAGGGGAACGGGGAATGGGGTCAGTCCATAAACCTTTGTCTCCACCACCCCTTCATGGTCACTCTCTTCCCCTGCTCCAGCGTGGGGTCCCTCCCACGGGATGCCGTCCTTCCAGAACTGATCCTGCGTGGGCTTCCCACAGGCTGCAGCTCTTGAAGAGCTGCTTCCATATGGGTCTGTACCACGGGGTCCATCCTTCAGGAGCAAACTGCTCCAGCACAGGTCTCCCACGGGTGTCATCTCCCTCCGGATCACCTGCTCCTGCATGGGCTCCTCTCCATGGACTGCAGCTCCGGCCCGGAGCCTGCTCCTGCAGAGGCTCTCCATGGGCTGCAGCCTCCTTCAGGCCACATCCACCTGCTCCTCCGTGGGCTCCTCCACGGGCTGCAGTGTGGAGATCTGCTCCATGTGGTCCCCCATGGGCTGCAGGGGGACAGCCTGCTCCACCATGGGCCTCACCACGGGCTGCAGGGGAACTTCTGCTCTGGAGCACCTCTTGCCCTCCTGGTTCACTGACCTTGGTGTCTGCAGGGCTGTTCCTCACTCCTCTCCCACCAGCTGTTGTTGCGCAGCAGTTTTTTCCCTTTCTTAAATCTTCTCTCACAGAGGCACAACCAGCATCACTCACTGGCTCAGCTCTGGCCAGTGGCAGGTCCCTTTTGGAGCCAGCTGGAGCTGGCTCTTATCTGACATGGGGCAGCTTCTGGCCTCTTCTCACAGAGGCCACCCCTGCAGCCCCCCTGCTGCCAAAACTTTGGACTTGGGATAAACCCAATACACATGTAAGGGGAAGGGAGAGTCTGAGAGGAAGGGCTAGTCACAGGCAATGTGGAATTCTCCATATTCACCCATATGTAACTTGAAGCACAGTTCCCACTGATTTTTATTTGGACTCAGGTTTTTAAATTTAATATTTCGAAACTGAGGTACATATGACACTGGTGAACCTACATCAGAGTATAATAGAAACATTATTCAAATACTGTAATTTCTATTCTGTATATATTCTGTATATATTCTGTATATATTGGGCATGCTGGCACAGAGACAGAACTAATTCTGCAAATACTGCTGTCAATTTGTTGTCTGCCTTTACATCATTTCTGCTGTCCTCAAGTGGCCAAGAAGGCCAACAGCATCCTGGCCTGCATCAGAAACAGTGTGGCCAGCAGGACTAGGGAAGTATTGTCCCCCTGTACTTGGCTCTGGTGAGGCCACACCTTGAATACTGTGTTCAGTTTTGGGCCCCTCACTCCAAGAAGGACATTGAGGTGCTGGAGCGTGTCCAAAGAAGGGCAACGAAGCTGGTGGAGGGTCTGGAGAACAAGTCTTATGAGGAGTGGCTGAGGGAGCTGGGGTTGTTTAGCCTGGAGAAAAGGAGGCTCAGGGGAGACCTTATCGCTCTCTACAACTACCTCAAAGGAGGCTGTAGCGAGGTGGGGGTCGGTCTCTTCTCACAAGCAACAAGTGATAAGAGGAAATGGCCTCAAGTTGCGCCAGGGGAGGTTTAAGTTGGATATAAGGGAAAGTTTCTTCACTGTGAGGGTTGTGAGGCATTGGAACAGGCTGCCCAGGGAAGTAGCTGAGTCACCATCCCTGGAGGTATTCAAAAGATGTGTAGATGTGGTGCCTAGGAACATGGTTTAGTGGTAGACTTGGCAGCGCTAGTTTAATAGTTGGACTAGATGATCTTGGAGGTCTTTTCCAACCTAAACGATTCTATGATTCTATTACTGAACTTTGTGGTTTGCTGGTTTGCTTGTTTGTTTGTTTTCCACTTTACTTACATTTTCATGTATTTAGTGACTTTTCACAGAATCACAGGATGGTTGAGGTTGGAAGGGACCTCTGGAGCATATCTGGTCCAGCATCTTTGCTCAGGCAGGGTCACCTGGTGTGGGTTGCCCAGGACCCTGTCCAGACAACTTTTGAATATCTCCAAGTTTAGAGACTCCACAGCTTCTCTGTGAAACCTGTGCCAGTGTTCAGCCACCCTCACAGAGAAAAAGTCTTTCTTGATGTTCAGATACAACCTCTTGTGTTTCAGTTTGTGCCCGTTGCCTCTTGGCCTGTCACTGGGCGCCACTGATAAGAGTCTGGCTCTGTCCTGTTTGCACTCTCCCTTCTGTATTGATACATATTGATGAGATTCCCCCCCACCCCAAACCTTCTGTTCTGAACAGTCCCAGCTTTCTCAGCCTTTTCTCATAGGAGAGATGCTCCTGTCCCTTAATTGTGCCCATTTGTTGAAATCTCTCCAGTAGCTCCAAGTTTCTCTTGTACTGTGGAGCCCGGAACTGGACACAGTACTCCAGGTGTGGCCTCACCAGTGCTGAATAGAGGGTGTTGTGGTTTAACCCAGCAGACCGCTAAACACCACACAGCTGTTTACTCATTACCCCCACCCCCTGCAGTGGGATGGGGGAGAAAATTGAAAAGAAATGTGCAAGAACTCATGGCTTGAGATAAGGAAAGTTTAATAAGAAAGGAAAAAGGAAGGAAAATTAAAAAGAAAAATAGCAACAAGAAGAATAAACAGAGCAAGTGATGCACAATGCTGTTGCTCACCACCAGCTGACCAATGCCCAGCCAGTCCCCAAGCAATGGCAGCCCCCCCCGGCCAACTCCCCCCAGTTTATTTTGCACTGCTCTGCAACAGCTAAAACATCAGTGTGTTATCAGCTTTATTCTCATCCTAAATCCAAAACACGGCACCACACCAGCTACTAGGAAGAAAAGTAGCTCTATCCCAGATGAAACCAGGACAGAGGGGAAGGATCACCTCTCTTGACCAGTGACAACTCTTTGTCTGATGCAGCCTAGAATACTGTTGGTCTTCTTAGTGGCAAGGGCACATTGCTGACTCACAAACTTGGTGTCCACCAGGACCCCCCAGGTCCTTTTCTGCCAAGCTGCCTTCCATACATGTGGTCCCCAGCATGTATTGGTGCCTGGGGTGGTTCCTCCCCAGGTGCAGGACTTTGCACTTCCCGTTGTTGAACTTTGAGGTTCCTGCCAGCCTATTTCTCCAGGCTGGCAAGGTCCCTCTGGATGGCAGCACAAATCTCTGGTATAACAGCCTCATCTGCTTTTTCATCATTTCCATTCGAATATTCTCTGCATTTTTCTACGTACTTAATGTAGTCTGGTTTTACTTTGATAAACGTTTTCTCTTTTTCTTTTTTTTTTTCATTTTTTCTTTCATTTCTTTTTCATTCTTTCCTTTTTTCCTTTTTTCCTTCTCTCCTTCTCTCCTTCTATTTCTCTCTTTCTCGCTTTCTTTCTTTCTTTCTTTATTTCTTTCTTTTTTTCTTTT
>VXAL01014236.1:6915-29805 GCA_013399475.1 Chauna torquata | reverse complement strand
GTTTGAAAAAAAAAAAAAAAAAAAAAGAGAGAGAGAAAAATGATTTTGAAGTACTTTGGAGAAGATTTCTTTTCAGCAGGTTAATAACTTGCTCTAATGACATTAAAAAATAGAAGCATTCTGAGTGCAGTTAACACATTTGTATAGCTCTACAGAGACAACAGATTCATTGCAATAAATTAATCTCTACTCCCATGGGTCTCTGATCATTCCTTAGGGCTAGGTCAGCCAAACACTGTACATTGAGGAACCCTTACATAGCTCAACTTTAAAATAGCCTAAACCAGTAGACCATTTTTTCTTTAATATAACTGTTGCTTTAAAATGAATTTCAAACAGAAAAATCAAAATGGAATCTGCTATGAATGTACACAACATTCCTACTGAAGTAAAACAATAAGGTCTTCTCATGTTCTTTTTATGTGGCACCATATCTAAAAAAATAATTTATATGATCCAGTGTGGCACCAAGCATTAGAAATTTCTATTGTGTTCCCTGCAAAGAAATTAGAGAATCTGATTTTTAGGTCTCCTAGCTATACTAATAGTAGAAGACATTAGACATATGTGCTTGCTGAATAGAGAAGCAAATTGGACATATTTTATTTTAGGGAATGGATCCGTAGCAGTTGTTTCATAATAGGAAAAGAAAGTAAGAATCCAAAATCACTAAAGTTAGTGGAAGGCTAAGAAATCACAATTAGAAGCTGACTGATGCCTTAATACTCTTTACATCAAAGGATATTTTTGGAACGTATTTAGTTAATCACCATGGTCAGCCATTGTAATGATGTTGGACAGAAAGTTTTAGCAAGAAACAAGCCATGCAAAGAGGAGTACTGTTAGAAAGAGAGATGACATCTGTCTTTCTACATGGCCTGGACTGAGTACTGTGGAGGCCTACAGAAAGAGGAAAACAGTACCTTAGGGAAATAATAAAAATTCAAATAAAAGTATTAATTCATACGATTCATAACGGAAAACAGCTATAAATGCTTACAAAATATATCTCTTAAGATGTTTTTTAAAAGTATGCTAAACCTTCTTACAGTAATTTTGCACTACTTAGTTTACTTGCTATTCCCTGTACCTACCTGATAAGTATGTAGTCAAGTTTTCAACTTTCTTGCTTCTGCTCTAGGTGCTCTTCAGCTCCTATAGCCAGTCATCCTTTCAAAACCTTCTAGAAGGTACCACCTAATTTAATGTGTTGTTTTTTTTTTTTTCCCCAAAACTCCTTATATTTTGTACTTTAGGAGGAAGAAATTAAAAGAATCTCCTTTAATCCACTGAAAATTATCCTAGGAGAGGCTGTTTCCCTAAGAATGCTGGCAAGTCATCTTCTGCATGTAACTAGAGAGCAAGCAATGTTTTGTCTAGAAGAATAAAACACCCTTCTCTTTGATGAATGCTTAGCATTACTCAGTAAGGAGCATATCTTTCATTCTTATCTTACACAGTGATTACAATAGATTTTACATTTAAAACACAGTACAAACTTCTAAATGGTTTAATTTTATGTTCTGTACAACTGGTTTTTGACTGAGAATAGGCACAACAGCAATCGATTGCTTTGGAGTAGTAACTGCAAGAAGTTTCATCAAGCTCTTTTAAATAGAACAGAACCTAGAGTGTTTTCAGCCTGGATCCTAAACATTTCTGTAGGTTTAGTAAACGTTTCATCATTGCCATTATCCATCTAATAAAAAAGGTGTTCTCAGACTAAAACCAAAACAAAACAGAACATAGAACAGTCAATTTTTATCTTATTCTTTAAAGAAAGAAGGTTGTGTTAGACTTTAATCTTCCATGCAGATTTCTATTCAAATCTTCTAAGTTCACAAATTCCACTATATGAGTTTCAGTTCATTAAATTTTCTGAATCTTGAATTAACTTTTGATGTTGTTTTTCTCTTTTCTTTATACTAGTTTTGGATTTCTTTACGTAATTGAAATTAATGAGTAGGGTTAAAGTGTATTAGATATTTTATTGTGCAAAAATTCCCACTTCTATTTTACATATTATAGATAGATACTATAAAAAAAAGATACTTTACACAAGAAGGGAGAGATGCTCAGCATACATCTGTATTAGACTCCTGCTGTTCTTCAGACTGAAACATTAGATATCACATAGCCATGTATGAGATAGGGCTACTTGGTGCATAAACTTTACAAAATGTACAATTGTTTGACTGACTGGATCTAAAATAACTGTTACCAAATACACAGCACTTTTTAATTCTTGGATTTTATGCTTCCTGGGAAGGAGCTTGTGGAAAAGGCTGTGATTGTAGGCACCAAGCTGCACATGAGACAGCCGCGTGCCATTGCAACTGTGAAGACCAACAAAATCCTGGGTTGTATGAGCACAGTTAAGGGAAAGTATCTCTACTTACTCTGCAATCATTAGGACACTGCATTCAGCATTGAGCCCCCAAGACAGGAAAAGCACTGATAAACTGGGGTGAGTATAGCAGAGGGCCCTCAGGATGATCAGGACACTGAACCACCTGCCTCTTGAGGACAGGCTGCAGGAGCTGGACTTATTCAGCGTGGAGAAGAGATGGCTTCAAAGTGGCATGGGTCTGACAGCATCCCTCAACACTTACAGGGAAGTGACCAACGAGTTGGAGCAAGTCTCTTCACAGCAGTGCATAATGAGAGGATGAGGTACTAATACATGTAGAAACTGAAAGAGGAGATAAGAAGACCCTTTTCCCCCAGGGGGGCAGCCGGCAGGGCTTTTTGTAAATAGCATTTTTCTATATGCTGTTATTCATCAGGAAATGTTTTTTACATCAAAATTCATTATTCCCTGTGTTCCTATTCTGTTATGTGTTTATATTCGAGCCCAAACCAAAATCTAATAGAACTTTTATCTTACAATTGTAAAGCTTTTACACTTTTTTCTATATTATGAAATGGCATAAAATTTTCAAACCACAGATTTCAAAGTTACATATTCCACATTCCAATACCATTTTTAAACAACATTACTGGAAGCACACATTTTCATTTACAGTATTCCTCAGTTATGTCAATACAAATTTTGCAGCTGGCCTCAGTATGAAACAGGACTGTCTTCTCCACAGAAATATGATCACAAATTTTAGACCTGAAGTCAAGGTCTACACTTAAGAACTTCCCAAGTATTACACTAATTCTTGCTAAAAAAAAAACAAACAAACAAATAAACAAACAAACAAAAAATGAAAAAAAGCTCTCAAAATAAAAAGTGATTTGTTTTTTAAGTGCTTTTCATGTAAGTTTTATACCTTTAAGTTTTCAGTGAGATTTTGAAGCTTTTGTAGAACTGAAAGTGAATAGCTACGCATTTGAATGGTATGTTAATCTGCTGACCCTCAACTTTATTTTGCTTATTAAGTAAATCACTTCTCTAATCAAAAGTACTTTCTTGCTGAGCAACCTTATTGGTGAATTTCAGTTCCCTACTGACAATCTGTTATAATAAGAAGGGATTATTAAATTTTGATTAGCATCAGATTATACTCATTTTATCCACCAACTGACATTTCTGTTAATTGAGGATAAACGTGCTAGTATGATACCTCCCCAAAACATAGAATGTATTAAAAGTCTCAGCACAAGCTGAAAACTTAATTAATATTCATTGTGTTTCCTGGAAGCTACTGGTTGCCTAAACCAGAGGCTTGCAGATAAAGCTGGAATTGAAGACTTTACAGTATCAATATTTGGCACATTTTGCTTGAATTATTAAATAGAAATGATATATCTAAAGTTATTAGCAAAATGTTAATGTAATGACTTTAGTCATTACAGACCTTTTTGTGATAAACTATGCTCCAGTATGGTCATTAAAGAACACCAGCCAAATGCTGCTTTCCTGGTCAGGAAAATTTCACACACACTTGAAACATGAAAACAGAATGAAGAGTACAGAACTGGAATCCCTTTAGTAGCAGTAATGATTAGGATTGATTAAAAAAAAAAAAAATGGACATCTTTCTTTCTTTGATTACTTTCACCAAGCCTAAGCAGAAACCTTTAGCCAATAGTGACTGCAAATGACAGCTTATTTTTTTTTTCGTGAAGCCATTTCCCTAGTGCTTCACTGTCATGCTCTAAAATGGCCATATTTTGACATGAAACATATTTATTCTAAAAGATTTAAATTACCTAAAATGCAGAGTCCTTCTTTAAAATATGTTATACCTTACAGTTTAGCAACCAGCTGCTTAGCTATTTCATTAGACAATAAAGGAATAATAAAGGATAAGGAATCCAGGAACTGCAGCGTTTAGATAATGATTACATAAATGAAGCTGAAAGGAGAGCTCATGCTTTTCAAGGATACACAAATGGGTAATTTCCAATACCGCTTTTTGGTAAGAATAGGTCAGATCACATCAAATGTAAAACACTAGCACTTTTTCACTTAGCTGTAATTGTCATAAAGATAATGTAGATTTAGACAAAGGAGAAAGAGGTAGAAGAAAGTCTATGCCAAATTCAATATCAGTTTATTGGGTCACTGATACGAATATAAGTATATTAGTAACCTTATTTGACCAACTACCCTCTGGAATATGCATTTCTTAAGTAATCGTTTTTGTCTACATTAACAATTTAATTAGAATAGAGTCCAAATGAAATATAATTAGCAATTAAAATCAGATTGAAATTTGTGAAAGGTACCCCAAATTTCAATTGTAGATGATTGGCAGGCATGGTACGAACTTTAAGGATTTGGAATTTTATACCATTTTATCTTTCATATGCTGGACATATGAAAATGCTGCCCAATATTTTACGGTAATAATTTTCAGACCAATCAAACAATATGATATAAAATGAGCTGGAAATCTCATTTACCACTTTCTGTGCTAATTTGACTGTCACAGTATAAAACGATTGGCAACAAATTAATTAAAGTCAATGACAATGAATTTTAAAATCATAGTGACACATTTTCAATAGGCCAGGTGTTCTGTAAACACATTGTTGCATAGTGTGATAGATATCAACACAAAAGTGCTTATTACTCCACAGACTCAGAAATCCACTTACACCGATTATGACTTTCATTTCATTGAAAGTATTTTAATCTGGTTTTGTACGTTGAGATACTTTGCTTCAGATTTTTCCCCTGGGAATTTTGTTGAGCATGACTTGACTGAGAAAGCAGAAGGAAAAAGGAACGTGTATTCAAAGGTATAGCAACTTATTAAGTTAAGTGAAGAGCGAAGCGCGGCTGCCTCATCCAGCTGCTTCAGCCCAGGACCGCTCCTGCCCAGCTGCTTGTGCCCAGCCCGGTACGGTACTTGGGGACACGGGGTCTCTGCCCAGGCTGTTGGGGGGGACAGCTGCTGCTTTCCCTTTTGCAGGTCCAATCAGTAGAAAAGCTGGGCATGTATCCCAGAGACACACAAATACGCACACAAAGACAGAGACAGGATGCTAACACAACTAGTCACACAAGCTGCCCCGGGCAAGGGGTGTCTTCAACAGGACTCACATAAAACATAGACACAGACAGCCGAGACCCCTTCCTCCTTTCCGTCTGGTAGAGATAGAAGTTCACTTGTGAAGGCACACACAGAGCGCTCTCCAGGTTCACAACCACACACATATTTGTGGGTCCTTCTAGTACCTGGCATGGCCCCTCTGTCTGTGCATGCCTCTGCCCAAATCTGTCAAGTACCAGGACGTCTCTCTGTCCGTCCAGAACCCCCCTCAACAATCCTCTCTGTACAGGCACAGCCCCTCTGTCCGTCCAGCACCCGTGCCCAGATGCCAGGCACTCATTCTCAGTTCACAGGTCACCTGCTTGCTGCCTAGTCCAGCTTGAAGCTTGCTGCAGACACACACACAACGTCCCTCACGCACACCACATTTGCAAGTCCCCCTGGGCGTACCAGCACAGACACCCTGCCTGCCTGATACCCCAGCCCAGACACCAGGACCCTGTTACTCGCAGGCTGGTCCAGCTTAACATTTGGTAGCAAATACACGCTTACACCCCACATGCACCAGGTCTGGGGCAGATGCAGACACTTGTTCCCCCCAGCAGCCGACACCAGGCACATGGGCTGTGACCCACAGTCCCACTCCAGCTGCTGGTGCAGAGCCCACACTCGCCTCACACACACCACTCCTACCCCTGAGGCTTAGAGTAGAAGACCCCCACTCACTCCAGGAGCTGATGCTAGACCCCACTTCCTCCACCAGCTGGCACCACAGGCTGGGGGACCCTACACCCCTGGTCTGACTCCAGTAGCTGGCACCCAGTTCACTCACACCGGTCCCCCTGTAGCTGGCAGTCTGGCCACAAAGTCTGTACGACCCGTTCGGATTCAGAGAGCTATGGCCCCCCCAGCTACTGGCGCCAGGATGCCCACTCACGCCAGTAGCTGGCACCACAGTCCGCGGGCCAACACCCCCCGCCTGACTCCAGTAACGGGCACCAGTTTCCCTTGAGCACGTGCACAGGTCTCACCCATAGCTGGCATGTAGTCCTTGCAGCACACGTACACGTGGGAGAGAGAGTGCAATTATGCAGAGAGAGAGCTGAGAAGAGATTTAATGAGAAAAGGTATGAGAAGATAGACTGCAGTGATCAAGCACAGGGCTCGGCCAGACAGGCATATTGACCAGACCTGTTTTACACACAACCAGCACTTTTATACCCTTTTCTACCCATCTCACCTTTGCTCGTCTGGCCCCCACTTCACTCTGCCCCTTACAGAGCTTAAAACAGCGAAGACAATATTCTGCTCAGACTGTGGTTGTCACAGTTTACTGTTACACTCTTTGCCTGTATTTTTCTTATAACAAACACTGAAGAGGAAGATGTCTTTTCCCACTAAAAATATATGCTAATATCATTGCTATACCTACTGTAACTCATTGAAAATCTCCAGTTCTTAAATCTTATGAACACAGGTTGTTTTGTCATTATGGGAAAAACTCAGAACCCTTGGGGATCTGTCGCATTGTTGCTGTTTTTTGTTTTGTGTTTGTTTGATTGATCTTTTTGTTTCTTTGTTTGTTTTAATAGAGAAATGAGAAGAATAAATTTTTAATACTATCAACATTTGCTTGAATTCTGAGTTTAGAACTACAGACATGTTGGAACATGAGCACTATGAAAATAGGAATTCCAGCTGTGAGGTTTCTGATTGAACTACTCCTTTTTTGTTGAAAGTGGACAAAACTTTTGTGTACATAAATAAGCTGTTACACATACTCAAGTATATCGTTCAGCTGCGTGCATATAGAACCAGGCATATGGAAGAAAATAGTATTATAAAAAAACCTTGCATTTATTTGATAAAGCTGGATATACATTATGTTTCTGTAACATATAAAACTAGAATCTGGCCTTTTACTGTCCTTCTTTGATGTTTTATTCAGTTGTAATTGTGAATTAAATTTATAACAATATATATAACTCCCTTTACATGCTAATAGTATTTAGAAGCATATCCAAGTGCACACACATGCACACACACATATACACATAAAATACCTTCTAAACTACTTGCTATTAATATCTAATTACAGCAATGTTATTGGTATGAAATAGAATTTGATTCTTTTTAGTCATAACAATAGCAGCACATGCTGCTCTAACAGCCATATCCAATGTCCTCCTTCACAGGCAAATGGAGCCTGTGCTCTCCTTTTCCAGCCTCCTGGGTTAAGTTAACCAGTCCTAAGTGGTTTTTTTTTTTTTCAACAGGAGCTCTTAAACACAGGCTGTAATCTATAGCCCCACAGCTGTCATCAGGAGCTTCTGCGTTAGGGAGATCCTTCTTCTGATAAACTTTAAAAGGAAAAGCTGAAAAGCTTTAAGTGCCACTGACCAAATCAATGATCTGGTTAATAAGTATCAATTGCTTTCCTGTACAGATTGATTTGTTTGAAGCTTTCATAATGAAATTCTGAAGAAGAAAGGGATGCTAAAAAAGTAAGTCAAGCAAAGACCAAAATAGAAAATTAAACAACAAAAGTTTGCTTCTTTTGTTTCAATATGTTTACAGGATTTTTTTTTTTGTGTGTGTGTGCGTGTGTTAACTGTAAAAGTGTTTTTTCATTTCTTTTAGTTAAGAGTGACTTTTTTTTTTTTAAGTACATCACATTCTTCCATAACATTTTTGCTAAACTATTTAATGGATTCTCACTACAAAAATCAACAGGTAAAACAAAATTCCTGTTTATAGTTATTGTCAGTTTACAATACTGATAATAAAATAAAGGGAGGAAAGAGAGAGAGAGAGAGATATCACAGAATCACAGAATGGTTAAGGTTGGAAGGGACCCCTGCAGGTTATCTGGTCCAACCCCTCTGCTCAAGCAGGACACCTACAGCAAGTTGCCCAGGACCATGTCCAGGGGGCTTTTGAAGGTCTCCAAGGAGGGAGACTCCACAACCTCTCAGGGCAACCTGTGCTCAGTCACACACACAATAAAAAAGTACTTCCTGATGTTTAGATGGGACCTCTTGTGTTTGTGCCCATTGCCTTTTGTCTTGGTACTGGGCACCACTGCAAAGAGCCTGGCTCCATCCTCTTTGTGCCTTTAGGTATTTATACACATTGAGAAGAAATAAAAAGTTTGAAATGCAGGATTTTAGCTCTTGGGGTACCATGTAATATGACAGCATTTCTAGAATCCAGAAATTAAGGAAGACTGAATATTTTTTTCAAGACTGGTAGAGAGAGAGAGAGAGAGAGAGAGAGATTTCAAAAAAGGTAGCAAAGATACAAAAGCATATAGCATCCAGAAAACTTAAGAATACATCATAGTTGATGATCGGGGTATTCTGTAGCAAGTATGTTAGTAAAATGTTACTTTTTAGGAGTACAGAATTCAAAAATGAATAATCTTTCCATTTTGAAATGCTTTAAACATCCTACTTCAACTCATTTGTGCCAAAGATATATTTTATTAATTTTTTAGCCCATTCAAAAAGTCTTTGGTAACTGCTTTTAAGTTTTAACAGAAAGCCTTGACAGCTGGATCCAGAGTAGTTTTAGCCCCGTGCAGGTTGTTTGAGAACTTGATTGTGCTCACTAGTCCAATGAACAGTCGAGGAATACCTAGGCAAAAGGCCAGAACTGGGGCTATTCTCTCTGCCTGAAACTTTTGGATGTCTAGAACTAGATTCTCAATTGGTATTAAGAAAATCAAATATGTATACATTTATACCACTATATAATCATTCCCTCAGTGTTTTGGACAGCTATTTTATGGTTTATGATTTAATTCTGAATTAATTTTCAACTTCAAAAAATGTTTATATTTTACATATATGAACTTAATATAAGTGAGTCTTAGACAAATACAATATTACCTTACTCATAGAATAGGTTTTCTTCGCATAAATCTTCTATATGGTTTAAATGTACAGTAAGTATTCAAGGAGGTTTACAATTGAGTGCAGTCCTATTCATCAGCTGAACAATTTTTAGCTATTGTTATTCACTACTGAAAGTTCGGTTAATGTAAATTAAGGTCAAGAATCCTCATTAATTTTCTTACCATCTGTGCAAGAAAGATATGAGATTATGTCATTTTGTAATGAACTCTTACTTAGATTGCACATATATCATAAATACTCAGAGATAAAGCATCAGATTAAACACAAAAGGCCAATTCTAAAACACTTTCAGACTAATTATTATTTTTTCATAGGCTACTGTATTGGATTTACTTCGCAAGGTTTTGATAGTTGAGGGGCTGCAGAGTGGCTTCTGTGAGGAGAGGCCGGGGCTGCCCTGTGCTGGACACAGCTGGTTCCAGTCATTTCCAGCCGGCTGCAATGGCCTCACCACGGGGTACAGCTAAGCCCAGCAGCCAAGGTGGTGGCACCTCTTGGAAAATGTTTTTAAGAAAGTGTAAAAAATGCTGCAAAACAGCTGTGAGAAAGGAAAGTGAGAAAACAACATGAGAGAAACAGCCCTGCAGGCACCATGGTCGGTGAAGAAGGAGAGAGGAGGTGCTCTGGGAGCCAGAACAGGGATTACCCTGCAGCCTGTGGAAAGAAACGTGGTGGATCAGATTGCCCCTCTGCAGCCTGTAGAGGACCACACTGGTGCAGAGTGGTGAACTCCACAGCACAGCAGGTGGAAATGCCCTGAAGAAAGCTGCAATCCATGGAAACCAACGCAGGAGCAGGCTCCTGGCAGGCACTGTGACCCCAGGGAGAGAAGCCCATGCTGGTGCAGTCTGTTCCTGCAAGACTGCACCCCACAGTATGGACCCATGCTGGAGCAGCTATTGAGGAACTGCAGCCCGTGGGAGGGACCCACGTTGGAGCAGTTTGCATCCTGAAGGGAGGGACTCCATGCTGGAGCTGGACCGCACAGCATCCAGCTTCCCTAAACACTTTCACTAGAGGCATACTACTACTACAATAACAAACAACTGAAACTGTTTCCTCGTTAGCATAACTTCACTGTGAAATTTATTTGGTGGGCGTTGTTGAGAAGACTGCTAGTTTTAAAAATAAAGTCTTACTTTAATGACCATGTTATTGTACTTCAAATCATTGTTTCATCAAGATGTCAATGTTAGACCTTTTCAAGAGGTTGATTGTAGTGTTCCCATCTGTACAAATCACTAGAGCTAACGGTTACATTAATCCTCCGCAGAGTGATTGGGCTTTTTATACTTAAAGGAACTCAAAACCCTATGGATAGCTGCCAGAAGTTAAAACAATCCTATTAAACAGAGCAGAACAAATTTATAGTTTAAAATGCTCCACAGTAACTTTAGCTCAAACAACAAAATATGTCTGAAAAAAAAAAAAAAAAAAGATAATCCAGCTAACATTGTAGGAATTTGCTTATTAAGGCTCATCTGAAATGAAAAACATAGGCTCTTCTGGAAAACTATGATCACAGGGATCCTGTGATACGGCCATCAAAGTGACTTTTTCACGTAAAAAGGCAGCTTCTGATTGATGCTAGTACACCAAAATGGTATACTTTTTCAAATGATTACTGAAGAGTAAGATCTTTGGCACATTTATTAAGCACAGGTGGGGCTTTGAACAACCTGATCTAATGGAAGATATCCCTGCCCATAGCAGGGAAGTTGGAACTAGAAGATCTTTAAGGTCCCTTCCAACCCAAACCATTCTATGATTCTGTAGTCCTGAGCACCTAATAATAACAATTTTATGGGTGAATAAAAGACAAACTACAAGCTGCTCATTAACACTAGCATTCGTCAGAAAACAGAAATCAGAAAACTTGTACTAACATAAATTACCAGATGGACACTCCAGAAGCTTCTTCCAGAGATGGCAATGTGATAGCACTCGCATGAGTGCTGCTCACTATGTGTATAGAAAAGAAAACCTTACCTATTTCATGTATTCTGTTACACTGCTTTTGTTACCAGGCGAAGTTTGGCCTCTGCTGGGCAGATCTGGCTTGTAACAATGCAGTTCCCTTACTGCTCTGCAGGCACTTTGAAGCAACTGAAAGCAGTTAGTCTTGTTGTGACTGGTTTGCAGTTCTTTTTCTTCTTTTGGGCTATTTTTAACAGCCGTATCAAAATTATTTAATCCTTTCTCTATACTTTCACTGAAATTCAAGTAAAAAAATTTTGCGGTCTGGCAGTATGACAACATTTAGCCTTTCAAAGATACTTACCTGTAAAGAAGGAACGGAGGGAGCAGTGACTCATGGAAGATTCAGCACTCCTGGATTCAGTGCAGCATGAGGCATGTGCTCCAAAAGGTCCAGGGATCATGCAGATAAACCAGTTTCCTGAGATCCAGGGAGTATAACCAGTTTCCCACACTTAGAAGATTGAGCTTTATGGCAAAGTCTTGCATACTTTTCAGAGATCCCTGAAAAACAAAGCAAAGCAAAAGCATAAAATAAAATAATAAAATAAAATAAAATCAGATGTATATTTACCTTAAAACATTAACAAACCAATGTATTTAGACCAAACCTTCAGAGCTTTGCAATGGAGAAACATGTTGGTTAAAATTCATGTAACACGAATGATTAACTTGCTTGATTTTTGCCTAACAGATTTTGTACAGCAAAATGTTCACAGGAAAACTTTTTTTTTTTTTTACTTCTTTTCCTCCTTAAAATATTATTTGCATGTTATTTCAAATAACTCGTTCTAGTCATTTTGTCAGTTTTGTAACTGCTTCCATCCATTTTGTAATTTCATGCGTGACATTTTCCATTACCTTTTGGTAGCCAGTGGCAGTTATTTAGAGGGTTTTCCACTTCAAAATATTTCTGTGGAAACTAGAATTAGTCATTAAAATGGGGGAGTCCTTTTGCTCTTGCACAGCACTGAAGTTGCTGGAACTTACAATTACATGTTGGAATCTAGAATCTGTGTCTGTGTGTGTGTGTGCGTGTGTGTGTGTGTGTACATTTATTAGTTTTGGTGGTGATAACATTAAAAACATTAAGATCAGAGCTTAGATAACAAACAATTCTGTACTCAGACTGAAAAAGCTGCTCCAGTCCTTCTGTATATTGACACCAATGTACTCAAGAAATTTATGTATTGCAGTACCAAATAAATCCCTCTTTGTTTGTTGGGTGCATTCATCTGCAATAACTCTGAAGATCAAACAATGAACATAAGTACTTGGGTGAGCAAGACAAGAACTAAAATTCAAATGTTCTGTGCAAAAAGCATGTAGGAATACACCAAAGGATACTGGGGAAATGAAATCTCAATATTGCTGAATATGAAAATAATTTGAAACTTAAATGCAGTTAACTATATATACCTTTCCAAATACAGGAACCATGAAATATAACAGTTTGTTTATCTTTCATGGGGCCAAGAGAACACCTGAAATGGGACAAGTGCCAGCTGTCTTTTGTGAGGAGAGAAGGATCAATAAATTTTCAGGCGGAAGGAACTTCAGAAATCTGAACTTTTAGTTAGAGTGCAAATTTTCTCTGTATTTTGTACTTGTTTAAGTAAAGTTCCTAACAAATCTCACTCTGGAATGAGTGTTCAATGTTTCCTGTTTCTGCCACAATACGGAGGACAACCCTCAGAAAGAACATGTAGAAATAACTTAAAAACAGAGTGGTTTTACTTTACTTTTATTCGAATCCTGACTTTATATATGTTATAGCCAAGCACTCTGCAAGACATAAGACTCTCTAGTCTTTTGGTAACTTTTCTAGACACCCTATCTAAAAGTTTCTTACATAAAACTCTTACTATGCTGGGGAAAAATAACCACAGCTCTGAAGACATAGATTCACATTACAGATTAAAATAGTGAATGATCATAAAAAAGTCATAAAGGTTTCTGAAGTAGTACCTGAAGTACATTTAGATGAACTGAAGGTATCTGAAGGTTTCTGATTAAAAGGGTTTTTAAAGGGAAAATTAGATATCCCACAACTGCACTTTTTCACAAGAACATTACAAGTATCCATTTAACTCAAAGCAAATAATAATAATATTAATAATAATATATTTGGAGAAAAAGAAATGCAAACCAGAATAAAATGCTAAGTCAGCTTTTTTCTCTGACCCTCAGAGTTGTCTCACTGACTTGTGAAAAATGTAGTTTGGATTCTTTATGGTTTTGTCCTCTGCTTGTGATGAGACTGTGTTCTTGTATCACATATCAGATGTGAGATCAGTAAGATGAGTGTTTTTGAACAATTTTAAAGACCAGTGTTGTAAAGAATCTGTTTTCTAAATGCACCATCTTTTAAAAGTACTGGCTGAAGATACAAAAAATAAAAAAAATTTAAAAATCCACTGTGCATGTTCTAGTAATCCAAAAAACGTAAATAGTTTCAAATTCAAAATTCAAATACTGATATTGTTTCATGTTTGAATGAGAAAGTGTTTATGATGTTCGGAAGAGGTTGCATACATATCTAATTAAGTTAATGAATAGACTCACCTAATTTAGTGAAATTAATCATAGGAATAAAGTTAGACACTTGCAAAGAAATCTGCAATATCAGATCTCCAGTTTCAATACACATGGAGGACTGAGGTTTGCCTAATGTGCTTTGTGTACTTCAAGCACAATATTCTCTCATTAACAGCAAAAAATGAAATTCCACAAGGCATTTACCAATAATTTGTAACCACTGTCTTATTTTATACAGATTACAAAAACACTTATATTTTTTTTCCCAGAAAACCTGAGACACTCTCAAATTTTTAAAAGAAATAAGGAAAGAAATTATGTTACAGTATAATAAAAATATTTTCACACTCTCAAAGAGAAACATCTCTACCTTCAAAAAGAAATGAAGATAAAATTAATGTTATTCTTTTCGTAGGACAAAAAACCTCTTTTCTTTGCACAAAAATCTTATCTCCAACTGTGACAAATCAGGTTCTTTGATTTCAAAGAATATTATACCTGCTCATTGATGTATCAGTAGAGATTTTGTTTAGAACTCAACCATATATTTCTGCTCTTTTTATAGCAAAATTCAAGATAAGATTTATACTGAAGGAAATATATTTAAATTGCAAACAGATGAAAATGATACATATAAAAAGATGAAGATTGTTACATAGACAATAGTACAAAATTGCCCATTATCTTGGTTGTTATTATCCGGCACNAAAAAGGGGTGCACAAAATAAGGTTTTTTTTTTTTTTTTTTTTTTAATATAATGCCCTGTATTTAGTACTATCATTTCCTCATACAGAAAATATTACTTTTCTGCATTATTTCTCCTTTTTAATCTTGTTTCTATGGCAACTATTATAGCTGGAGTTTTTTTTTAAACATTTCACAAACATTATTTCATTGGTTATCACAATGTGATACATGTCACAACATAAGCTAATTAACTCAAGAAAAAAAAATGAAAATTTGGGTCCGTACCTAGTTATATACAAATTTAGGTGAAATGAGGAGGTGAACTTTTACCTAAATGACATTTTTGTAAGTGTTGCAAAGGCGAGAATTCAAATTGCCAAGATCTGCCATAACATCTGCTTATCTAAACGAAAATTTAAAGAATGAACTTGGTCAATAAAAGAAAAGAGTGTTGTTTCACTCAAGAATCTGTATTATTCAGTAGACCCTTAACAGGGAGACATAGAACATAAATGCTGGTAAACCAAAATACTTTATTTAAGTGGATAATTGCATTGGTATATTTAAGAATCACATCAATTTTATGTGAAAGTTTCATGCATCATGCATAACTGACACTTCTTCTTCCAAAGCACTTATTTCAACTCATAATATCATTGTAGGATCACATCATTTGCATGGACAAAAAGTTCCAAATCCATTTCATAAAAATGGACGTAGATCCTAGTAGATGTAACTATGAAAGCATATCTTTATATCTAAGTCTGGACAGCAGGTAGGTTGTAGCTGTCAGTTCCAAAGTAAAGACTAGCACTTACTTATTTGCTTATTTGGTTGGTTCATTTATGCTTTCGATTTTAATATTTTAGTTTTAGTATTGTGTTTAAGCTGTTGGTTTCTTTTGTTTGTTTTTGTTTGTTTGTTTTTCTTTTCATTGTCTTTGGCCATTTAATTTGTCAATACATTGAAAAAAGTGTCAACAAGGTAAAATTTCAATTTCTCCAGATAAGCATTACTTAAGGCACTTTCTAATAGTAAGGAGTATATGGTCACTATTATGTCTTCCATCCACAGAAAACAGGTAAGTTCTAAATCATCAAATTTAAGCAAATGCTTAGAAATCATAAAGAATAGACAATTTAATGTGTAGAAACACACCCATATTCCTTTCCCTGGTAGCAAGTGAAAGACTTTTTATTTCAGAGAAATCATACATGAATATTTGGGCTTACAATGCAATTTGCCCAATATACATTATGACCTGTTTGCTGAGAACATCTATGGGAACGATCAGGATATGACCTTATTTCTCTGAAAATAGACATGTCCAAACAAATTTTTATAGGGGAATATCAGTCAGAGATAATTGTATTTTTGTTAAAAAGCAAAACAAACAAACAAACAAACAAATCCAACATATTAGCTCACCAAGATATTAAAAATAATTTGTAAGCAATAAGCTCAGGCAGTGGTATTTTAAGTGGCTATTTTGAAACGTTAAATCTAGGAATATCAGGGCTGGGAGAGATGAACTTTTCCTCTATTGAGTGCAAATCCTAACATGTAGGTGATTATAAAAACACACAGATACTTATATAAGTTATGTAAAGTTTGTTTGTTAACTAAACAAACAAAGTTTAGAAACAAAATCAAGGCAAATAAAATCTACCGCAATGCACTGACATTTCTTGACTTTCAGGAGTTACACAGATGATTTAGTTATATATCCCTTTCTTTGAAAATAATCACCAGTTTATCATTCAGCAATGCACATCACGTTTCTGAGTTTCCCTACCATTATTCTCCAGCTCTGACTTCCTTTAAACTATTCTATTCCCTTCTCATTTTCATTCATACAGTTTTCTCCATTGCTAAATGATAGGAAAAGGTGATATTTTTCTCTCAGTTTAACTATCTAAAGGCTGTATTCTTTCCCACTTTCTTTACTAACATAATGATTCTTTATTTAAAGAAAAAAATCAGGGAAAAAAAATTCTGTTCTTGTGTTCTTTTTTGAAAGATTTCTTTAACGTCATTTCAAGTGTAAACAAACACTGTTCGTAATTTGAGTTTGAATATCAAATATCATTAATATTTTCAGATAGCTGAGATATTAGGAGACTATACACCCCATTTAATCCCTATGTAAATATCTATTGATTTAAGATGACTGCTGTATTAAAAATGTGATTACAAATTATTCATCCTTAAGTCTTTTTGTTAAAAGCAAGAACAAAAAGAGTATTTTTATACATTAGTTCATGAACACTTAGTGCCACTAACTATTAAGCCTGGTTGAGTCCACCCATGTATATCTGTAAGAAAGCATTCATTCAAAAGGACGTGGCTTGTTGTTCCCTCCCTAGAAGTTCAAATCCTCAGGCACTCTTTTCATCTCCCTTTGCAACTGTAACAAGACAAACTATTGTGTATTTACAGATGGGAATAAGTGACAGTGCTTCTGAATGTTAATCCTGTGCTCCAAAAGCACCTCCTAAGGTGGTATGGATTTTATTAGTAACAAGGAAAGTTATGATCACGAACAAGACATCTTATGCATGGAAGTTTTTGATGCATTAAAGAAAAAAAATGCACGTATGATAATTTCCAATGACCATGATATAAAATAAAGGTTAAAATATTTTATTTAATGTAAAGTCAGTTTATTTTTCCCTCCAGAGAACAGTTAAAAATGGGTATACGTAATTATGATGAAGAAATTCAAGTTAGACAAAGAAGTATTTTTAAAGTATACCATCAAAAATGATGCATCAAGAAATAGCTAACTATAACAGCAAGAAATAATGGCAAACACTTTAAAATAATGATCAGTTAATTAATGCTGAATGAGAATCTTCCAGAAACGTTAATTGCATTCACAATAATATTAAATGAGTTCACCATTACTTTTATGAAACCAACATTAAGTCAGAGAATTTGGAGTAGAAGTAATTACGTGCATTATGATATTTCTATACCTTGTTTTGTATCTCTTTTGTCTTCCACAACCTCACACCTCCAAACAGATTCATGACTAAATGAGTACATGAGTACACATTATTCTTGTGCATAATTCCATGGAGTTATATTTATGGAAATTCAGGAAGCTTGTATTAGTGATGAGCCATTTGCAAATCAATTATATGGCCTTATTCTTTGTCTTGTCTATATTTGTAGTTCCTGCTAAGACATCTAAACTTGGAATTATCTCCCTTCTTTGCAGATGGAAATGGTGCATGACTAATTCGCCGTAGGCAAATTCGTATAGATGACTGAGTCAGACTAGGGAACACGTCTGTCAGAACAGCTGTTGATATCACTGTTCTTGCCTGATGATTGTGTAGGTTGTCTTCTAATGTCCCTTGCATCTTGAGAAACTTGCTGTTGTACCAGTGTAAATCTGAACCAAACTATGTGATCCTTAAGACCTAGATATGCAGAAATATATGGCTGTGGGCGGGGAAAAACAGTGTTCAGCAAGATATGTTTTAGTTAGGATGATGAACCTTTGAAGAAATGGGGCAAAGACTTTCCTATCCAAGAGATAAGTTTACTTTCTTGATGGTGATTTTTAAGTATAGTATAGTTCTTAAAAGAACTAAAGGGTTGAGTGACCACATGCTAAGGTATGGAGAAGGTTTTTCTGCCATAGTTGTACAGTGACCTATTACATAATAGGTTCCCCATTATGAAAACCTGGTTTCTCATTTAATTCCAGATCTGTAAGGGTGTGGGATTTAATCCCAAATCAGACAAGGACCTCCTAAGATGAAACATAAAATTTCATTGCAAACTATTATATTCTATAGATCCATTAGACATTAAATGCATGTCAAAGAATCTCATTTTTCTCATTCACTTAATGCTACAAAGGACACTCATGTTTATCTAACAAACAAGCAGTTCTGTAAGTACCAAAGTAAGAAAGTTCATCTTCCTACAGATTTGCACACTAAATATTTGGTGTCTGGGAAGAAGCAAAGAATATGCAGGAAGGTAACAATTATAGGAAGGTAAAAATTATAGTAACTTTCTTCCCTTCCCTCCCTGCTTGTTAAAGAAGGTGTGGTTGATATTGCAGCTAACAGTTTAATGAGAACTATTAATGAGGACCTAATTGCCTATCTTGAAGTAAAAACTTCATTTTGAGGAAGGGAAAAGAGGTTTAGTCAAATAGGCAGTAAGCTGAGAAGTTATTTATGGGGAGGACCACATAAAATGTAATTACAAAACCAGAAGTAAAATCTATCACATCTCTTCCATATTCATATATAAGCATGTTAATTAAAAATACAGATATCATTAAAAAAAAAAAATCAATATCCAGGAAAAGAACAAACTCACATGACATAGCTTGATTTCCTTCTGTTAGACTTACCTTGCAATGAAAGAGCTCTTTCTCCAATCATACATATAAAATGTTGGCACCTTTCGAGGTTACTTTTCTTTCTGAGCACTGAGGGCAAATGAGGGAGTTTGCAAGCTTCTTCAAGTAAGTTCAGTATTTTTCTCATATATTTTGTGCTTCCTTCTACATATCCTATGTTAATAAAAACTACCAGAAAAAAAAGACTAGGATAATTAGATTTAATTTGGATGTAATTTATCAGACAGCACAGACATTCCAACTTGTTATAGAAGCTTAGAAGTATCTCATGCCTTACTTCAGTTTCTTTCCTCTCTCTTTGTCCTTAAGTTTGAAATAAATAAAAAAATAAAAAATAAATTGGAGCTCTCTTGGTTTATGAAAAGCAAACACTTTCTTGCTTGGTGGAAAAAGACCAATATGGCAATTTAGTCTTTGTAGATGTTTTGCCTTCTCGTTGCATTAATGTAGAGTTATTTCCTTTTCTGGAGGTGATGTCAGCCTCCTTGTTACTCAGTGGCTCATTGCAGGTGTTTAAACACAGACATCTGCCATCACTTGTTCTGCTTTCATGTGATGCACCTATTTTAATGCATGATTGAAACACTAGGAAAAAAAAATATTCTCTGATATATTGTTCCATCCTTTATTAATTAGAGATAATAACATATTTAATGGAAATCATATCTTCTATAATATTTAGGGAGTTAAACTTTAGTTTCCTCAGTGCTCTTCTAAGACTTTTCTGCCTATTTCTCTCTGGTATTCTCTTTGTATTAATCCATCGAGTGCTGAAATTCCAATCAGTGTTGCAACTTAAAAGACAAATTCATGTTAACATCATCCCAGGACATCAGTTCTGGTTGAAATAAATTGAAGATAATTTCATTTCAAATGCAAAACAATCTTAACATGAATTTATTTAAGAATTAAAATCAGAAAATCCAAATTTTCACACAAGTCATTCCTAAGGAGATAATATTAACACTTCAAATTACAAGATGATTATTTCTTTCTCTGTTTCCCATCTTTCCAATAGGCAGAAAGGAATGTGCATCCAATTATTATTAGCACATACATTTTTAGTCTTCCTTGCCCCACCACATCCCTCCCTCCCCCTCAACCCCCCACAGAAAAAAAGACAGGTACACCCCAAGCTAAAAATCTAATATTTATTTAAAAAGCTGAGGGCTTATTTCAAAGACTAACTTCTGCTTGATGCCATGTTAAAACAAACAAACAAAAACAAACCTAAACACTTGTTTTCCCTTGTAGTTTTTAGGAAGCAGTGTCAAGTTGTATTCATTCTTTTCAATTTTGCATACACTGTAGATCATAAAGAAACAGTAAATATCACAGAATATCACAGTTGTTTAAGTACTGAAGTCTGACAGACTGTCCTACTTTTGAGGGTTAATTCCATCTGTGAAGTAGTTTATTCCATTAAAAACCATTTTCCATTGACAAAAATCAAACTTGGAGATATTGTTTAGGTCCTTTTCCTTCTGTGCTTGAGAAATAAATTATTTCTTCTCCCATATACTGTTTTCCTATCAATTTCAGACAGTAGACCAGGTATTATGAATTCTTTTGTACTGAAATATATGGTTTAATTCCTTATACAACTGTAGTCACTGATCAAACTGTTTGCATTTCAAGTTGGTAAGGTAAATTTAGATGTTTCAGTGGTGGATGGTACTCTTTCCAGAAATAAAGAGGGAACTTCCCAAGCTACACCTGAAATAGCTATATCCTGCAGTAAGCAGGATAGATGGGGCATCACAAATGGATACCGAGTGTAGGCAAATGCATCAAGCCCCTCTTGAGTGGTGAGGTCTAATGCATGGAATGCAGTAAATGCATGGAATAAATTGTCCCAGAGCATAATGGGGATTACACCTTCTATAATGATCTGTGTAATCACCGTCAATTTTGTTGTCTTGTCCAGAACAAAGAACCATTCTTTGTTTCCTCATTATATAATAAGTCTGTGAGTTTTCAAATGAGGAAAATATTTTCTTTTATTTCTTTGTTTATGTAAAAACTAAAAATAAAAATTAAAAGTTCCTCTTTACTTTGTTCAACAAATTATAATAAAAAGGAGGATATTTCAGGCTCTTATGAAACCTGCTTATCTACTGTTATGTCAGAAAAAAATACTAGGTACTTCAAATTCCATAGCACAAATAAAAATTAATATTTACTTACACATATTTCTGGTTCAAAAACAGTAGTTTAACAAAAAGTTGTAAAAGTTAATGAAAATTATTTTCATCATTTCTATCATCATCTCTGTAAAGTTATTAGCTACAAGTTCTGTTCTTCATTTTCTTGAAGAGTGGATCCATGTTCAACAAAAACAGTGGTTTTAAATCATCTTCAGAGTAAATCTGCCTCTTTTCTTTCATTGAACCTTCTGTACAAATAATGTGTAAGTTAGCAGTAACTATTAATCACAATGCAAAGTAATAGGCAGAAAGGACAAAAATAAATCACATTTTTTCTTCATTATCTCTAGTTTCTTTTGCTTGTTTTTTAAAATGTCAAACACTATCAGTTAGTTCTGAAAAAAAAAAAAAAAAAAAGAAACCCATGAAACCCATGCAGCTTCTGAAGTATTACTAATTCCTTTCTTCATATGCACAGGGAAAAAAGATAAAAGAAATTTATAACTTATATTTCAATTTCATCTTTAAAGTTGAGCTGATTAAGATGTTTTGAAAATATTACATCTTGACATCTAATTGGTGGTCACTTTACATGTCTCTAGCCAATCCGTATATGATTCCAGTTAGATCATCACCAAAGAGAGATGGCAAACTGAGGGAGAATTCAGAGGAGAAAACCATGGGGATAACTCTTGCAGTAACCTTCAGTGAGTTGCATTCCTGGCAACCTTTTGTGCTTTTGAAAATTTTCTCTGCAAGACTCAAGGACAGAGACTTTTTTAAGGTGGTAAAAGTCAATGTAAGCACATTTATATTCCTGACACAGAAAACTACTCTTGTAGGCTGTGGAAGAATCATTCCTTATGCTTTGAGAGCAGATTAAGCACAACACTAGAAAATTTACTCTTTGAAGTATTCCTGTATTGGCAGGAAGATGATAATTACATAGTATATGTGCCTATGGCTGGTGGAGAGGACATTTTTCATGTTCCAAATGATTAAGCCCTCAGAGTTCTGTTCTTCTTATTAAAGTTGAGTCTATTTTAATTATTGAGCATTGGCTTGATGTCAGCCCATACTGAGAGTTCAAAGCAATATGAATTCAATCTATTGTCCAAAAGGTCAAGAACCTTCCCTGAATCCTCACATGTATTCTTAAATTCTCCCACGCTTCAAATGTCTGTAAAGAATGGTGCATTAAGGTGTACATCAGTATCTCAGGCCAATGAGATTAAGAAAAGACCTCTAGTGTAAAGACTGAGAAATTCTATTACATTTCCTTTTCTCCTGATGCTTTGAATAAAGTCTGCAGGGCTGTCCTGGTTTTGGCTGGGATGGAGTTAATTTTCTTCCTAGTAGCTGGTATGGTGTTGTGTTTTGGAGTTAGGATGAGAATAATGTTGATAACACACCAGTGTTTTAGTTGTTGCTGAGCAGTACTCACACTAAGTCAAGGACTTTTCTGCTTCTCATACCTCCCTGCCAATGAGGAGGCTGTAAGTGCACAAGGAGCTGGGAGGGGACAGAACCAGGACAGCTGACCCAAACTGGCCAAAGGGATATTTCATACTGTATGGTGTCATGCAGAACAATAAAAGCTGGGGGAGTTGGCCAGGGGGGGCTGCCATTCCATGGGGACTAGCTGGTCAGCTGGTGGTGAGCAATTGCATTGTGCATCACTTGTTTTGTGTATTCTTTCCTTTTTGTTCAGTTGTTCAGTTGTTTTTCTTTTTTTTTTCTTTTTTGTTTTCCCTCTTTTTTCTTTCTTTTTAAACTGCCCTTATCT
>VXAL01014235.1:25897-36436 GCA_013399475.1 Chauna torquata | reverse complement strand
TCTGAGGTGGTCGACCTCGACTATAGAAAGAGAAAACAGCACTAAGTGAAAAGCGGTATTTTAGAAGACAGTTTTTGCTGGAATAAACTTTCAACACATCAGAAATATGTCACATTGTATTTCCTCTTTGTTCTTGCAGCACAACTGAGAAAATAATAGGAGAGAAAAGGAGACTGAGTCTCTGCAATCGTACTGCAAGACAATTCTAGGTAAAAAACAAAACAAAACAAAACAAAAAAAACATCTAAAGAACTGTGAATAGCATCTGGAAGGAAAAAAAACAAAAAGGTATCGCTGCATACTACTGATTGCCAGAACTGCGCATGCACAAAGTGCTGAAATATCCGTCCTCAATATTATTTTGATAAAATAAGAAAAAGGTAGAACAGCTCATATAGTGTTTGGACAATAGCTAACATAGAGCTATCTGAAGCAGTTCCTTTGGATGAAAACTGTAGTGATTTCATTTTGCGAAGAACTTTCTGATGTTTTAACACTACAACAGAGATCATTTGGGCATGATATTAATCAAAATAGAGTGGGCTCTGCTAGATAGATACAGAACCACAAGGTTTCCTGTGCACTTACAGTGCAGTGAAGCCTTAATGGAGTTTTATTTGACCCTGCGTACCTAACACTCAAGCTGTGCATGCCCTAATACAGCTCATAGCAAATAACATTTCATGTGATTTATTTAAACCATTGCCTTTATTTGTTTAATAAATTTTCCTAGCATGTTATTATAGCTCATATATAAGAGAAAGAAACTGTATTCCTGGGGAAGGCAAACTAGGTCGATAAGATTTGCTTGAGATGCCCTTGATATTATCCTAGCCCTACAACATTTACATTCCATCAATCTTAACTGATTACTCATTTTTAACTAGCAGTATCATCTAAAACAGTAGTTTAAAACTTGTGCTGTTACTTGTAGCAGTGTAAAGGAGAGAGGAAGTTACAAGGAATACATGAAAAAGTAGCCTGGCTAAGAATCATCTCAGATTAAGCAACTTGTGGAACTGCTAGGTGTAGTTTTTTTCATCAAAACAGAAGGAAAACCTTCTGCTGTGATGTAGAGGGTATTTATTTTCTCTCTGAAAAATCAAAATGACTCACTTCAGCAGTATGTTTTGAGGGGGTTATTTTGCTAATCCCCCAGGCTTCCTCAGTTAGAATGATTAGCAGGAATGGGTGAGTACCTCCTTCAGCTTTGGGCTCTGGTAGCTTCTTCTTTTCTTTTCCTTTACCAGCATGCTTTTGTATTTTAACACATACCAATTATTCCTTCCTCCCTCTCTAGTCCATCCTCTGCCTCTTCTTTTTTCCCTCCAATTAATTTTGAATAAATCAAGCCTGTGTAATTTTCCTTACGGAGAAGCTTGTATCTATTAGAATCCATTAAAAGTAAAACTTGCTAAGATTTCTTGTCAGGATACAATAGGCTCATTCTTGTACCAAGAGATAAGGCCAGTTAAAGCGTGCACTTTTTGCAGGATGGGACTCAATTTATTTACTAAAGTCAAATACTTCATGTTGATAGTTTTCAGATGAGTTCGTTACACATTTTCGTTTAAGATTTGTTGACTATTTCACCTGAAGACAGATTGCACCTCTTTGGCTGTTTTTTTGTTTGTTTTGCTTTTTTTTTTTTTTTTTTTTTTTTTTTTTTTTTTTTTTTTTATGTTATGGAATACTAGGAAAACTAAGTTAAACAGACTTTTTGAAACTTATGCTGTCTATATCAATATGTAACAAAATAGCACACATTTCATTTCATTATTAGTTCTAATATTTTTCTAGTACCAATCCAAAATAAGAAGAAAGGTAATAATGTAATTAATCTTCCCAGCTTGCTGCAAACCAAGGAGACTTTTTTTCCACTTGTTCATCATTATTATTTTATTTTTTGGTAAGTGGTCAATTAAAATCTCCACTTGTTACTTTACAAAGCCATGATTGTCTCTGTACTAATATATGCAGATGGTGATTGCTGTTTCATTTGTTGGCTGTACATCAATAAAAGTTAAGACTGTTCCACTGAGGCAGCACAAAGCTTTTTACCATGTCAATATTTTTTGTGCCTACAAAACAAAACAAAACAAACAAACAAAAAAACTTTCTGAATGTAGGTCAGTGTATTTTATTTTTTACCCAGAGAAAAGTAACTGCAAAATTCATTACAAGTTTCCAGTATATAACAGTTTTAATATCCAAGTAAGTCCCAACTTTTAAAAAACAATAATATATTTTCCGCTTAATATAGAACACATGAAAATTTAAATGTAAACATAATATATAAATAACTAGTAATATAAATAACTAGTAATATCAATAATTCAGTCTGAAATTTAGTTTTTTGGTTTTCTTTTGTTTCATTTTTTAATGAACTGTTGAATTATTATTGAAAATGGTGAGTATTTTATTCAAAATGATCAGAAGAGGCCATTTAATAAAGTCAGACTATATTACCACTGCATGTTGTGGAGGACAAAACTATAATTGGATTCAAAAAGGCAAATTCACAGAAGATACACTGGTAGCTATTAAAAGCAATGATCTAAATGCCACGTAAAGAGTGATTGACACAAGCTGGAAAGGTATACTGAAGGGTTACTTTATAATCTAGCTCTTTCCCAAACATCTGCTAGTGGCAGCTGTCAGAGCAAGGTTAGAGATCAAGATGGATATTGTGGCTATGCCCACATTATTTTGTAAGATGGTGCAGTAGAACTGGATTAGCAAACTGAAGCAGCTGGTGCTGGGGTGACTAAATACACACCTTGAGCATTATGAGGGTTTTATGTCTGACTAGACATAGTCTGCTCCCATGTGTGGAATATCCTTCAACACTTGAGGTTCAACCTGTCTGAAGGAAAGTTGTCCCACAGACCTTTGTTTTCGCGACTGTGGGTCCTGCGAAGTCTAACAATGGAAATGCCAGATTGTCCTTTTGCCACCTGACACTGATGAATTTAGTACTGCCACAAGGATTCACAAGCTTGATTTCAGTTTCTGCTCAAGTTTCTCCCTCATTTCTTTTCCTCCTTACTCTGTTCCTTCTCATTTCTGAGTGACACCATGATACCAGCTGCCTAAACTGCCACTGAATTTGGTCATTGGTGCAGAGAAGGACACTAAGGGGCAATGGTGGGCTTAGCCCTGCAGCTGCAGCAGCCATTCTGGAAGGACATCCCAAAGGCTGCTCCTCCAGCTCACCTGGAAAGTCTAGGCCTGATAGACAAATGTGGACTGATGGCCTAGCATTGCCTTTGTGATGCTGCACAATCAACAGCAAAGGTTTTGGATGTGAAAGGATAAAATAAAGGTCCTGTGTTGTTGACTCATGTCCTAACATTGTCATGTTTCTGTCAAATTTTGGGAGCATAAATCCATATTTAAGAGAATGACCATTGCATAATGTAGGCTCATACCTCTTGATTCTTACAAGAAATGGCTTATTGGTATGGTGTGGGAAATCCACCAAGGGCAAAACTGTGATTAATCTTACCGAGGCTATTTTGCAAATTCCATTGTTTTGTGTAGGGCAAGTGGGAGACATAGATTAAAAATATCTGTACTTTGTACTCTGGACCCCTGAACTATGTAGACGTGGTTGACAGGTATCCCATTCCCTTTTAGTGCCTTTGTCTGGCCACTACAGGTTTGTAAGTACCACTCACATGACGCTAAGCCTCAGTATACCAAGGAGATGGAATTGTGAACATCTTATCGGGTGACCCACTGGGTCAAGAGGCTGACAACGAATCAAATCTGGTTTAACTGTGCTCTAGTATAAAGAAAGCATTTTGATTCCATAAGGATATTTTAGTAGAGATTAAAGGACCTCTACACACACTCAACATTGAGCATTTTCTTAAAATGAGGTTTTGATACAGTGTCCTCTGCAAATGTCTCTAAAGTACAATGCAATGCTGCACAGAAACAGACAAGCTAATTCTGACAGAATTCACTCAGGTTTCAGAAACAGTATTGCATTTAAACATTGCTATGCTTGGAATAATATATCTTACGTATATTAGGAGCAAGGGCTGTTAGCAAACTGGCAAATCAAGTTCTTCTCTTTTACATTTTGGATCATACAACTTAG
This sequence comes from Chauna torquata, assembly GCA_013399475.1. Lineage (NCBI taxonomy): Eukaryota > Metazoa > Chordata > Aves > Anseriformes > Anhimidae > Chauna > Chauna torquata. The sequence goes on along the minus strand of VXAL01014235.1, from coordinate 32,328 downwards.
ATGAGATTCATCAGCTTAAATTTCTTTAACTTGTTACAATACTTTGAACAATCTTGGATGAAAAGGTAACTCCATGGAAAAAAATCTGACTTTTTTATTCCACTCTTACAAATTGAATCCTTAACTTCTAACGAATTCTTTTGTGAAAGCTTCTGTAAGCAACAGCTTCCTGAACTTTGTTTCTGAAATCCTTTGATTTGTAATGAGATTACTCATGACAAAAGAAAATATTCCGGTCTTGGTTTTGGCTGGGATAGAATTAATTTTCTTCCTGGTAGCTGGTATGGTGCAGTGTTTTGGATTTAGGATGAGAATAACACTGATAACACACTGATGTTTTTGTTGTTGCAGAGCAGTGCTTACACTAAGTCAAGGGCTTTTCAGCTTCTCATGCTGCCCTGCCAGTGAGGAGGCTGGGGAGGGAACACAAGAAGCTCTGAGGGGACACAGCCAGGACAGCTGACCCAAACTGGCCAAAGTGATGTCCCATGCCATGTGGCGTCATGCTGAACAGTAAAACTGGGGTGGCTGGCTGGAGTGGTGTGGGGACTACTTGGGCACGGGCTGGGCATTGGTCAGTGGGTGGTGAGTGATTGCATTGTGCATCACTTGCTTTGTGTATTCTTTTATCATTATCATTATTATTTTCCCTTCCTTTTCTGTCCTATTTAGCTGTCTTTATCTCAACCCACGAGCTTTTACTTTTTNCCTATTAAACTGTCTTTATCTCAGCCCATGAATTTTTTTTTCTTTTTTTTCCTTTTTCACGATTCTCTCCCCCATCCCACTGGGTGTGTGTGGGAGGAGGTGGGCTGAGTGAGCGAGTGGCTGTGTGATGCTGAGCTGCCTGCCGGGTTAACCCACAGGAGTCCTTTTGGCACCCAACGTGGGGCACGAAGGGTTGAGATAATGACAGATCTGACCAGAATATGTTAAAGCAAAATTGTTATAAGCGTTATATCAGCTTAATATAGTTGCTGGTTACAATGTTGATTTTTTTGCTCTTGGGGTTGTTGTGCTTGGTCTCAGGGTTGTGTTGTGTAGCACATTACTACTGTACGTGTTACCTGTTGTGCTGTTGATCATCTCTGGGGGCTGGTTTAAGGCTGTCATTTTGCTGTACTGTGTATCACTGGCTTATGATATGATAAAATCACCTGTCGTGAGACTAATCTGGTATTTGTACTCAGCATTGCCGTCATCTCTGTACTTCAGGTAGCATCTCTCAGAAACTGTTAGTAATTACACTATTTACCTTTTCTCCTTGGGGAGACAAGGGAGGACACTTTCCCTGCTTCTTCACCCTCCCATTCTCCTTCACCTCACCCTTCTCCTCCTGGCTAGTTACAATAGCTCTTCAAAACTTTGAATATGNTATATATATATATATTTTTTTTTTGTCTATGCTGATCTTCCCTTGGGCTCTGGAATGAAACATTTATTTTTTTACCCCTCAGTTTTGCCTCATGAAAACGTAAAATTTTAAGAACAGATAAAAACCTGTAGAACTGCCATAATAAATATTTATTCACTTAAATCTAATGTAAAATCCAGGAATTACCTAGATAATTTAGAGAAACAGTGTTGAACTACCATTTTCCAGTCCTCCCAAAACAAAGACAATGAAAGATATGCATTGTTCACACAGAGGTGTGTTTTTTTTTATTTTTATTTTTTTCTGGCTCTTTGAACAAGAGCACTTTCTTCTTAGCTGGCATCTAAAACAGTTTTAACATCTTCTCAAGATTTTAGGAGTGTGATTTTGTGTTATTGAAATCAATGTCCAAAGTCAAAACATCCATTGACTTCCCTGGAAATAAGACTTGGTTTCACATCTGTATTCATCGATGCTTTTAGTTTTCCCCTTCTCTTCCAACTGCAGTGAAACTCCTTGTAACTGAGGGAAATTCATAAAGTAAGTCCAACATGTTCCAAGTAAGGAAGATTTTTTTTTTTTTTTAAAGGAATCATGATTAGAAATAGAGGTTGCTTTAAAATGATTTCCTTTTGGACATCTAGAGGGAAATTTGCTGAGCAGAGCACCAGCACAAGACTTATGCACCACTTATGCATAAAGTTTAAGCAGTATGTGAGACATACAGACATCTTGAGCTGTCCCTTTACATGGAGAAGAATTGCATTCTTACGGAATTAGTGTTTCAATATTAAATCTGTTTTAAAATGCTGTACAAACAATTTGTATAGGTCATAAAGTGGATGGATAAGATGGCCTTCTTTGAAAGTATGATAAAATAGCTTAAAATACATTTAACTTTTTACTTTCCTGTGTCATTCTGGTAATAGAAATACTATCCAAATTCCTGGCAACTGATTAGTGTGAAATAAAATAGCTTTGTAAAACCCTACACATTTTGTTATTCCTGTATATAGATAATACACAGACTTAGCATACTTTTCTATGGACGCAAATGTTACACAGTCTCACTTTTTGTGAGTGTCATAGCCTGTTTCCATCAGCCCAGCCTGAACTGTATTTAGTGGAAGAAGCAGAGGTCTCAAAGATCATAGAATCATAGAATGGCTGGGGTTGGAAGGGACCTTAAAGATCATCTAGTTCCAACCCCCCTGCCATGGGCAGGGATGCCACCCACTAGATCAGGTTGCCCAGGGCCCCATCCAACCTGGCCTTGAACCCCTCCAGGGATGGGGCATCCACAACTTCCCTGGGCAACTTGTTCCAGTGCCTCGCCCCCCTCTGAGTAAAGAACTTCCTCCTAACATCTAATCTAAATCTCCCCTCTTTTAGTTTAAAACCATCCCCACCTTGTTGTATCACTATCCGCCCTTGCAAAAAGTCCCTCTCCATCTTTTCTATAAGCCCCCTTCAAGTAATGAAAGGCTGCAATGACATCTCCCCAGAGCCTTCTCTTTTCCAGGCTGAACATCACCAGCTCTCTCAGCCTTTCGTCATAGGAGAGGTGCTCCAGCCCTCTGATCATCTTCATAGATAACTTCATTCTTGGAAGTATGATGAAGTAAATGGATGTATAGAGGGAAAAGACCCTGCAAGGGGTGAGCTTTTACCTTATAAGACCTGAAATGATACACATGGAAGAACATCTTCCCAATACTCAGCCACAGGTGAAGCTCTATTGAGGTCTGAGACCCTCTTAGTTATCAAAATAATCAGTGGTGAGAAATAGAAATGTATGAATAATTAACTCTGATAGGCCTTTTTGTTTTTCCATTAACATCAATAAGATGAAGGGGGAATGAGAGTTTAGTAATTGAGCAGATAACTCTTCAGCATGTTTTAGCAAAGCTGCATTTAAGAAAGGTAGTCAGGCTAACTAATTGAAAAAGAAACTGGCAACACATCATCTCTTTCAGAGCTGAGAATATAAAATCTTACTTTTATATTAACATTGGCCTTTCATAACATCTGAGGAAATAGTCATATTGTTGCTTTTTTCTCCTTTATTTTCTCTTTTATTGTTGTTCTGACTTTATTAATAAATACTTAGAGATTAATTGCCAAAATCTTTTTTTTTTAAAAAAAAAAGAGCCCCTAAACAGATGATTATTATATAAACATTGATTATACCTGTGAGAATGCAAGTGCTACTAGCAATGTTACTAAGCAAGTTTATTTCATATTGACATTGTTTCGCACTTAGAAATATATATAACACATTCTGTTCCCTCTACAGCACGAGGTGCTTATTTTGGCCAGATGCATCCATTAATACTTGTCAGTGCATTGCTCCTATACGGTATAACTACAGCTATTCAAACTGATGTTCTCTAATGTGGTTGTATATGTTTGTAGAACCTCATTATTGTCCTCTAGATTCTCTGCAAATGGGTCTTTCTTGACATGAAAATCCAGGCAAGGCCTTAACATTTTTGGGTAGAGCAGAACTATGACTTGCTAGGAGATTACATATCAGGATATGTGTGTAGTTCTGCAATCATACAACGTTTTGTGCTTGTTCGATTTGTAATCCAGTAGGACTCTTCAGGTCTTTTCTATATAATTCTTATTTAACTTATTTTCTTCATGTATTCAGGCCATTTTTTTTCGAATTCACCAAGGTCATTTTGAACTCTAGTCCTGTCCTCTAACATAATAAAAATCTTTCCCACCTTTTTATGCTCTGAAAATGTATTTAAAAAAAAAAAAAAAAGCTATACTATCTTCCAGACCATTAAGAGGGGAAAAAGGGAATGGCAATGGATCTAGGATGAACCACATCAGAAGCCTTTTTGATAACATCATCCATTTTTATAGTGAACTGCTAATGGGTGTTCTCTGAATATAGTATAAATTCACTTCCAGTTGTCTAACCTGATGCATTTCTAATTTTCTAAATCTGTGCTATTTTCTTCTATGCTTACAAGCATAAATCTGATTATTTCTTCCAAAATATTTCTGGGAATTGAAATTATTCCCCAAAAGATGATTTCCCTCTTTTCAACTAATTAAAAGTCTGCATTATGTATTCCCATTTCTTACCTTTTCATACTTTTCTGAGTTGTCCTCTGTGGTTCTAAGATTTCATCAGCTGCTTCTGTGATTACTAGGTCCAGCCATATATCTCACACATTTGACTTGTCTGCATACTGTCTAAGCTTTTCCTTTATCACTCAGTGCTGTCACTGATGCTAACTGTGTAAGCTGTATGTCAGCAGTTGACCTTTTTAGTGAAGACTGATGCAGAAGGCATCAGTGCTTTGGCTTTTTTCGGGTTATCTGTTATTTTCCATTGCAATAATGGATGTATGGACCTTTTCCTTGGTCTTTCTCTCACTTCCAGTACTTTGATAGAGTTTTTTGTTGTTCTTGATCCCTGCTTGTTGCATACCATTGTGAGCCTTGGATTTTATTATTTTGCCTTTAAGCATATGCTGCTATAAGTTTTTGTTTGGCTTTTGATTATCCAGTCAAAAATGGTGAATAATTAATTCTGATAAATTGTTCCATAGGCTGTTCTGCTGTCTGCTCTTCCTGATAGATGTCAAAACATTTTAAATCCGCCATTACCACCATGCCCTTTTCTCCATATGATTCATATACTTATGAACAGCTTCATCTACCTGAAATTCCTTGGTATACAGTAGATTATAGATCACCACAATAATAAAAAGGTTTTTTTTTTTTCCTTTCAGTCATAACCCAGAAACAAGTTGACAGTTTGACCAAGAGGAGGCATTTTGATCTATCTACAAGGTAACTTTTCCTACACAGCCCCACCATCATTTCGAAATTACTTACATGTCTCTCTATAAATATTCTAGTTGGAATGATTCCGGTTGTTTTTTAGTTATAACAGATAATACTGGTCTCCTAGTAACACTTCTAGGTCTCTATTTTATTTTATTTTTTTTCCAGTAATAAGCATTAGTAGATCAAGTTTTAGATGTTATGAGGTGATCCATCTACTTTTCATCCCTCTTTAAGTTTTGAATTTGTGTTCTCACTTTTATCAGATCTTTGTTGTGAATATTGTTGTTCACATCTACCTGAGGACCTTTGTTATTTTAAAGGAAAACTTTAAAGGCCAACTGTTATTTTAAAGGTCAACTTTAACACATCATCCACATGGCAATACATTTGTCTTTATGATGTTTCTGCACTGTCTCTGAGTAGGAGGACAGGGACAACACTGAGCCTCCTTCCAGCTTCTCGAAAGAGTCCATTGTGACTCTAGGGCCCGACTGCTTACATGTAGGAATAATCAGTTTGTAAGTAGCTGTGTATGTACATTTGTTTACAAATAAGAATAAAATCTACAGAAGGAAGGAAGGAATTTGTACTTGAAGGACACCTTCAATGTTACTCCACTACCTATGCAAAAATAACATGATTGTTTTTAAAACCTGGTAGCAAGGGGTTTTTAGCTGTTTGAGAATTGGTAATACCAGAACTTGTTCTCTGAGACAAAATGGAAAGAAAAAACTATAGAAATGTGAACTGCAATTTTTTAAGACATTAACAATTCAGGAGTTCAAACAAAATGTTGAAAGAGAATGCTTTGACATTTCTAAAGTGCTTCTATTTTAAAGTTTTTTATAACTAGAATCCTACCCAAACTGATAGATTTTCTGGTTGACTTTGAAGTAAAAATATGAAAATTTCTGTTGAAAAATCTCTATATACTTCTGTCTAACCTGTGTAGTCATTAAAAGAGTCCTCATATCTAAATTATGAGGAAAATTTGTTAAGGTAATTGCATGTTTAATATTAGCTTTGGACCTAATGGCTGAAACCCAAGGAAGCTGAGAAGAGAAGAGAAGAGAAGAGAAGAGAAGAGAAGAGAAGAGAAGAGAAGAGAAGAGAAGAGAAGAGAAGAGAAGAGAAGAGGAAAGGAAAGGGAAAAGAAAAGGAAAGAAAAGGAAAGGAAAGGGAAAAGAAAAGGAAAGAAAAGGAAAGGAAAGAAAAGGAAAGAAAAGGAAAAAAGAAAAGAAAA
>VXAL01014234.1:4960-18717 GCA_013399475.1 Chauna torquata | reverse complement strand
TTGGACAGCATGGCAACCAAGGCCATTATTTTACTGTTATCGTAATCAGAGGAATCTGGAAAAGACAGGTAGTGAAAGTACTTTGCCTCCAGTACTGGTGAGACCAGTAATGAAAAAAACACAACTTTTTCAGGCTGGTCTCAGAATGCACTTTAAATTTATTTGTGAGAGTTACTCCGTTTAGAAAATAGTACAGTGCAGGAGGTTTTAAACCAATAAAACTGCAAATTGTGTCTAAAATTGCAACTGAAAACATAGCCGACCAAAGAACAACAAACATCTACATACTTTAATCTTGGGGTGGGGAGAGGAACACATTTGGTGTTCCCCACTTTAGGAAGACTGTCAAGAAACTGGGAAAAGCTCACACAAGAACCATTTGAATGATGAAAAGATCACAGGGAAAAAGTAAAGAAGCATTTATTTGTTTAGGAGAAAAATTAAAGGGTAATTTGATTAAAGTATGTAAATGAGATATCAAAGGCAAAAGAAGGTTCCTAAACTTAGAGGCAAAGAAAAGAACTAACGACAAGAAATTGTAGGAAGTCAAATCCAAAACAGGTGATTTTTCTTTTTCTTAAATGGAAAGAATGATTTATGCTCAAAACAATGTACCAAGGATCACAATTTTTTACAATTTCTATACAAGTATGCATAATTTTCAGCAATTGTTTTTTTTTATACAGAGAATATGCTAGAAGCTCAGCTACCAGATTTTAAAGATTTTCAGAATCTTTAAAAAGCAAGAACTGAAAACACATAGAAGTAGTCATGCCAGTGGTAAGACAACTGGAGTGGTTCTTTCTGACTTTAAATCTGGCATCTTTACAAATATTCAATACAAATAAATTAAAATTACCTGAACAATAATATCTTATGTCCTCATGCCAATACTTTCAGAAGTGCAAATGCCAAGACAAAAAAAATGCACTTTTCACAATCTTGTAGCTTATGAAGGATATCTGGTATCATGTAAGGGGTGTTATTATCGATGGTCTTGTACTCCACTCTGTTCAAAATGCCACAGATAAGTAGTTCAAACTATTAAGTTTTAGACTGCTGTATAAACAAATATTTATAAAAAATGTCCTGTAGAAGCTGAACAACATAAGGCAGAGAACTGATTTTAAACCAAGAAAAATAACTCAGAAAAGTAAAATCATCTTTAGCAGACGTGGACTAATATTTTGAAAAACATCCAGTAAAACATTCATCTACGTATCGCGTACTCACTGCACTTTTATTTAGCTGAAAGTCAGATTTAAGAGGTTGTGTTACATGGCAAACTGAGTCCCAGAGGACTAAAACAAGAAAAACACTGATTATTCAGTTTCCTCTCTAGTCATCTCATTTTACTGCTAATTTATTTGAAATCTACTGTAACTCCGTTACATCAACGTACCAAATACTGCATACTCACTCCCAGCATTAGTAGGTACACTCTTCAAAAAGCAGCAACGTAAAATTCAAATTGCAAAACTGCACAATTCCACGAAAGCTTTTCTATAATAGTGAAACAGTCTTTGTCATTTTACTGCAGTAGTGAAGGAAATATTCTTCATATTAAGAGCAGAAAGTGTCCTGACAGGTCAACATTTTGGTGCTAACTAAAGAATTAGCCAAATGTATGAAACGTATGTTTTTGTAACTTCAAAGGGAAGAATGAAAAAAATGCAGCTATTAAGGAACAAAAATAACAACAAAACCCCTTTGAATCTTTACATTTCAACAGACACGTAAATCATCTAATTAACAGTGAAATAAACTGTCCTTTCGCTGACAATGGAAACAGTGAGAACAGACTGAAGACAATGGCAGTACGAAGGAACTACTGATTGAACAAACGGGCCAAGAATTCAGAGTGTCTTCCAATAAACAACTCCAAAACAAGTTTAGTATGTCACTTATGTTTTATAATCAGTTTTTCAACAAGATACAGGACCTAAGAGTCCTGTTACCACAAATTAAGTTTGATGATGCAGAATTTTGTTTACAGTTTAGAGAAGAAAAAGAGTTGACCTTGTGCTGCACCAATTTAGGAAAAGTCAGTTCTTTAGATGAGGTGTATTTCCAGTCAAATCTTAAGAATGTTTTAGCACCCAACAGCAAAATTCAGAGATTTGTTTTGAAATAGGCAGTACTGAGCAATGGAAGTGGTGGTGGTTTTTTTTATTGTCCAGTTAAGTTTCTCCTAATGACCCCCTAAAAGGAACCAAACCGCTCAGAGCATTTGAAAAGAAGACCTTCAGCGAAAGGACATGGAACCTGCTGATAACACTCATATGGGAGATAAGACACTTCAAGTAACGAACGGTGAACTCAAGCATAGGTAGCCACCCCTTAATGAAGGGCTGAATACTAAGACAAAGTAACAAAAGGAAAGTGCATTCATCAAACCATTTTTAAAAGATATCAATCTCCTGCAGATCTCTTATAGCCCTTCTGAGATGAAAATACCTTGGAGGGACTTAGAAAATGGTCTAAGCACAAATTCCACCTATTCATATATCATTAACATACACACACACACACAAATCAAGGAGTGCTCATGTGGAGTGTAAGGGGGCTAGCACAAGAAAACATCTGACATATCTCATAGCTTAATGCAGTTGATACACCACTGTATAACAAATATTTAGGTGTACCCTAAATTCATTTTAACAAGCAAAGGGATCTGACATTTCCCAATATACTACTGAACATTTGTTAGTAAAATAGGCAGTAAAGGATATTTTCAAGGACGAGGAAAATGAGAGTGAATAAGCACCTATAACGTTATGTTAAAATGTTGCTTTAAAAGACATGAGAGATGTCTTTTCTTTCCGCAGTTCCCAAATTCAGCAATTAACTGGCAAGCAGGTCAAGCTAGTTGCTTAAGGGACCTGAAAACCAAAATAACAAATATAACCAGCTGGAAGAAAAGGATGCTAACATCTCCTTATCTTGGAATGACAGGAAACAACTTATGAGAAAAACAGAAGCGTGTCTCAAGATACAATCAGAGAGGAAAACCGAAAGACTGAAAAGATTGGACCTCCCTACCAGAATTCAGGTGGTATTGTATGCTGCAATAATTGGTGAAGATATTTTATTTTCAACCTGGGAAACGTGGCACTGTTGTCATAGATGAGCTGATGATCCTGACAGTGATCAAGAATAGGAAATAAAGCATCTGTGAATGAAAATTATAATTTCTAAAAGCTGCTTCCACGAACATCTTATTCTGCAGATAGAAACTTTTCATGAAATACAAGACTTGGAATTTGCATAAAGCCATCAATGACCTTCCTTAAAATGCCTACGGGAAAATGAACTATCTTTTCCTTTCAAAAGTGGGTAATGAGATTGAGTCATCTATTCTATCCTATATTAGAAGTGGCATTACACAACTGTACAAGGCTTGCCACGCTTACTTTGAGAACAGGAAAGTAACTAGTAACAACCTTCATGGTAGTAAATAACTCAAGAATAGCTTTAGTCTTTCTCTTCTATTCTTCTTCATTTAGTGGAAGGAGGATCACTCAAACATCTCAAAAGAATCTGATATACGAAGTGCTGCAGTATCCCTACAAGGTAAATAAAGATAATTGCCTAGTAAGAAAATAAAATCATAGGGTTAAGTCCCTCACTTTAAGGTTCACGCCAGTCTGTGCTACTTCTTGTCTACACTTCTCTCAGAACTCAAGAACAGGTTTATGGAATAAATTGGTCATAAAAATGACAGTATAAAAGCAGAAACACTTAATGATTTAACATCTGGAACTGTTCAATCCTTTGGAGATACTTTTACTGCAAATTTCCCGCAGTTAGCCCACATAATCATTATGCACTATTTAAATAGACTAGAATTATTACTTTTCCATCTGGATTAAAACTCAGGCTCATTTTCTTACACCACTGTAAAAAATTGTAAGATAGTATCTATCTACTTTTTTCGTGCAAGTATTTTCCATATGTTCATTAATTTTATCCTTAGGTCATTCTACTACCAGTTCATAAAATATAACTAGTAGTAATGCAGGAATTCAATCTAACACACAAATTACATAGCCCCAACAGTTTACACTGGACTATTTGGATTAGCAGAGCATTGTAAACGTACTGAAGTCACAAAACATAAGGCACTTCAGTATTTTCTCTATCATTTCCTTCCAAGAAACCACCAATGTGCAGACGCAGACTTGTATTTACTTTGATAATCAAGGTATTTTATGAATTGCTTTCTCTTGACCAAGTTAACTACTGGCTATGCGCTGGAGTATCTTTGGTTTCTAAATACAGTATAAATGTCCCAGTCTGGATCTAGATTTTCCAGCAACCATTTCTCCTCTTATAAGCCACGAACTTAAGAATGGAGTTCTTAAACACTGGTACACGCATTAGCAGTGTTACAAAAAAACATGTTAATAGTCAGGCACAAAAATGGGAATGCTGTCTCTACCAATCTCAATTTGGGACCTCCTGCAGCAATGTATTTTTCTTAGCAGCCCCTACAACCAATATTCTCTAATTATAATATTCTCCATTAGGTACCACAATCTAGGAAAATAAAAGCAATGGCAATTAATTGAGCTGCTCAACTGCACTTTAAATGTCACACAGCACCGCAGAGTTGTACAAAAATAGAAATGCATACATCTCAAAAAGTCTCATCTCTCTATATTCATTCAAATGGAAAAGAAGGAAGACGAGCACTGCTATTTGCAACAGTTATCACTGCATTACCTAAAAATAAACACCTAATTCAGTATGTCCTCTTTGCAATCCATGAAGCCTGGACTGCATACAACATAGACTTCTCTTTCTTCTGACTGTCAGGACAGACAATTAAGTTTAGCATCAAAGCTTGAGTCAGATGGTACAGATGATGTGAATACTCTCCACAGCATAAAATAACATGCAATGCTACTAAAAAAACAACAAACTGAAATCCAATAAATACAAACTATGCTAAGAATGTAGTATTTTTCTCCTACTTGCATGCATATCTCTTTTATACATATAGAAGACATTTATGCAACCACACTAACTACAAGGCCATTCCCTCAACAGTTTGCAAATCCTCATTCATAAACCTAGAAGTTATCATACCACAAATATCTGATCAGAATTTAAACTCTCTGGTTCAAATCATTCTACAGAAACTAGTTGTTTTCTGTTGAAGGACCATATTTTCATATAGGGAAATCTACACATTTGTCCACACCCTCTGTTCCTTCTTTAAAACTTATCACGAAACCTTAGCTGAGCTTTTCCATGGAAAACTTCCTTAAATTTATAGGTAATAATAAACAAACAGTAAAAAAAAATGGAAGCATGACACATGACTTTAGTAAATACAAAATGTTGATTTACGCATCTTCCAAATTTCTTACATATTATTCACCTTTAAGTGTTCTATTTAACTATAATGCAAACTTTTTTGGAGACAGAAGTATGGATGAACTAAAAGCAACACTGCAAAAATACATGCAATTCTTACTGATTTGCTGGGATACACTGTGATTACCACCTGTCAGGCATAAGCCATAAGCACAGCCTTCACATGAATGAGTCTATCCAAGCATGTTCACTCAGTACACTCATTTTTACCCACAACGTTTTGGAAATTTAGAATTGGAAATACTACAAAATAGTTCTATTATCAACTACTAAAGCTAAACATTTAGATTTTAAATACCAGTAACTATGCATGTGCATGTTACAGAGATGCTCAGATCTTTACAAAGAATGACAGGTACAGTGCTGGTTTGTTCTTGAAAACAGAGCAGAACCCATTAAAAAAAAAAATCCCTGACGTTCCTGTCATCCTCATTAGTCACTTTTTCGGCTGCAATGAGATCCATCTGTAAATTACCAGTATGGTAAAGGAGTAACATCAAAGTGGATAAATGCACTTGATTCTATTGACTTTTAATTAAAATCAACTAAATTTCCATTAAGCTTCCAAACAGACCTCACACTATCTCATCAGAAGTTTAAATTTTTCTCCTTCTATCTTTAGCTAGGAGAGATGATACAGTTTTAAAAACTGAAGCAAGATAATCTTCTTAAACAGGAGAAAGCAATCATACTTAGCTGTAAAATAACCACGGAGCTCTTAATAAGACATAAATTAGCTCTTATGCCAAATTACGTCATATTTTAATAAGCACTCATAGAATATTAGATAAGAATGTTAAATTAACTGACCTCATGCTAAAGATACACATTCTACAATAAATTGTTTCCTTACTTTTTCTTGAATTAATGCATAGATAGTTACAGCAAAAATTAGTTCTGTCATCTGCAAACACAAAACTCATGTGAAGCCCAAAAGAAGCATCATTCCAACACACCGAATAAAGTTTAAACTGCGTTTGTAATTACTGAAACTCAAGTTTTACTGCTGCTTTGGTAAAAATATGTTAAATGAAAAAAATCCGCATCTACCAATTCAGCAGCTTCACAGCAGTTGCACAGGTCCAAATACATCTTAAAGGTAGAGAAGTTCCAGGCTGACAGCACAGACTGTGTTATGTAAGAAGCATTTACACACTTCCACAAATTAAAATAATCAAATGTCTTCAGTCTCGTTTGACTTTCTGCCTGGCAGAATCTCTTTTTCAAAACAAAACCCCAACACTGAGAACAGAACACCGAGACACAAGGAAACTAAAATGCTATTTTTCTATTTTTAAAAAAAGAGACAATGAAATAACGAACCCACAGTTTCTAATTTGACACTTACCATTTACCTATTTCACTTGTAGCTTGAAGGATGAGCAAACAATTTTCAGTACTTGGTCTATGCGCTGTTCACAAAATGCAGAGAGCAAATAATTCATTTTGTCCTCTGTTGATCAAGCATTCTAAAACACAGTTTGTTGCTTCTATCACTATTATAAGGGACTTTTCCTTTCAAAAGCAAACTAAGATTGCCAATATACATAAAGAGTCCTCATTAACTGACATGTTTGTGTTATTATTAGCAATAAGAGGAAAACACAGCACCAGGAACACCATTTAACCATGTGAAGTGTGACAGAGTAATAGCTGAAGAAAAGCTCCACTGCAATTATTTCTCCTTTCATGTACTTTCAGACATAAGATACCAAAGAGGGTCATAGTAAATATTTGCCCACCCTGTTTAAGACAGCTTTTCTTAACAGCTGTCGTGTTTTTGAAAGTTTCTCCTTCTCTAAGATCGTTGTCAAACTACAGGAAAAACATTCTGAGGTAGACATCTAATAGTATCTAGTGCAATTTAATGCTTCAAAATATTTACATCAAGCAGCTTTTTTTTTTTAAGCTTGAGATGTGGGAGACAATTGTGTTATCACATCTAATCATGAACTGATTTTTCTATTGTTGAATATTCCTGCAGATACGAAAGTGGGAGAGATTACCAGAGGTCTTCCAACCACTATCTTGTAACTGCTCAAATCACTATTTGCATGTGCTTGCCAGATTTTTTTAGCATCCATTCCCTTACGCACATAAATATACCAAAAAAAGCAGTCAGTTTGTACTCCTGATCATGTACTGATACAATAAAGAATGCACTTATTGAGTAATTCCCCTAAGCACTTTGTGTAGTTCTTATTACAAGCCATTCTAGAATTACCCCCTTTGACTGCATAGACAGGGTGGATAATCACAGTTTGTCACCATCTGACAAGAAACAGCTGCAGTGCCACTCCAACAAAGCTTGAAAAATCTAAAAGATGCCAGAGACCAAGAAAATGGCTTCATCAAGCAGCTTTTGAGATCTGAGGAGGAACCTCATGCATTTCAAGCAGTTCGGTATTAAAAGTACAAAAATGCAAACAAACCCCACACCTTTTCAGAAAGGACTCCATCCCAACACTTCTGTATGCCATCCTACACGCATCCTCCAACCACCCCAGCCCTTCCCCAGAGAACTCAAAACTCCTTTGCCTCTGCTCAGATGCATCTCACTACATATCACTCTCACAATGTGCCTTGCACTGGTGCCCAGACTTTCTGAAACCCACTGTGCCCCCTCTCTACTCATGGCACTGCTTGGGGTAAGACAGTAGCTCCTGCAGAGGCATGGAAGCCATTCCCCGGGTTCCTGTCCTTCACCCCAAATCAGTTCTTTTGACTTTGCCTCTGTTCACTGGAGCAGGTAAGCTTTTCTGTTTTACCTTCAGCAAAAGAAGCCTGCCCTGCCTAAAACAAAACACCCTGAAGAAGTTTGTGCTGTCAGCACTGTCAGACCAGGCTACCAAGAACGCATGTGGGAGAAGCCACATCTTTTCCCGCACCTTCAGAATCACCTCCAACTAGCCCTTCTTCCTGCGCCCTGCCCGCTTCACAGGGGCTTTAAAATTGAAGAATGTTAAAGCTGCTTTTAGAAGGTTATGAAAATAAATGCTATTGTGTTACTTAAGAACAGAACATATAAACATCCGACATCCTGTCTTTGGAAGAAAGAGCAGAAGAAAAGCCAAGTGGATAACGATAGCTTCCCCCAGTGCACCTCCTAGCAAACTGCTGCTTCGAGACTTCTCAAGCCAGAGTTGTATCTGTATCTTCATGTTTGTCGTCTTGCTCAAAAAACATTTTGAAAAATATAACTGAAAATGTATCAATTATTCCTTGAGGCCTGATCATTATGCTAGAGGGAAACAGACCAAAAAAGCTGTTTTCCATCAAAAGACCTTTTTTAAACCCTCACATACATGGATGAAGCATATCCCCCACCATGGGACCCATCCTAACAACATATTCAAAAAATATATATTACCTTTAAGCAACTATTGCAAAACAACTTTGACAGTATTGACCATGGATAGCATTTGTTTCATCACTAGCTTACTTTAAAAACATACAAACTTGCACAATGATGATTTTCTCCTCGAAGTATCTTCTAGATGTTAAAATAAAAAGACTAATCTGTGCTTTAATATATAAATATATATGAACTGCAGAGGAAGAGAGCTGCTAAATTAACCCCATTGGGGTTCCCAGCTCTGTTGTTTTGCCTGTTTTGTTTGTCTTTGTTTGCTTGTATGCGATATAAATATTGAAATATTTGGCTCAAAACCCTGAGTATACACAGGAGACTTACAGAGTCAGTTCAGTGTCAAGCAGAGGAAAAGGAGAGCAAATGACATCCCGTCTGCTTACGTAATATTTTTAAAAGTTTGCTTCCCACAGTTGGGATCCAAAATAGAATCTCAGCTGCATTATAAAAGCATTCACAAGAACCTTATCATTTATCATTACATGAGTACATATCGGATAATGAGAAGGAATAAATTAATTCCCCTGTACCAACTTCTAAACCCATCATCACACATTTTTCCACATACTTTTAAACACAGGAGAAAACACGCCTGCAAAGGGAAAATAAAACAGAACACTGGCCTTTGTCAGACCATTTATTTGCGTTTAGGCAATTTTCCCAACTGCTGAGATAATACAGTGATGTACATGGGATCACTACCTACTTTCCTAAACGATTAAAACATTTTTCTTCACTTAAAATGTGTTATTTACTCAAAGGATCAGCAGCCTAGTTTTCCTGTATTGCAAAACAGTGTCTACACAACAAGGCAACAGGTCTTGTTCTATGTGTACTATTCAAAAAGCTTTCGATGTTGAGTGAAAAAACTCTGCTTAAGTGCTCAGAAGACTCGTTTCAAGCCACTACAGACTCATTCTTCTCCAATGAAGAAAATCATTATTTTCCTTATTCCAGCATCATATCGATGTCATTGCTGACAATAAATATCTACCTGTTAAAACTACTGTATGTCAAATTTCATTGAGTTTATTTTTTTGCAGGCCAAACATCCTGTCACTAGGGAAATATCAGTGGGCAGGAATGCAAATTATCAATTATGTCTGGGGAAGTATAAAAGAAAAAGCATAAGAACTTGCCCTTATTTTTCAAAAATCCTACAAGTGAAACCAGTTTTCAGAACCATTTTAAAGTTCTGTAACAGTTTTTTTCCGCACCACCCCCTTCATTTAGTTTGTTCTGTAAAGCACTCCATAAAACTATCCTATACATAAACATATCAGATTTTCCACTGATGTGGACTAAAATCCCCACTTCCCAAACAATACCAAGGAATTTCTAAAACCTATCAAATAGCTGAATATCGTTAAAATGCTAATGCAGACAGAATTTAAAGCTCTTAACACTAAACAGGCAGAAATTGTTCTGAGTACCCTGGTAATTCAGCAGGGAGAAAGGGCAACTTCCAAAGTAACAGAATGCATCTTATAAATGTTTAGAGCTTGTCCAATCAAGAAGTGACACTAATATGGAATAAAGTATGAATTCATACAGCTAGAGTTATTTCAGTATAATTCCTTGCAGATACTTTCCTGTTGCTCTGAAGATCTGTTAGAATGTTGATCCATGCAGTATACTGGTATAATTAATGCACCAAATCATCACACTTGTATCATTTTAGCTTCCCCAGACTAAAAGTCAGACCAAAAAAACAGACCAAAAAATGAAACAGCTGTTTAAATTTTGAGGTAATGGCATCTGTCCAGATAAACTTTACTTTTTTCATTTTAAGATTTTTTGGAGCTAAAGATGTAAGTAACATTCCGATTTATTCAATACTAGAAGTTGAACAATGTTATTTAAAAAGAATCATTGTAGCAAAGTTAAAAATCATTATTATAAACTTAAAAATCACAACTACTATTTTATACATCCTGCATTTCAAAGTTATTTTGGAAAAAGAGCTATGAGATGTTTTTGAAAGACAAAAACAGCCATCTACCAAGCAAGCAAAGATTATGAACAATCCTGTGCAGCATAACATTGCAAGTGAAAATAACGATGTATTCCTGGAGGTAATGAACCATGTAACATAAAGCCAAGTCACTAACTTCTTGATGCATTTTCTTTCTAACAGGGATTATAGTTCTAAGTGCAAGGGGTTATTCAGTAAGAAGCAAAAAGTATTCCAGGAAGAACACTAAGATCCTCAAAAAAGAGAAACAGTTAAAGAACAAAGTGCTAAAACAAAATAACATATAAAAAATATATTATAAAATACAGGAAGTGTCCAATTCAAACAAAACAACTCATTTTTTCATGTGGTAAAATACATGTGAGGAATTACCAGTGTGAAATGACAACCTGGAACTTCAAAGAGATGTTTAAAAAAAATTTCTGAGTTAGCCCTGTTTGGTATCCCCCCCAAAAAACATGCTGCTATTGAGAATGCATTAATTTTTTTTCTTGTTTTTTTTTAAAAATTAACCCTATTCCTGAGATGACGTCCTATGTTTGTACAGGCAATCACCACTCAGCAAAACAGTGTTAAATGCAGTAATGGATTTGTATGAGTAAGTTAGATAATATTAAGTACAAGAAAATCTATGGAGTATACACATTCAGAAAATAAAAGATGAAAGATACAGTCAAAAAATGCTGCCAATTTATATCTTAGGGAGATAATCCACACATGGACTATAAAATTATCTTTCTCATTATAAACTCCATTTTCATAATTAGCTCTGCCCCATAAAGTGGCTCTGCAATCCCACTTGCTGTATTTTCTCTTTCCTAACAGCCTGTAAACATACTACCTCTCCTTTTTATTAACCTTGGCTAATTACCCATCAGCTTGACAATCTATACTTCTGTCTTACAGATGTTTTTACACTTTAAACAAACTAATGTTAGCATGCTACTTTGGAATAGTATCAATTATTGTTATGCAACTGAGTTAACCAAATTTTTAACATAATTCTCACAATTTTAAATGGGAAAGAGAGAAAAGCTTATCAGTTAGGGAAAAATAGGTTGAAAAGTCATTAACATGCAACATTCTATAGACTTTTTTTTGTTCACCACAAACATGATCTTGTTTTATCTGTGTAAAGCTTTTAACAAACAGATTTTTATCAATAGCAATATCATTGTGATATTGAAAGTGGAAGTACAGAATGCTTTAGTGGTCAAATATTTCAAAGACTGGGTCACATTCATAACTAATTTTGTGGTGAATGTATGGAAGTTTCATTTCAAATACACGATCAAACTGCATCTCTAATATATACATTGTCAAAGTGCTTGCACATGAGGATCTGACGCAAAGGAAGTTTCAAAATAATGTTATGTATTAAAGAGTACTGTAATAAATAATTTCCATGCAACAATAAACTGCAGCTCTTGGGATTTAATTTAAAAGATACATTCAGCTAGCTAAACTCACTATATTGCTTCTGTCCTGCAACGCCTACAGTCATTAACATAATGCAAATTACCTGGATCATGCACTGCATAGTGCCTTATTTCATGATAACTATACATGTTCCAAGTATTTCAGCATTCTATTCTTTTCTTACAGTAATTTCTCAAGAGTACTGGGATATCTTTATGTTAGTTATTCCAAGATGACTTTTACATAATTTGAAGGTCATGTGGCCTCGATCCATTTCAAGTTAGATAAGCAAATATATATAACTTACAGTAACTCATTTTGACTGATATGGATATAGAAATACTCTCACAAGTGACTAGTAGTGATGCTGCCTCTGACAAAGGAATGGACACACGCAGCTTGATCCAGAAAAATGAATTCTGTCTATAGACTTATTGCTGGTGGAGGCTAGCATGATTTATAAGTCATTAACACTGATCACCGTGGGCAGAGGTTCCAATCTACGGGAAGAAGGCAACATTAGCTACAGTAAACTGACCAAATTCCAAGTAAGATATTTATATTTATTCTACAACACAAGTTAGGTAAATAAGGAATTTCAATTCCCTATTTTCCTTTCACCGATACATGGACTAATGCTTAGCTCTGGTAAAAACAACCTCATTCCTCAAGTCCAGTTCCCTGACACATAGATACAGAAATCTGATCGCGGTTTACACCAATTTTAAGAACACGTACCAATTAAATATTTTTGTATAAAAAAATACACATCCCTGTGTTAAGCATTTTCCCCTATATGCACACAAGACAGCATACTGTAATCAACTATCAAATTCTCAAAGTGTGTTACATTACAATTTTTCCTTCAGTTACACTTTAGTTGATCCACGGTATCTGCACCTAATATTCTAAAATAAACCAGTTTTATCATACAACATGGCAATTTACCAGGCAAAAACATCATGCATGGACAAGGTAAATCAGTACCTTCATTTACAATGTGTGATTCCCTCAAGCAGGAAAACCAATTAGCAGACAAAAATAGATCAGCAGACAGCCAGGATGGCTTCAAGCTCACTGAGGGTTTGAATGAGGACTGACCAAAACAAACAAATAAAAAACCACAGCAAAAAAAAAGTGGCAGAAGAGACTGTATAAAATTAGGAAAGCATACATTTAGAATTGGTTGCCAACGCTCTCTGGTAGGCAGCAGGAGGCAATAACACTGGAATAAAAAAATAAGAGAAAGAAAATCCCTTAAGCAATGCAACATTCCCCTCATATCTTAGATACAAGAGATCTTAAAAGAATGCCCAGCATTTACAGTATTCAGCATTAAAATGACCTCTCCTGTGAAAAACAAAAGGTAGTTTTCTGTTACGTGTCTTCATATACAGAGTTGTGTCTAAACTGAAACCTACATTCAAATACACAACACCACAGAGATTCAAAACCTGGAATCACATTAAAAGATTTCCAGAAGTCAGTGGATCAATGTTTAGGCTATGAAGGTAATGTCTGGCACCTTGGACCTGGTGGTGGGTCTGGATTAAATTTTAATTTGGGAACATATATTCAGAACAGGCTAATATAAAGAAAAATATCTGTACA
>VXAL01014233.1:189551-232531 GCA_013399475.1 Chauna torquata | reverse complement strand
GATTATTTTTTTAATTTCTAAACAATGCAGTAGTGAATAAAAAGAAATTTGAAAGGAACAAGAGAAGCCTATATATATTAAAAAACATATACATATATTTAAATTCTAATTATATTAAAAGCATATGGTAATTTAATTAGAGAAATGATTATAATGAGCTGCTTTGCCATTCATATAAACAAGACCATAGAGAACATCCTAGAACATCCTTGTAAGCATTCATAACATTTTTACTAAATAATAACATGAATCCGTGTTTTAGAAATTTGTGTCTTTTACTGATCCTCTTTACTAGTCTCAGGCTGTGATATTCTTCATAAATGGGTAGGCGTTCTGAACAGAAATACTGAGACTCCTTTATTGGTGTAGCTAGGAATGCTGTTCTGAACTTCTTAAATCACAGTGCTGTAAATGTAGCCACAAATGCATTCATTAATACAGGTCACAGTCGCCACATTACTTCAGTGCACTGCTCCTTGCTTTCGCTTCATGTGTGTAGTCTAATATAGTTCTTTTCTGGAACTTTGTTGTCTTTGGAATTGAACTTGGAGAGATGTTTTCACAAATTCTCCATCTCTTTGTTCTTCAGTGTCTGTTCTTCACGGAGGTGCCAAAAGCGTAGCGCAGTGGAGGAGTAAAAGGTTGTTGCAGTTGGAATTACTTGCAGAAGTTAGGGTGTGGAATTCTGACACTTGAAAGATGATTTTTGAAAGCTTTTCTGCACTCCAAAGTGAATGGCTTAACCCAAGATGTTTTTTTGTCTCAAATTTCTTCTTGATTACAGCACATAGGAAAAGACTCAAACTTGTTTGTTCCACAGGGTGATAAAGAAGATGAATATTTCTTTCTTCAGATACTTGAGAATCAGCAGGCTTTAAGTTGAATGGAAGAGCTCGTGACTTGTAGATACCCAAATAAGCTGAAGAACAGACAAAATATTGTTGTACTATCAGCAAATTAAAAGATACCTGTTACTGTTGCCCCTCTTCATTTGATAAAAATAAATGTAAAAACAAATGGATGGTGACTTGAGTAGAATTCACATTCTTGTTTCTGAATTGAATAAATTTAATATTCCTTTTAACAAATGTTACTGATTCTCTTCTAGTTCTGCCTATGATAACGTCAACAAAGTTCGAGTTGCTATAAAGAAAATCAGTCCTTTTGAGCATCAGACATACTGCCAGAGAACTCTGAGAGAGATTAAGATCCTACTGCGCTTCAGGCACGAGAATATTATTGGAATAAATGATATTATCAGAGCTCCAACTATTGAACAAATGAAAGACGTGTATCCTTTCAAATTTGTTATTCTATTTAGTGATGGATGCCTTCTTCTCTGTTTTGATTTTATCCCCCTTTTCATCCTCTTCCTTACTAAATAAGACTTCCTTACTCTCAATAGAGCCTTTGTTAGAACTATCTGATTGCTTTGAGAAGAAAATAAAATGGCCACACTCTGGTATAACTGTCTGAAGTTTTCTTAAAGGATAGAGAGGATACGTCTGGGGGAAGAATAAATAAATAAAGCAGAACATCCCTCCACCACCACTCCAGTCTTGCAGTGCTTCCTGCATATGTGAAGTCTGAAACTACACACGGGCCAGTAAACACGCTTGATTAATATATGCAAATATGGCAGTTTTGTTATACTAATTGTTCTTTCATGGGAAACTTGTCTTAATGTGGATATCGCTTCGTGTGGATATCTAACATATCAAAGCAGCCATAGCTGGGAGACTACCTGAGATACAAACCCTAGTTTAGAGTCACCCAGCTTAATTTCCCTGGTCTGTATACATTGTTTCCTGTTGGTTTTCCAGCTCTTTGCAGATGGCTGCCTAATAGAAAGCATAAGGCAGAAATTGATTTGAATCTAGGTCAAATGTTTTCACTTCATAAATTAGCAATATACTACTCAAGTTCAATGAGTCTTACTCGGGATTCTAAGGTTGCATTTCTGTGGCCACTTTGATTAACGTGGGTGCATGCTGCCTCTAAAAAGATGTCCTAGTTGTGTGGTCCAGTCTGAGTATCCAGAGGAGATGATGGGAATGCCCAACTGGAATGTCAATAGCAGTGTTTTCTTGCGAAATCCTGTTTCGGTGGAAAGTGATCATGGAACTACACCCCAAGGGCTTTGCAGCCTGGTTGAATTAAGGGAGAGGACTTTTTTTTGCTTAACTCATTTCTGTCAAAACAGAATAAAACCTTTTCTTTGTTTCAGTCCTAGGAAAAAATTATCTGGTGGAAAATAATAGAATTTAATTTGGTAAGCAAAGGACTATTTATGTTCAGTGTAGCATAATAGATATATAGCAAAGGAGAACATTTTTGAAGTGGAGAGGTGGCAGAGAGACTGATCAGAAGTGATTGGATTTTCTACCTTCATGCTTTTACGCAACTGGAAACAAGTATCTCAGAAACTTATTACTCCCTAAACTAAAACAGTTTTTATTTCTTGGCAAGCAGGATAGAAATTTGATCATATTAGGATTCCAGTGAAGACCAGGTTCTGATATAAAGAAATAGTTTGATTAATTTGAGATGACCGCATGCTGGTGCCTCTTAATTCTGTAAAGGTCTGCATCATGTAACAGAATTGATTTGATTTAAAACTTGTAAAGCAAGAAGCAACTACTTAGTTCCATAATTGTCATGAAGCCGTGAAAAGAGAAAAAATTGTTACAGAAGTTTCATCTCCTACTGTATGACTGTATGTTGATATCTAATGTGACACCAGATTGGTTTTGCTGCCTTACATCTGATGCCTTACAGATACATTGTGCAAGATCTTATGGAGACAGATCTTTACAAGCTCTTAAAGACTCAACACCTCAGCAACGACCACATTTGTTACTTCCTTTACCAGATTCTGAGAGGGTTAAAATATATCCATTCAGCCAATGTGCTTCATCGTGACCTCAAACCTTCGAATTTGCTGCTTAACACCACTTGTGATCTCAAGGTTAGTGGAAATTTCTTAATTTATGGTCTTCATAAACTACCTACTATAACTGAACATGGTTTTGTTATTGGGCATTAATGTGATTTCTATCCTGGAAAGATTGCCAAAACATTATTAGTTTTGATAAAATAATTGTTAATTCTTGAGAGCTCTACGCTCTGTTGTGCTGTCTTAATGAATGCATCACTGATTCCATCTGGAGGCTGAATTTGAAACAGCCTCTTTGAGAGCTGGTGAAAGTACTTACCTTAAACAGAATTATGTTCACCTGGAAAGTAAACTGAAAACTGTGTATATTTCAAGTCTTGGATCCTCTGTGTTTAAACTGTTAATCATTGGTGTTGGAAAAGGACTTCATATTAGTGGACAGCTAAAATGGTATATGAAACTCAGTGCTGATTAAATGCAGAGAAATCGGTTGGAGAGAGAACATTGCTAATCTACATTTTCAGTCATGGGCTCTGTACTAGTTAATACTACAGAAGGATGATCTTAGAGCTGTTATGATTCTTGGAAAATGTCAGCTTGATGCTTAGTGGCATTCAGTAAAGCAAACCAAGTGTGAAGAATTAGAACAGAAATAGAGAATAAAACAGAAAACATGCCATTCTATAACTTTCTGTTTTTCTTGAGTCTGAAGTACTACTGTGTGATGGTTAACTGTCACACTTCTCCCTATGATAGCCTTTTAAAAGGAGGAGACCAGGATTTCAAAGTACTCCTATCCATATGAGGAAGAACTATTGAGCGTAGTTTTCCACAGCTGGAAGGTACTGCTCGAGGAAAAGAAAGAATACAATAGAAATTGATAAAATTCTGAGTGGCATATGAGGGGTAAATAGAGAACAATTTTTCACTGTCTTGTTGAAAATAAAAAAAAAAAAGTGGGTGGGTGCAAATGAAAGGAGCAGGTGGCATGCTCAGAGTAAAAGGACATAATAGTTAACTTGCAGCATTTTTAAGTTGTGGAAACTGGCACCACAGAGTAGGTATTAAGGTAATGTGACTTAAAAACCAAACCAAAACAAAAAAACTCACCAGGCAAGTTAGAAGAAAAAGCTTTTGAATGCTACCTCTGGTTTAGAGTCCCATGGTGGCAAATCCATGGAAGATGAGAGACTAGTCAAGAATAACTGGAGCATGTTCCCTTGTACGCTCCAAGTATTTACTGTTGGCCACTGATGGGGTGAGATTACAGAGTTTACGTGACTTTGTTCTGATGTGGTACAACTGTTTGTTACATGCTGCATTGCACCTAATTACACTGGTTTTTTTATAGTGGCTCTAGTGTTCTAATTTAAAAAAACAACAAAACAGTCTTCAAAATGTAAACCAGTTGCTGGCCATACAAGTTTGTCACAATTCCAAGAAAAATCCTTGCTGATCATATGCTGGTCCATTCTAAATACTGGCTACGCTGTTAGTTTGCTTTATTCCCACTGCTACTTGTCAGCTTATCCCAAAGCATAGTACTGCTGGACTAGCCACTCTCGCTTTTGCTATGGGATTTCAGCAGCTGTTGTTATTACATCAGAGCCCCTCAAGGCATTAACGCTTTTGTGAAAGAAACGGAGTGAAATCTACAACTGTGGTAGAAGCAGGAAAGAGCAGTTTGAATGTAGTTCTGTGCATGCGCAATTAAAGAAAAGGAGCAATGTTTTACGGCAAGTAAGACGGTTATGAAAAGGAAATTAAGCTCACTGGATGACACAGTAATAGAATACGACCTCAGTAAGTACTGCCCCAATTTCTTTCTAAGATATTAAAAACAGTATGCCACTGCAATGTGTGCTTTCCTAGTGCAGAATATGGCAGTCTGTATGACAGCGCACATGCTTTTTCATAACCTAAAGGGAACTCTGGTGTTGTGTTAGTACCACATCTAAAGTTTAAATAATGGAATTGGAAAGAAAGCTAGTACATGTTAGGCCTTGTCTGATGAATGCAAAAATTTGCACTAACTTGTTTCTTTTAGGGCTACTCTGCCAGCGTGTGTCTGTTGTGTATATGTGCATGATTACAAAGAGATTATTGCACATAAATTCAAAACACAGTGTACTGTGAAAGTTAACTTTAAATCATGCTTTCAGAGGAACAGAAATAGAAAGTTTGTTCATCTTCAGTGGTTAGCTCCTTTCTTTAAAGGTATTGTGAGAGAGATCTGTTGATCTCTTCTGGAGTTCAGTGTCCTAGAAACTGTAGCAAGAGCTACTTCTTTCTTCTCCCTTAAATGTAATCTTGACCTCTGGATCATAGATTCCATTTCCAGGCAAGAAATGTATTCCTAAGTCTCTATTGACGCAATTTGTTTGCTAACCCTATAGCTTTGTCCTAAGCAGCTGAAAGGCTCAGAAGTGCAGAACCTAAAGCAATTTCTATTTCCTTAGGTTACTCTTCAGACTGAAATGAGACCTTAAATATGACTTACCACATAGTGAATGAAAGTTTTTGAAAGTACATCATATGACTTCACTATTGTCTCTTGTCATATCTTTCCAGTGAAAGATTAGATTTCAGAGTCCATGAAAACTACTACCCTGGGGAGCTCTTTCCAGTAAGAGTCCTGGGAAGTAAAGTCTTTTTTCTTCTTTTCTTTTGCAGCCTGGCTCCTTTCCCATAAATAACAGATACATGTATGCTGACATGCTACAGGCTGTAATATACTCTAAAATATTATCTAACACTTTTGGAAATATTTTCACATGCTTATGATTATCTGCATCCATCGATTTGGCCTGTTTTGTAGTTTCATAAATGAAATAAGTTACATAAAAACTACGAAGACAATATAATTTTCCTAGGCCAGTGTCATTGATATTTCAGAAAATTGGTTCAAAGTTACTTTAAACAGCTTCTCAGCTAGTATGCTGTAGTGATTTCAGCGTACCAGTTTATTCCAGCTGCAAATCCACTCCTTTGACTGGTTAAAACATTAATGCAGTACAGCAATATTATAAGTTGTGCTTTTCTGTGTACATAGTGAATACTCCCAAGTATCAAATATTTGAGAGTTGTTAGATAGCTTGATAGGCTCGAAGGGAGGGAGATGAGGGAGGTTTTTTGAGGCAAACTGCAAGATATTGTTTCAGGATTTTACCAGTTACTCCAGAGACTCAACTGTTCCAGCTACCACCTTACCATCAACAACTAAACTTAAAGGAAGTCTCTCCTTTGCCTTTTATACAAGTATACATACACAGACACACAGACTATTCAGTGATAGAACCTCAGATATTTCAATGTATTGGTGGCACTGTTGGTTTCATTTAATTTGCTTAGTAAATGATCGTATGTGCACAGTCCTCATAAATCTCCCCATCTGTTTGAGAGCTTCATCCAATTTTAAGCTATCTTTATAAAAAAAAAGTAAATTAATAAAATGCTTATGTGATAAGTGATTAAAAAACATTGTTTTCAAGAAGTGGAAGCTAATATTAATAGGATATTGGGTGTTTAAAATTATTTAATGGAGGAATTATTCCTCCTCTTTTAGTACCATCTGTTCTGTTTCCCCAAGGCACAGAGCACTGACTGGGTCTTTCATTATGCAATTTTTTTATTCTCTGCTATGACTTAGTCAGAATGCCCAAAACATTCTGCCTGCCATTATACTGCTTTCACACAATCTTTCTTGTTTTGTTTTACTTCCAATTGAGAAGCCTATCTTCTTGTACTTTGACTTTTACCAATTAACAGTTGAACAGGCATAGTGGACTTGCAACTTTTTTTTGCCCTAAATAGGGTAGCCGCTCTGCTAAATGTGCTTTGTTGCCACAGGGCAAGAACTGCCTGCCCTCACTGGGCACAGTCGGTCTCTGTTCTTCGTCCCTTGCACTGAGGACTTCGGGCAGAATGCTGACCTCTCCAGCTTGTCTTTTATTTTGTCGGGTTAATGCTCCTGGTTAGCTCTGCAGCTGGTGAAAACACTGCTAACAGCCAAAAGCCACTCTTTCTTACAACATCAACCTCGGTGCCTTTCTCGGTGCCTTTCTCACTGACGGTGTATCTTCTTTTCCACTTAACCTGCTTCTGCTCTAGTCAGTAGTGGTTTTTGTCATTTTAATGAGCTCTCTTTGTTCATTAATCTTCCTTTCCATCCCCTGTGCTGCTTTTTTCTACTTGAGTTGAGAGATTCACAGACATCTCTTTTTTTTTTAGTTCAGTTTTTTCTCCTCACTGTGGACTGGAGTCTTTCTTCTTTTGCCTTAATAATAACAAATCATAGCACTTCTCTGATGTGTAATCTTATAATTCTGCAAAGTCTGTAGTCTTATTTGGCGTTTTTTGTGAGGCTAGGAGAAAGAGGTTGCAAAAAGTTTGCGTAATTATTTTCTGAAGTCCATAAGGCTGTCCTCTCCAGTTTCTTTGCCTCTGTTTTTCCAGGAGACTTTTCTGGTTATTTGTGCTGGTTCTCTTTATGTAAGCTGGTAATTGCATACAAGGCAGCTTGCCCTGTCTGCATAGCCTGGGAAAACCTTGACGTGCTTAAAAGGGTTCTTTTTGTTTGTTGTTTTCCAAGGATAGTTTTTTATTTTATTATTGTATGTAGCTGAAGTCAGAGGAGTTGTCCAATGCAGGCTGGCTCGTGAGTTTCATCACAGCCTCTTCTTCAGTCCCTCTGTTTAACTGTCTGCTGCCAAATCTTATCTTTCAGATATAGCTTTTGCTCAGTTGAATCACTTCTTCCTTAACTGATCTATCAATTGTTTCATAGGCTGTCCCTCCAGGAAAATAAGGGAGTAGGTTGTCAGGGTGCAGTGAGGCTTCTGCATTTTTGGTAGGATTATCCAGTACATTGACTACAACATACTATTTCACATTTTTAATATAGTCAGTGTGCACAATTAACTATCAAGTAATAAACTATTATAAAATATGTACATCAGAGGAACATCCTAATTGTTTGCTACTCCTACATCTGATGCATTGTTTTTCTAAGAGGACATACTCATTTCAATTAAATATACTTCACGTAGAAATTGGTCATTACCATAATTTGTTTGGTGACAGTGAAAGCATATGAGTGTATCTAATTTGGCACTCAACAAGCTCGCCATTTACCTACCAGATAATAGAAAGGAACAGCTGCTGTACTTTAGAACAGTATCTTTCTTCACATTATCAATTTTCTTAATTTCTCTTTGGAGAGAGGACACTAAATGAAAAGCCATGGAGCCTCCTTACCAGAGTATAGATAAAAACACTCTCCTTTTTGCTGAACAGACTAGTCTAGATCAGAGATGATTTTTTTTTCTTGGTTAGATACAATTATTTTCCCGGTATAGGATCAAGAAATGTTTTCTTGTGGGTTTGTTTGTTTTTATTAAGCTCATGCTTCCTTCAGCAACCTGTAATCTCTCCAGCCTACCATTATCTCATGATGTTTCTTTTGCAAAGATGCACTGTTGTGATGGTAGCTTTTGTAACTTTGGTAGGTTTTGAACTATGCTTCAAATGTGTTGGTCAGCAATTCTTTTTTTTTCTTTTTGAATCTTAATCTCTCTCTCTTCATTTTATGGTGAATGTCTAATAAGAAGTTGGAGCAGTATACTTTGCAACCTCCCTGGGAGAGAAGCCCGTAGTAGAACATAATCTGTGCACCAGAAGTACTTTTTCCCTCGAGCTATTCAGACTATTTATTTTCCTTGACCCTGTATGAGGCCCTATCCAAATAGTCTTTTTGTACTTGCATCCAAAATATTTTTCCTAACCTTTGGACAGTAATTTGTTTCTAGACATATAGGCTAGCATCACTGTCTTGGTAGGCATTACATTATAGGTTTGGGAAAGGTAAATTAGTAATATTGTAATATTGGAAGCTGTATGTCTAATATGCTTGCTTTTTATTTATTTGTTTTTAATTTAAACCAGATTTGTGACTTCGGACTGGCTCGTGTTGCAGATCCAGACCATGATCACACAGGATTCCTGACAGAATACGTGGCCACACGTTGGTACAGGGCTCCTGAAATAATGTTGAATTCTAAGGTAAGAACCATAGTGCACTGCTATGGTGCTCCTGTTGCTGGTTATTCACTCATGAGTACCAAATATTTCTCCCCCTTCCCGCCCCTTCTGTGTGTGTTTGTTTTAGGATGCATAGTCTTGAGGAAGCAGGGTAATGGATTTACAGCATAGGTACTGTCTTGCAATAAATTTGTGATTCCGGATACAATTATATTGGATACTACAGCTGAGTAAACATGTGCATGAGTTCCAGTATGCCCAGTTCCTTGCCATTCATGAGACTTCTTTCTGTCAGATGCTCTTTCATAGAGCAGGATAGAAGTACTAGTAATGAGAGCATTTTAGTGTTTTCAACAAGGCTTGCCAGTGTTACCTTAGTGTTGTCTTGACATCTTAATTTAGCTTTAGAATGCATAATGAGGGTGAATCTGATTCTGAAGGCGCATGATCTTTGCTGTATGTCAATCTTACTTGCATTCCCTTAGTCTTAATCCAATCATCCCTTTGTTTTTTTATACTTGCAATTCTTATATTCTTCTATGCCTTTGTTAAGATGAATCCAGTTTCTGTATGGTGCGAGTAATGGATTTCTGTCATAAACCTTGCATTAGTTTCTACAGCCATACACTTGGTGGTAAAATACCCGTGTGACACCTGTGTCTGTATTTTACTTTCCCCAAAGGTTTTGTTGTCTCTGTAGGATAACTGCTTCATTGGTTGTTGGGTTTGATTTCTTGTGGCAATAGTGTGTCTAATGCGCTTTTAGAAAATAGTCATGTGCTCAGTCGAGTTTTTTTAGGCTCCGTGTATTTTAAATGTCTGTTGAGGCCATAAGTGTAGGGCAACTTAACCTTCTTTCTGGATATCTGCGTATATTTATCAGCAGCTTTTACAAGAAGGTATTTCCTCTGTTTCTTTAGAGGTGGTTAGCTTATGATATTCCTGGTCTATAACCTGATTTCTTTCAGAATCAGTGCCTTGAAAACAAGTGATGGTCAAGTGATCACACCCCGAGAAGCTGGTGCTGAGCCAGCTGTGGATTCAGCAGTCACTAGCTTTTGTTGGAAGCTCCCTGCTAATGTCGGGGGGAGTAGTGGACAGCAGGCTATGGGAGAATGAGGCAAGGGAGCTTATGGGGCCAGGGGTTCTTGAGGTAAAGTTGCCTTTGTATTACCCAGGCGCTAGTGTAAATATGCTTCTGAATCAAAGCCTTTTCTTATGTATAACATAGGTTATATGCTTGAAAATAGTTTGCTCCATTCTTCTTATCATAGTATTTTCTTAGTTGGCCTTCTCACATCGTCTTTACTACTTACTTCCCTATTGTGTTTACAAGTCAACTAACCAACGATCCACTTTGCCCTTTCACCCCTTTGATGCTGAAGGTGTCTTATTGACTTGTGACTTGAGATCCTGTGCTGTTAGGAAGAAGTGTGGCTTTTTTTCCTCACATGTGTTTAGCGTGCTGTTAGGAGCTGTAGATTTAAGAAGAGTGTAAGGGTTTCTGAACTTTTAAGGGTCTGAGTTAGTATAAGGCCCATTTCTGAAACTTGTTAGTGTAAATTGGCTGTAGAATTAGGGAGCCTCCCGAATTTGTGGTTGCTAGTACGTACAGCTAAACTTACAGAATCCTTTTGGAAAAGCATGTCTTGCATATTTCAGTTCTTGTTACTCTTTCAAAGCAGTGTTTTTGATATACAATTCCTAATTATTTCATTCTGTACTAGAAAAATCAAACAGCATGAACAAGCATGACTCATCTAAAAAAGACTTATTTCAGTGCACTTTCAAAATTTACTAAAGTAGCATGTTACTGCAATTATGCAAAAATATATTTGAACAAAAGTATTGTTTTGCTTTACTTGCAGGGTTACACCAAGTCTATTGACATCTGGTCAGTAGGCTGTATTCTGGCAGAGATGCTCTCCAACAGACCTATCTTTCCAGGAAAACACTACCTTGACCAACTTAACCATATCCTTGGTAAGCTTTACATAGTAAAGTAGCATTTCCACATCCGTCTCTCTCCATCTTTTCTACCAGCTAGAAAAGTCTTGGTCACCCACTTCTCTTGGTCTTGTAGTTCCTTTAATCTATGCTACTATGTATGTATGTATGAAGTGTCTTCAAGAATGTGTAATGTATGCACCTATAGGTGCATCGTCTGTTCCCTGTAGTTATTTTGGTAGTGATTTCTATAGTAAATCATTGATTTGAGGGGCAGCCAGAGGATACTTATTTATTTACTATATCAGCAGAGGCTTCTTTAAAAGATTAAAAAAAAAAAAAAGCTTAAATAGACCTATAGGTCTAAGTCAATTTTTTTTTTAAATTTCTATAGATAAGCCACTTATATCAATTGGATCTTATAAACAAAGTACTGATAATTGGAAAACTCAAATATAGTTGTTTATTTACAAGAAAAATTAACTTAAACCTTTTTAGTAAAGGTAAGGTTTCTAAAAATTCTAAGGTATTCTGTGCTTTTAAAACATTTAGTATGGAATCTTCTTCCCAGCGGTTTTAATGTTGAGTTTTAGCAAACGTGATGTGATTATTTTTAATGTGCTTTTCATAGGAATGCAGTACTGTTTATATTTTTTTTATAGGTATACTTGGATCCCCTTCCCAAGAAGATTTGAATTGTATAATAAATTTAAAGGCGAGAAACTATTTGCTTTCCTTACCACACAAAAATAAGGTACCATGGAACAGGCTGTTTCCAAATGCTGACCCCAAAGGTATGTTATGCTTTGTTACATTGTATCATATTTTCAAAAATGAAAATGAGCACCGAAAGTAGTGGCAGGATGGGATTTTTTTAAAACTACCTTAAGGATTTGTCTTTTTCTGTATTGGAAATGGAACATTCAGGTCCCTTAAAACAGCTGTATAAATCAGCATGAAACTCTTCTGCCAACTTATCTTCTTAAACAATTTTTAAATAAGTCTAAAATTGTGTGTTACGGTGTTTGATCTTTAATTTCCTTATAAAACATGGAAATCCCAGCTATTGTTATTGTCTTTGAAAGCACAGTTCGTTCAAGTACTGAATGTTGGTACTGGACGTTTGCCATTTGTTTTGCTGTATAACTATTATATTTCCTTCTAACTTCTACTTTGTATGATTTAAGGATTGCTGTATTCACGGTACAGTGCTCTTTTACTTGCTCTGACACAATTCATGTCACATGAGGTTTTTTTTTAACTGATAGGATAATTCACTCTTAGTGAATATGATCAGGTGCTGAACTGTCATGAAAAAGCTGATTTCTGCAGATGGAACTGTGTAGAGCTGATCATCCTTATCATTGAGTGAAGCAGTGGTGATTTATTCTGCTTTTATAGTGCTTGTCAGTGTGAGAGTTTTTTACTGTGGGCTTCTGAAAGCAAATTGCAGTGACGCTGATGTGCTCAGCTGCTAGGGGAACATGCAGTTAGCTTGGCTTCTGTAGCACCTTTTCACCTAAATCTTCAGAGCAGCTTTGACAGAGCTGTTTTTCAAAAAGCTGTTTGCCATCATTTCAGTAAAAAGCAATGTGCACAACATGCTTTAGCATGGAGTGAGCATGTGAGTTTCCAGTGTTGAGAAAAGCACATGAATGAATTTAATGTTAATTGTTATGCAAGTTTTGCAGTGTTTTAAAGCTGCCATTGAATGCACTGGTAAATTTCTGTATCTTCTGCCATGCTTTGTGTCCATCCAGGCATTTTATTACGATACAAAGCTAGAACCACCTTGGTGCAATGAGAAGCCCATATTTAAGTTTTTTCGTAAATAATGTGATGAGGAGAAGAAATGGAATGGAACTTAACAATTCTGCAAATATCTTTGGACTTCTTGCTTCTATAGTCATTCTGTTTCTGTTTCCAAGGAAAGGAAAACATACTACAATCAAAGTTGTTGAACAATTGAAGTAACTCTGACTTGTAATGTTTGTCCAGAATTTCATCAGACCTCGCACTCTGTCTTACGGGATCTTCAGTTTCTCTGTGGATTCTTTACAAGTTGTCTTCTGCAGATTTTGCCTAAATCTCACGACTATGAGCATACTTGCATCTTTAGCTGGAGAGTATCTTCTGGGTTGCTAGTTGTGCTTATAATAGTGTGCTATGATGATATAGAACTCTTTAATAACTTCTGGATGACATTTTCATCATTTAACAGATCCGTTTTCTTTTCAAAATGAGAACATTTTTGTGATTACTTCTTCATTTCAGATGAGGTCTATCTTGTTTTGGATTTTTATGGCAAAACTCCAGAGCATCTATTTGAGTGAAGAAAAAATCTGTTCAATTTCTGCTGTAGCTGAAAGCAGGTTATACCATAGGGTTCTATGCATTTCTTTCCCTTGACATTCATTCTGACACCGTAGAGCCTTCAAAAGGGTGTACATTCTTTAGACTTGTTCTCGTACCAGATCGAGCCAAAGGAAATTGTAATTTAGGAATACTGATAAGAAGAGCAGAGGAAATATACACTGCTTGAGTCAAAGGAAGCATTCTGCTGCTTCTGTTACTGCTACTACAGCTGGGGAATTCCAGCTGTGAATTGAAATTAGCACAAAACTTAAGGAAGCCTGTCTTTTCTATGTAATATCAGTCTTTAACATTTCCTGTACTTTGCAGTTTGGAGTATGTATTAACCTCTCGTTTACTTTTTTTTTTCCTCTTAGCACTTGATTTGTTGGATAAAATGTTGACCTTTAATCCTCATAAGCGAATTGAAGTGGAGCAAGCTTTAGCCCATCCATATCTGGAGCAGTATTATGATCCAAGTGATGAGGTAAAGATTTTGTTAAAATGTAAATATTATTGATGAAAAAAATAACCTGCTGTATCATTTAATTAGTTTAAGGAAAATGTATCTACAGCTGTAATGGAGTTGGAGAGTGAATTACATCAGTTTACCAAAACTGTTAGAAATGCGTTCACATAGCATGTGTTTGTGTAATTGCTATAACTACACAAGACAGTATTTGCATTCTGGTTTGCAAAGGAAATTTAGAACAGTAATTTGCATATTGATAAATTTGAAAAAAATATATCACACCTGAAGTGTTCCAACTCAAGAGACAAACAGTAAGTAGTTAAAGAACTGCAAGTGCTGTTTACACCTGAAAATTATGTTACTTCTTTTTAGGCATCTCTCAGATTTTACAGTGTTAGTCTTTCATTGCAAAGTTTAAACTTTGCAATTCTTTTAAACAGTGTATTACTGAGTGTACTCAATGACATAACTCTGTCAAGAAGGTAGCCGTGCATTTGTTCTTTATAAACCATAATTTGTATTAAGCAGACCTTATAATATAGATCTAGGAAAAAATAAACGTTAATGTATCATTTAAGTGCATACAAGTTAATTGTGTTATTACCCTTCTACGGAAACATCTGTACATGTTCCCCATTAAGACCATAAAATTAAAAAAAAAAGGGGGCGGGGTGGGGGGAGTGTTCCAAATGTTTTTTTTTTAAAACTGTGAAAAGTTTAATTGCTAGACTTTATTTGATGTCTGTGTTTTTGCATTCTTAGTTTTCTTTCAGATAAAAAAGACTTGCTTGTATTTAGAGATATATGGTGGTAGTTTAAACGTGCATCATTTAATAAAAAGAAAAAGAAGGGAAAATGTCTGCTTCACTTCACTCCTAACTTGAAACTGACGTTCTGCTTTTATTTTATATTTCTTGTGCTAGTACACCATTTTGGAGACATAACACAAAATAAATAGATGCTAAGGTGTACCCTTCTGAAAATAGAACTTCTCAGTTCACTGTGATTTTGTTTCATAATGGCTGAGATAAGGCAGGAGAATAGTAGTGTGCCATCAGATCATGCATTTAAAAGCCCCAGAACTGAACTTGCTGTAGCTTACATGATGCTGATGAGATTTTAGGTTACTTTTGGTGAAGAAGGAGGGGAGGAGGAAATAAGCTAGTTTTTCTTGGGGGACAGTACAATGTTTTGGATAATTTTTCTTCAGGTAGTTCCTAAGTTATGAGCCTTTATCAATTATTTTAGTGTGCGTTTAAAATTTTACTAAGGTTTGATTTTAAAATTTGGTAAACTAATATATAAAGCAAGTAATAATGTGTCTTTGTGTTATTAAGCCTGTAGCTGAAGCACCGTTCAAGTTTGATATGGAGTTGGATGACTTGCCGAAAGAAAAGCTGAAAGAACTGATTTTTGAGGAAACTGCTAGATTCCAGCCAGGATATCCATCTTAAATTGTGCATAGGTAAAGTCACAGCAATAAGAAACCATTTGGGCAGGGGGGAAGAATTTTGGAACTCTGTGGTTACCACTAGTGAAATGTATAACTGACTGTTTCTGTTGATACGCTAACTAGCTACTGAAGTAGAACTTTCTGCATATTCAATTGACCTCAGTCCTATTCTGTTACTGAAGAAATGGGTTTGACTCTACAACGCTGAAGTATCTACAGGGAATCCAGGCAATCGTCTTGAGATGTTTACCTACTTTTTAGGTTACATTTAAGGAATAAGAATTACATTTAATTAGTGCTTCTCAGAATAAAAGCTATGTGAACACTCTGAAATGCAAATCTTATTCAAAAAAAAAAAGAAAGCCTTTTCAAGGGAACAGTGATCTTTATACAAGATATTAGAGTATTTTGTCATGGCTTCAAATGCTTTTTAAAAAACTCTTCCTTAAATGTAATGTGCAGAGGAGAGATCTTCTAAACTATTTAAAAACAAACAACCCTAGAACCATAAAACTTGAGTATGACATCAGTTTTAAGTACCTCTGAAATAATTGTGTGAGTAAACAGCTGTCTAGCTATTCATAAATTAGTTATGATTATACTTGCTAATCTTTTGAAGATTTAAACTTTCTTAATTTAAAATGTACTGGTATTCACTGTCTCTGACATTTTGTTTTGCTTTTTTAAATCAATAAACTTAACTGGTCTTCATATACCATGAGGCTTGCAAGTCTCAGTAGTTTCATACAAAATTGGTCAAATACGCACATGAATAATTTTTTCCAACACTTGTGAAACTCCTGTGATACTAATAGTTTAAAGTGTCTAAGCTTTGTGGCTGGACAAGAAAAACAAACGAAAGAAGACAGCCTGATCTAGGTTGCCTATTTTATGGTCTTAAAAATGGTTTCTGTGCTGTTCTCCATCAACATTCTGCAAGTATCATCTCTGGTTGGCAGTTCTAGCAGAAGGGTTAAGTTTAGAGCCTGTGAACTTCTTCACTGTAAGAAATCCAACGTTTTGACAGCAGTGTGTAGAAACTTTATTGCTTTGCTATAACCAACAGTTCTTCTGCACTAAAAATGAGATTTCAGTTGCTGCATTGCTTTTACCTCCAATCTCTTTTATTTAATGATGAATTGGTAAGAAAGAAAGAAAGAAAAAAGTCGAGGAAACTGTTGAAAATACAGTTTTTACTTAAATAGGGGTAACTGCTGTTGTCACTAGCTTGAATATTGAATGTAATTATATTGAATATAAAAGTTCACAACTGAAGTAATTGTGATTTTTTTAGAAACTGTATTTTGTTAAGCTTACTAGCTAACATTTGAAACTATTTTAATAATTAAAATTTAGGTAAATCTGAGGCTCACACACCTGGCTTTTATTCTTGGTTGGGCATTACCAATAGAATTAGAGCTGGAGGACAGTAGCATGGATGTGCCTGTTTCCCTTCTGTATTTTCTGAAGCTAATTCTGTACAAGAGGCACTAGGAGTACATGCACACATTCTGGAAGAAAATGACATAAATGGAGTAAGATGTTATTAATAGGCCATAGAATCAAGGAGGGAGAGCAAATAGCTAACATTGTGGTAAATCATAGTTTATGATCTTTGCTACTTGCGTCTTTGCCCAGACCGTACTTACCTAGGTTGTGTTAGGGATTAAGGGATAAAGGGATTGGGGATAAAGATATCAGTGATCCAGTGCTAAGGGAAATTTCTGATCTGCTAGAAATGCTACCTTTAAATGCCATTACGAAGAGTTGTTTTGCTTGATATGATACTGAAATTCAAGTATTTTACTTAATTTGATAATGATACGCTGGTAATTTGTACAAATAATTTGTGGTTAGAATTATTAGATATTCTGCTTCACAGCAGTTTAAAAATAAGTAGCTGACATCATAGTGAAGGCCAATCCCTAGCAGTTGGCTTAAACTGCACAGTAACAGTCTCTTCCTGTGCATTGCTACTCTCCTCCCCAACCCCGCACTTTATCAGCTAGCTCTTCTCAGTGTGTTATTTCTTGACGTAGTTTTTGACTGTAGTTCTTGGAATTAAGAAGCAATGTGAAAATAACCCATTCTTCAGATAAACGAATAATGTAGTTCACTCATTTGGAAAAAAGTAGAAATATCTTCCTTTTTAGCAGTCATGTTTCTTTTTTTTTTTTTGGTCACTTAAGAGTTTTAAAGGATTTATACAGGGAATGGCCTGTGTTTTGGGGTGTGTAATCCACATGGATAACAAAGCTGACATTCTGAATATCAGGTCTCCTGGCTACTTGCTAGGTTAAGAAGTTTCTCAGGAAAGTTTTTTTTAAACTAACGTATATTGGTACTGCTCTCTCTGACTCATGGTAAACATAGTGTATAAAAACACAGAAATAGGAAAATACATTTGTTTAAAAGACAATGTTAAAACTTTCTTCACTTAAATATGTCTCTGCTCTTTTTTGTAGGACAAGGACTTAAAGGACTGGGCATGCTCAAACGTTGCTGTTCCTCTTCCCAGTTCTTTATTGTTGGTCATGTCTTGTGGCCTCTCTCAGCTTATCCACTAACTCCTTTGAGCCATTCAGGAGGGCAGTTCCTGGTAGTTTTGGCTTTTCATGCTTTCAATGAATCTTTTAAGCCTGAAGAATTGTAATTGACACTCCTATGCGTAATGCCCATTGTTGACCTGTTGCAGTACTGTACTGTAAGTGCACCTACTGCTGGCCGTGTTTTAACTGCTTGCTTTCTGGTTTGAAAGATGCAGTGGTTCCTTTCACTCCTGGATCAATATCCAAGAAGATAATTCATTAACCAATAAGAAGTTTACACCATGAACTATGTTTTTCTGACTTTACTGAAGTCGCTGGCATTTTTTTTTATTAGAAAAGCTACTATTCAGGGCACTTTAAGTCAGTGACATCCCAGATTTTTTTGCACTTCCTTTTTAAATAGAAATGGTTAGCATCCAGTGGGGTTTATACCATTATGCTATGGATTGCAGCATAAGTCGTGTTCATGTTAATCTTGCTTATGCACTTGTTTGGGTGTCCTGTGCTGTACATACAGGTATTCTATACAGCGTAATAGCCACATAGGAACCCATCTTAACTGA
This sequence comes from Chauna torquata, assembly GCA_013399475.1. Lineage (NCBI taxonomy): Eukaryota > Metazoa > Chordata > Aves > Anseriformes > Anhimidae > Chauna > Chauna torquata. The sequence goes on along the minus strand of VXAL01014233.1, from coordinate 214,260 downwards.
ATTCATCTAAGAAACATTTTTCCATGTATTGACAAAACTTGTACATTTTTCTCCCTGTCTTTTTTAAGAGATCATTTAAAGTTTAACCATGTTGGAGGCATAGTACTTCCAAAGTTCATACCATGTAGTAGTGTTTATAAGACTTGTGCAAAGAGAATGAGTGGCAGCTCGCCAGCTTATATTATTCACCGCGTGGTGGAAGATTAACAAAGAACATAATGGCGTGATGACCTAATGGTGAATGCTTTTCTTTGTGGAAGGCATCCGAATGTGGTGGTAAGCGAGAAACCAAAATATGATGTTAAGAAACTCAGTCTGCATAGTGCATACCAATGAAATGCTTCAAATGAGGATTGATAGTTTTACATTTGAATCTAATCACTGACATTCAGAATTCTTGCAGAGAGGAACACTGCATCTTTAAATGAGAAAGTCTGAATTTATTTTTGCTCCTACAGCATGTCAGCATCTCAAGTTCATTTCTTGCAACCTACACTATGGTGATTTGTAATCAAGCCTCCATGAGCTCGTGACATGAAGTACTGTTCTGTTGTCAAGTACTATCAAACTTTTCTGATAATGCTGAGTTAGGACAACCAAACAAAGCTAGCACTAAATAATGTTTAAAATTGTATACCTTTTAATGATCTTTTCAAGTATTTGTTACTGAAATTGTATAATGTGGAGTTTACTAGGTGTTATGTTCCAGTGCAGTGCCTCCTTTTCTTTCCCCACTGCTCTCTGTGGTGAGAAACTTGCCTTGTTTAAAATAATTACTGTGCCCTCGCATGACTGTTAAAGCTTTCTGTGCAAAGATGATTGTCTAAGTGCCACATGCCTATGATTGAGAGAAAAAAAAATCTATTGTTACCTCTGAGTTGTGTTCAACTGAAATGCTATTCAACAAATAACTTAGGAAAAATAGTTCTATTTTTAGCTTTTCATATCTCTGCTGTCTTTTTCTCATTTTATTTTGGCAGCAGTGAAGAATGGATTGTATAGACTGCTTGCTAATATGAACAAAATGCACTTGTAATTCCTGGAAATAAATTTAAATCTTATATCTTCACATTAACACAAAGAATTAGTTTTTGGTTTCCTCTTGGGTAATGTGTTTGAATGGAAATCAGGTTCAGTTGCTACTGTAGTATACAGGGATGCTTGCTGGTTAATAACTCCAGGCTTCCTCATACCACTTAGTCTGCTTTTCAAAGAAAAGAAAGCCATTAACTTAGATTTCAATAGATAAGGGTGCTTACAAGATTCCATTTCAAAATTTTCCTTTTCTTATAGTTTGAGTGTTAGTCTACCAAAACGAATTTTTAATAAGCAAGGGTTCATTTTAAAGGGCATTTTTGATTAGGAAGTTCCTGTGGTACATAAATCTCTGTTGCGTGGAACGTATTAGGAGCGTTGTCAGGACACTGCACAAGTGATCATTGGATTGTGGTATGGAACCTATGCTAGAAAAAAAAAATCTGTAGAAGAAATATGCACTTGACTGTTGATACTAGTGTAGAAATTTCTTTTGACATTTCTACACATCTTTACCAAAATGCTTTCCTCACTCAGTTTTGAGAAGCTGAAATATTTCTAGAATCTCTGCTACTTGTACCATCATCATTACTACAGGAATTGTGGTTGGAAAGATGACTGTTACTGAAATGAGTTTGTAACACCTCAGTTTTAATTTATTAAGGAAGAATTTTAGCAGCCTATTTTATCCTTCTTTCCCAATTCTTTTTGTAATACTTTCTTTAATTTTGGATTTTTGGGGAGCTGTAGACTTACCCTTGCAATCTCTCAGAATGAGAAGCCAATGGTTTGCTTTACCTAACATCTGGTGCTTTCAGGCTTTCTTCCTTAGCTATTCTTGCTGAATCAAATTGGCATCCATCAGTATCAGTAACTGCATTCATCTGTCTTCTACTGAATTCAGTAAACATTGTTAAGCTGAATTTGTTGGAGCGTCAAGTGCAGAAGCATGAATTTTTTTGTCTGATTTTGAAAACAGTTTAAAAGAAGGTGCCTATAACATTGTTAGGTCAGTTATTTCATCATTTTACATTGATTTTTTTATCTAGTTTTTGTATTTGCAGAGCAGAGAACTGAAACTCGTAATTGAAGTAACATGTATTTCATGGTAAAGATGTTTTGGGAATAAGGAATGTAAACAGTTGACTGTCAAAACATTCCAACTTTATAGCTGAAGAAAAATATGCAAACAAACTTCTCATGGATGCTTGGGCAAATAAGCATCTTACTCTGCTATCCTGACTGTCACCAGAATCTTCCTCATCAATAATACAGGTATATCAAGTCTGAAGTGTACAACGCACTACACGGGCCAAGCAATGTGGTGCACCATGAGCTTTCAGGAGTAGCAGGTGGTGACATAACTCAGCAGTGGCCAAATGAACCCCAAGGAGTTTAGCATGGTTTTCCTTACAGAATGGGGAAAAAGAAGAACCTGTTGTTGCTGCCCACTGTAATACGCTACGATATATTTATACCATGTCGAAGTTGTTTGCTGAGCAACTGTACTATAGATTTAAACTTTATTAATATATATTTGCTTATGTTAGTGTAGTTTATATAGTCCTTGGTTATTGATAAATTTATTGTGTTGTTACAGCACAGTGATATGGTATAAATATAGGTCTATACATACAATATACTCATGAATTTGGTCCCTTGCATAGTACTTTTATATTTGTACAGCGATGTCTTCAAGTAATCCCAGATTTTAGGGGAGGTATTTTTGTAAATGCAGTGGTTTAAACAAAAAATCCAAACCTTTTACTAAGTTTTAAATGCGTTTGTGGTTCAAAATGGTTTAGTTAACAATTGAAATCAAGACACTAAATTAGTGAAAAGTGCACATTAGTAAAATGAAGCTTACGATGGTTTTTTGTAGCATGTGCTGTGATCAAACTAAGTGAAACATTGGAGGAAATGTAAAAGTTGGATTACCTTTGTAAATCTAGAACAAATTTCTAAAGGTTACAGCTGGATTACTTACTATTGTTGCCTTTTCTTGTGTTGTATCAGTGTAGAGCACTCTTAAAATACTCAGACTGCTTTGTCTTTGCTTTGTACTGTTGGTGCCTTCTTAGTCATGTACCCCACAAGTCTTGCATAGCTAATTTAGTTAATGGTAAGTTTAAAAAAAAAAGGCAAAGGAAGATTTTATATAAAAAAATAAAAAAATAAATCATTTTCTGTATGTTCTTATTCATTGTAACAATTAAACGTTTATATTGTGACAGATTTGTGATTTGGTTAATCTGTATAGATCAATTGTAAGTAGCAAAGGTTTATATTTCGTCTTATTCTTTTAATGTTGTAAACGTATGTGATTTTCTTTTTTTAAATCAGGTAACTTAATGTTCTGTTTTGTTTTTGGCATCTGAATCTTGTAAAAACAAATGCAAAGAAAATCATTAAATTGTGTCCCTGTATTACCAAATCAGCATAGTATTGTGCATATATAGAATGACTGGAAGTTTGCTTTCAAATGAACTGCTGTTTTATAAATCATAAATACACGGTGTATTACATTAGCATGTCTAAAAAATGACTGTCACTTGACCAGTGCAGTAGTAGGTAGCCTACATTAATATCTTTAAATACACAGATGTGTTTGTTTTAGTGTATGACTATACCAGCTTGAAATTAATTTAGGGAAGCCATCCAAAAAATTACAGATAAAGTTAGACAGGCAGAAGTGTTACATCTTTGTGGCAAGAAAGTTATGAAAGATCAGTATTTTGAACTACTGAGCATAGAGATTGTTTTGACTGTCTTGATATTAGTATAGCTATAGCCCACTTCCCAGGAAATCTTGAAAAGAATTACTTCAGCAATCCTTAGAGACCAGATGTTTTCATTTTGCTATGAAAAAGGTTCTTTTCGAGCCAAGGTTTGAAACATTCTGTGATTTCTGGGAGCAATGCACTCTTATATCGCTGTAATGGGCTTTTTATGATTTTTTATTTTTAATCCTAAAATCAAACTGTGCCAAAGAACTGAGCTCTTAAAAGGTGTAATTGGATGATGGCAGCTAGAAACTTCTAGTTAATATGAAAACAATAACAATAATTTAAAAAGTAACCTGAAACTAACAAGTGCTTATCAGTAACTGACAATTCTGTAACAACTCTGAAAACTTGCTCTTTAAAATTAATCTTTCCATCCCCTCTCTTGCTTTCACAGCAGAATATGCATTTTTTCCAGAACATTACAGAATTTCATGTTGTCATAGATAGGGTTATGCATGTTCTTCCTCTTTCACTGACTGTAGCTGCCTTTGTCTTGTTGTTCCCTCTAGGAGTACACTGTATTACAATATATGTATTTCAGTGAGTTGCTTCAAGGTATAACTGAACTGCATCTTGTCACAGCAGAGGTTTTGACAAGCTGCTGATTGGCTTAAAGCTCCTATATTGCTTGTTTAAGTAGGGTTAGTTAAAATAGGCTTATTTTCTGTATTCCACCAGAATCAGACACTGATCCTTTCTATCTGTGAGCTTGAAGTGTAATGTGCAATCTTAAACTCTTGGAGTCAAAGACTGTAGAGATGGGTACTAGGGTCTGTGTTTGTGTGGGCTGGGCTGTTGTAGTGAGAACGCCCTGGAAGTTGAGCCCCCAGAGCTGGGGGAGTTGGTGCACTCAAACAGAGGCTTGTGAGAAACTGCTTTTGAGTATAAGCCATGTCTCTGACCCCAGTACTTTCTCTGCAGACCAAAGATGCACGCTTCTGTGTTCTGTACATTTCATTTTGTTATTCTTTCTACTAAATTGGATATACATAACGCTTGACAAGCTTAAAAAAAAAAAATTGAAAAGTGTAGAAGACTTACAAACTTATCACATCAATACATGCTGTGTCTGTTGATGGTTATCTTGCTCTGATGTCTTTTCACCACACATGAAACTCTTCGGTTAGCTTCAGAAGAGTTCTACAGCTTGAACTCTGGTTTCTGAGGAGTCTTTGGTTACTCTGCAAAACAGCGTTCTGGCACTCTTACAAGTGCAAGAGGTGGCCAGTTTTGAAATGTGGCTCCAGTCGTGCTGTGTTCATGTAAAGGCTAATCTTGGAAGTTAGATATGAGAATTGTTCTGTAAACCCTTTATCTTTCCACTTTATAAATTACTCACACTTATGACTTTCCTTTAGGTATTTTCCAGAACTCTGCCTATTTTTTTTCAGTACCTCTTGCTATTGTGACAATTTACTTTTCTCTGTCCTCTTATTCAAAGTGAAGCTAAAGTCTCAGTTGTTCTAAAAGTCTTTCTTCTTTGGGATTCATGAGGTTCTGGTGATAAACAGCTTACTGATCCTATTAATTAAACTGATATAAATCTGCTGAAGAGGTAAGCAAAAAGAATCTAAGGAGACCTTCCAGTTTTCCTGTTGAAAGCATAGCATGTGATCTGGTAACTGTATGTTGATTCCTGGGAAGGCAATATAAAAACAGAGGTAAGGAACAGAAAGGGGCGATGCATTAAGATAAGATGTGGTGTGAAACTCGGTTCCACTGGGTTTCTTTGTTGCTGTTGGGAACTTCAGCCTGAAATTCAACAGACCGTGGTTCAAATTTTTCTCTTTTTGACTAAATCTTTTAATACCTTGTAAATACTGGAAACTTCTTGCTACTTCTCTAAAATTGTCTCTCACCTTCCTTGTAACTCACATGGCCATTTTCCTTAAGTTCCATCCCTTTCCACCTAATTAGTTAGTGTGGCAGAGCGATGTGTAATCCTTCTAGGTTTTCATTACACTTGGTAAAAAAGTAGCTCATGTTTGCACATGAAGGCTGATAAAAAGAATCTTAAAAGTATTTTTCTGATTCCCAGGAAAAGACAAATACCTTGGCAGCATGTTGGGTTTCCAGCATTTTCTCATTTAAAAATACTGAGTTAAATGCTTTTGTTTGTCTTGTGAGTCTTCTTATGAGTCTGTGTGACACTCTCAACTGTATTAGCTTGTTAGCTGAAGTACTACTTCTCCATGTCTCCTCCCATTGCTGCTTGGACTGAGCTGACTTTTGGTCTTGCTGAGTTGCTGTCTTCCAGCGGTGCTTCTCTTCCTCAGGGTTTATATGTTCCATGTTGGTGTTTTTCTCCCAAGTCTTTTGACTGCTGTAACTGACTTGATGTCACTTCTTTGTTCTTACTTTTCTTTATTTTGCATGGCTATAGCTTACCTGTGGTCTCACAACTCCACTTTTGTTTGCTTTTTCATCTTTCCTCTGTAAAGCTGAGCCACAAACACAGCTGTGCTTCATGGAGTTGGCCCTGGTTACACTCCAGCTTTGGGGAGAAGACTGGCAGAGTGCAGAGCAGCTCCCCTCATGCAGTCAGTCATGCCAGTGCCTGGGGTAGCACCAGCTAAGGTGTTGCACAGTACAGTGATCTGTTAATTCCACCTTACAATTTTAGTGCCAACCTTGAATACACAACCCAGAAATAACAATGGAAAACTTTAGTCTCTCTAGCTATGATGCATTCTTCCGCACTTCTGGAAAACTATTTCAAAATTCAGGCTTTTCTAGCAAAAAAAAAAAAGGTAAAACCCAAAGCTATAGGAGAATACCATACATTTTTTTAATTTGCTATTACTAAAAGACTTAAGATGCACCTTCTACTTTGTTCTCATATCCAAGACTAAATAGCATGTTCTGAAGATGTTTTTCTGCCTTAAAACTGCAAATGCAAAAATGCTGAATATTCAGAATTTTGGCTTGAGACTCACTGAACTGATTATATCACAAGTGAGCTGAACAATTCAGGGGAAGGTTTTTTAGTCAAGCCTTTCTCAAGCCTTTCCCCTAGCTCACCTTTAATTTCAATAGCTAGTGCTTAAGAGAGAAAATTTTGGCTAAAAAACCTTTCTATGTTCCTAGAAGTGTTAAAACTCACAAATACTCTAACTTGTAGTTGAGACATCTTAGACTCGAGTTCAAACTTCAGATTTTTTAATGGGTTTTATGTTTTTAAAAAGCTCTGTTAGTTTTTGTACATGTATATACATACGCAGGCTCTTTGAACAGCTATGCCACAAATGTGGAGGGAACAAACTTTTGCAGGCCAGCTTACACACTCAAAAGTACTTAAATGAACATTGTTGGTGTCACTGTAGCTGCGTGTTCTAATTCTGTTTGCTGTCATGTGCAGCATATATGCAGCACTCCAGAAAAAGGTGGGGATTAAGGAAAAAAACAAACTGTGGTCATTTCTTAAGCGTTCTTTTGTAGCTAAACTTAATTTATAAGCTTGTTTTTGAGAGTGGTTTGGTATTCTGGGAGAACTGTATTAGGCTGTTTTTACAGCCGATTTGATGACATTTCTCTAAGTATAATATGTTGTTATTCCAGCATGGCAAAGGTCTGTGTAATTCATGTGTGCTCGACTTAATCACTGGTTTTCTTTTTGTGACAATAAATGGCATTGTACCAAAAGCAATATATCCTGTGTGTAGTTAGTAGTGGAAATAATAATTACTGTGCAGCTTTTATTTTCATTGTCTTTCCAGTGGTTGCCACTAGCATGGATTTTGTGCATTGACAGTTGCTCCAGGCTATTAAAGATGTTGGGGGCCGGGGGGGAGAAGGGCCTGAATAATACTTTTTTGCTTTCTGGAAGCTGCTGCTGTACTTTGAAACAGAAAAGGGTTGCATCTGATGCTGCAATAAGCTTATTTTCTTCTGAGTCTTATCATCAGAATACATCTAGAACTAGAGAGTTTCTCCGGAAATGCTCCTCCACATTTTTCCTCTTGAGAAGGGCCCAGGCTCAACACCAGCATCGTTAGAGCCAAGGATTATAAGAGAGCAGAAGGGCTTTTTTATCTGCTTGATTTTGGGATTCTGCTAAGCTACGCTCAGCCTTATTAGATCACGGCACTGTAAAAAGACTTGTGGAATGCTGCAACAGATTTTGTTCACCAACTACTTAACTCAAGACCAGATAAGAACGCATAGGCAATATGCAATGCATGGGAACTTTCTAGTCTTAAGTTCTGTCCCTCCTGGCCCCTCAGCAGCAATTCTGCACTACTGGCTCTGCAAGTAAATCTGCCCTGGATAACTTTCCTTTAAAAGAGGGAAGCTTTGTTTTTTCTTTCTGGGTGCTGAAAAGAACAAGGTGTTAAGATAGTTATCTCCCCACCACTTGCATTTGACTGCTAGTGTGTAGTATTCATCATACCGAAGTATCACTGTACAAAAATTTTAATATTGTAGAAATAACAGGGGTGAAGAACTTGCTCTTCTCAAAGTGTATATTCTTCCTTGCTTTCGAAGTGTATAGAAAAATACCTAATTTCAGTTAACTGAATAGCTTTTCTGCATTCTCTGTGCACATTTTTCTCTGCTGCCTCCTCTTCTTTAGATGTGACTTATTTTACTGCTAATGGTGTTACAAAAACTGTAGTACTACAGGTGTCTTATGGTAACTTGTAAATAAAATTACTGTAAACACATGGTCAAGTTATTTGTGGTGCTGCTGTGTAAATGTGTGACACTACCTTAGCTGTAAATCCTAACTGCACTTTCCTGAAGGACCTGTACATTGCACTTAGTGATTATAAAGCCAGCGTCTGTGCCTTTGCAAGAAACCTTCCTGTGACTTGCCTCCACAGCAATCTGGTCCTAGTAACAAGTTCCAGGAAACTAGAGCTTTGACAGCAATTATTTCTACGTGGTGACTTTGCCACGTAATTTGCTAGATGACAGCAAATCAATGCTTTTGTCAAACTGATTGTCAGTGGAGCAATAATACATTTTATGTAAATATCTCTAGCAATTCACATAGCAAGTGGAGAACACAGAATTATTTATGGCTGGAAGCTGATTAGGAGACTGTTGCTGTCGTAGGATTTTGTCCTTGCAGCTATCAGCTCTAGCAAAGGACTGTTTCCTACCCTTTTGAGAGGGTGGCGGAAAAAAGTGGAAGAGGTCTGACCTGTGTAGAGAACACAAAGTGCTATGCTTTCGTTAAAAACAAAACAAAAAACATACACTGCTGTGCTGCGTTTTCTTCACGGTTGGCATGCAGTCAACAAATGCTGTGTGGCTGGATCCAGAGGTGTGCGGGCAGGAGAAAAGGTATGGCAGGCAGTGCCAGGAGCTGATGGGGCCGTGTTTGTGAGCAATGCCCCGTTTCTCTTCTAGAAAACAGTCGTGAGGAGATCTAATTAGCAGTCAGATGTTAAGCTCTTCAGAATGATTTGCCTTCATGTATGCACGTGTTGTGGATGGCCTGTCCTTGGTCGGTGTAGCAGTAGATAAAATTTAATATTTAAGGATTTTTGTGCCATTTCTTTGGAGGATGCATGCTTTAGTCAACCCTATGGCATACTCTAAGAAAATATTAAAATGGCTGAATTTTCTGGAGTGTCACAGAGATAAGCAGTTTGTCCTTGCCACGTACCTGAGGCTGCAGTCAGCTGTCTTTTACGCATGCAGGTAAAAAGCGGCTTTCTAATCCTTACCAGGGAAATGGGCCTTTTTTGAAAAGCATACCTGAGTAGAGATGGGTGGGATGGGGAAGCAGAGGGATCAGCTGCTTGAAATACACAGTCCTTAAAATTGTTCCTTCCTTTGCGGTATCTCCATGGAATCATCCTCTGCAGTTTTCTCTTCCGTGTCCGTGTCACTTCATTCCATTTTTTTTCCTGTCAGTGCAGACGAAATGTTGATGCTTTGTCTTTGAGTGCTTAGATTTTCATCCCTCTGCCACTGTTCACATTCACCTGGAAGCGGTCTTTACTCCAACTGTGACTTTGAAATCAGTTATTTTCTTTTTTTTGTGAGAATTTTTGTCAATAGTTTATTTTTTTGCAAGGTAAGTGACGCTTCCTTGTGAGATAGTACTAAAAACCTTGGCTAGCACCTGTGGATATGCTTGCTTTGTTTTGTACAATGGAGTTGACAGAGATAAATCAAGAGGTTTTTTTTTTTTGCTTGTGTATTGTGGTGATGGTCATCGAGAACATTAATTTGGAAGAAACATCTTAGAAAACTTCAGGTTTAGCAAACATTTGGTGCATTCATTTTAAAAAATAATTGCCCTGATGATCTGCAGTGCAAGCACAGTTATTTGAAGGAACGGGCAACAGAGGTCCAGTGACAATCATGCAGCACTTGCACAACATCTAGTGTGGAGTCGTTTTGAAGCTGCCCAGGAGGGGAAGAGCAGCAAGGAGTAGTAACACTGGTGAGCCAAAAAGTGCTGTGATGCTGTCTAATAAAGTTAGCTACATTCAGAGTTTAAATAGCGCTACACGTAGGAGCAAAGAACAAGTAATTTGCCCTCTGCTTTCAAGATGTGGACAACAAACAGTTGGGCCGGACTCCTTCATTGTTACTTCAGAAACTGCCAGCCTTAGTCTGTTGAAAGAGACTGTATTAATGCATTTATTTTTGACTATAACTTCCCTTCCTGCTTTTATTACATAATTAAGAAAATTGCTTTTCATTCACATCGGTCCTTTACAGTTGAGAAAGAAATGACCTTTCTGTGTTGCTGATGACTTTGAATGACAATGTGACAATGTTCCTGCTCCTCAGCTTTCAACTGCTCCTGTAATTCTTCATCTTACTCTTCCCTCTAAATTTGCTTCCCCGCAGCTGTTACATACAGTCATTAGGAGCCTGATTCTTTTTAAGGGATTTAAGTGAATTAAGAGGCAAATACTTATCATGTGGAAACATTTCTCTGGAAACTGTTCCACTTAAGATGGATCAAACTGTTTCTCAGAGCAGGAGCTGTGACACTGTAGCTTGTGTATTTTTACCTTAAGGGGCAACTGAGCATATTTACAGCAAGCATATCAAACTAAATATTTAGTTCAAAGAATAAACATGCTGAAAACAAATCCTTTTCAGAATAAAATGTCATGCCCATGATAGTTATTGAAGGGAATCCCTGACACACACGCACACAAAGCAAAAAATAAAAATAATAATAAAAAAAAAAACAGGTACTAGAAAACAAAAATGCCTCACAAGTAATGCTCTTGAATGAATGAAATCCTCATGTGCAACAGAGTTTGTCTAAGGAAGGTGCTTATTATAACCCAAGCGTTTTTTGTGGGTAGAGGTAGGCAGCAACAATGAAGCTTGTGGCATTTCTTGTATAAGCATCCCTATCCGCAAATTGCCACACACCTCAAACAAAGATAGCAATTAACCAGGAGAGGCCATTTCAGTCTTAAGTTGCTTATTCAGGATATTCAAGCATTGCTGTGGCATTCACTTTTACTGAGAATGGATTCATGATAACATTTTTTTGTTAAAGCATGGAAATTCTGCATGTGTATATTTTGTTTTACTTAAATGTATGAATCACTTGAATACCTAGTAATTTTCACTGTAAAAAGAAATTTAACTGCATTTCAGTGATCTTACGTTGCTATTGCCTGCTAACTGTACTTGAATTTGGAGGAGGGGAAACCTTGTTTGCTTTTCTCTGAGTGCAACCTTCTATGCCCTGGATTGTCTTTAGAATAAAATAATCTTCAAGTAGACTAGTAAAAATGACAAAATCTCTGTATGGCCTGTTCAGGGATAAAACACATTTGCATACCCTTTGCAGCTACTTGTGTAGTGAGGAGCTAGTTAACATCTAGAAAGCTTGAAGAAAATAGATATGTGAACCCAACTTGCACTCTCCTACAAACACAATTCCCATACCCTGCTTGCAACTAAACCACAGGCTGTCAGCTTCCAGGGCTTGATAGTTAGCTGAAGTTATGATGCTACCGAGTGTTTTTTCCAGTGTCGTGTGGTTTTATGAGGTCAGTCCAAAAGACTGACCAGCCCAGTGCCCGCTCTCCTTCAGGAAGTAATGAGTACTGCCAGAGGTGCTTTACTTGGTATCCTCTTCCAGTGATTTTCTGTTTTCCCATTTGTTGTATCTTGTAATCAGTTATTTTCTTGTTCTTTCAGTTTCTCTTCAGTCCTTTCCCTTGGGAGGGCTTAAATGTTGTCCTAGGATCAGATGAATGCCTGGCCTTAGCTGGAGAATGGGCAATCCAAAGGGGACACTGGCCAGCAGTAGGTGCCTAGGGAGAATGTAAGAACAAGGCAAGCATGCTTTTCCAGAACGCTGTCTTGAGCTGCAGAGTTCTGTGGCTCAGAGATGATGTTTTCATATTTCATAGGTGTAGTGAACAGTCTGTTTAGAATTTTATTTGCATTTTTTATGGCTTAGCCAGTAATTATTGTGGGATCTTTTTGTGATTCTTCGCAATTATGTGCTAGCTTCTGTCAAATGTACATCAAGCTAACACAGGTAAGCATAGGAAAAATTAGGTTGGAAGGAACTGAAGATCATCTGGTCTAACTCCTGCTGACAGCAGTGAAGATGTGGTGACCTGAACTACCTCTGGACTGCATGAGGCTGAAGACTGACTCAAAAAGAGGAGGAGGATGTAGATCTTTAGTTCTTACTTGCTTATGCCTTATGCTAATGATTTCTGCAGGTCTTAAGAAATACAGTAACTGATAAAGTCAGAGACTTGGGCATGGAATTTACCCTTTCACTTCAGTCATACTCACCTGTATGCAACACAGAGTGTTACCCCTCACAACATTCTTTTTCTGTTTTGACTGGAAGACAGCGGTAGCAAAGAATGTCATTTACATTTGTACAGAGCCTTTAGCTACTGCAGAGATGCAAACAATAAACCCCTCTGTGCTGTACAGGCTGCCCTTCCTGGCACCATCAAGGATGTTCCTGGCTAGAGCACACAGGAGACGGGTGCCCCATCATAGTTCGTGCTGTTCCTGTGCTCGGGCTAAGCTGTCATTCTTCTTGTGCTACCCATTTGCACTTTTCAAGCACTGGATTTTACACACACAGACAATCTATATTCTAGAAATTGAAAGCCATTTTGTGTAACATTCGCTATTAATTTTGTCTGCAACAGGGCTATATAGTCTCCAGAGAGCAAAAAGAACAGAGATAAAATTGCCCTAGAAAAGACATAATACGTTTTATTAGCCTCCCACTAGAAGCCTTCTCTCCATGAAAATCCTAATAAAAGCTGTTAAGGAAAAGCATAACTATAGCTTAGACCTACGTACTTCAGAGCTCTCCCGCATAGTCCAGTAATTGTAGAGCTGTTGGACCTGTAGTTGTGCCATCTGCTGGTGGAAAGTAGCCATGAATATCATTTCTATAAATACAAAACCTTGCTGAACGACTGCTAAACATGATGATTAAAAAGCAAAATTTATGATAATAATACCTAGAGTGTTCTGAAAAATATTGCATAAATTCTCTAGAACTGTAGCTCCAACGGTTATCAAAGGCTAACCTAGCAACCATTTAGGACAGGAACACACCTCACAACTATGAGTGAATGATTTATGTTCTTGTGTGGTGGGTTTTTGATTTTTGTTTGTTTGTTTGTTTGTTTGTTTTTGTTTAAGCGGACTGAGCCTCATACTGTGTGTGCAGTATGACTGGTCAAGGCAGTAAATATGAGGATTAAAAGAAAATTTTGTTGGATGGGGACTGATTTGATCATTTTTCTCATCCCCCCCAGTTTCTGGTATAGGTCTAAGCACTTCCAACCACCTACGAATAAAGCACACCACCACCATGTTAGGGAATGAGGCACAGAGGCACGGTGAAACACTGGGTACTTTCTTAATATAAATAGTAATGAATAGTATTATGCTAGTTATGACTGTCAAACTTCGTACAATCTGTTCTTCTTGTCTCCATACCTTTCCACCCCTCTTCATACATACTGACATAAGTATCAAAAGAGTAATTCAGGATAAAGGATATCAATTTTTCTGGAACTGAGAGAAAACAGGATTGTAGCTTGATCATATGAAAAATTAGCTTTACTAAACTGTTGCTGTGTTTTAAAATCCCTGTTTACATGAGTTGATTTCTCTCTCGTAATAATATCCAAGGAATTGCAAAATCTTATTTGTAGCCACAGAAAGGTGCCTTGCACCAGAAGTTTCTGGATACTAATGTTCAGGGTATCTTGTTAGTTCTAACGGTGATTCTAAAGGCTTTGCAATGGTTTTTATTCGCTGCTTCACACCCTGCTCAGAAAGTACTCCATCTGCTGTATGATTCTCTGAGCTGACAAAAAAGCAGATACCACTTTTCTGACTGAATGTTACACTGACTTGTGCCTGTGTGCTCCTGCCAGAGCAGCCGGTTTGGCCCTGTCCTGTGCCTCACTGAACCATGCAGAAGTCTTGAGTGACCTTTTTTTAGAGCCTAAAGATTTGAGGTACCCCAGAAATGAGGCACTGGAATGTGGGTATCTTTGAAGCTCTTGCAAAAAAGGATGGCTGAACAGTGGCTTGATAAGGATACTTGGGAGCACAACAGCGAAATCCAGGATGCAAAATGGATTTCAAAAAAAAGCAAAGGGCAGGCACGGCTGTGGCAGTTACTTGGCATGGTATGCCAGTATTGATACAATTATTTTTTTTTTTAAATATACTGATGCAGAAAAAGATGATGAAGACATCATAGGCAGTGTGTATAATAAACACCAGAGTACCAACCTCTCCAAAACTTTCGTACCAATTCAGATAGAATTGCACTATTTGCATCTCATGCCTGTATTACCAGCCAACCTCCTATCTTGGTGTACCGCAGAACGTCAAGCAACAGCATTACCCCTGTTTTTATTTTAAGGAATTGTTGCATACTATGACACATGCCTGGTAGCTTTCATGCTTAGTGCTGGTCGCCACTGTCTCAAGCAGATGTAAGATAGCCTTTTATAGCTTCCTCCCACCCTTGTTCCAGTCATTCAAAATGCAAACCATGCTGTGGCTGAAAAGGTTAGAGGCTGCTTTGCTGCAGCCAGGTCTCCCCCTTCCTCTCCTGCCCCCTTCCCTGTGCTGCCTCGCTGTGCTAGAAGCTGAACTGGTGACTGTGCCAGACTCAGAAAACATTTTGACAAACATGTAACTACCAGAGCAGAACAAAATAAGTATTCAGTAGCTGTATGGCACAGTACATAGCACAGTATGTACTGTGTGCATAGTGCCTTCTGACCAAGCAAAGCACTTATTTAATGCAAATATTTTTTCTTGGTACAACATCTTGCAAGGATTTCTTCATATAAAGCTGTAGTGCAGCCGTGAGCATATTTGATTTATGAAATGTGTATGATGTACAGCACAAGGAATGAGACTTCAATAGTATTAACTCACTATGTGCCAACCTTGCAAACTTGCATTTATTTTCAGATTTTTGAGCACGTCTGCGGGGACATAAAATGGAAATCTAGATATGAAATGTGCTCTAGCTTGACACATATATTAAAAGGTAATGCTGCTTTGTTACTCACCTATGGATATCATGGGTACTCTATATGACCTATTGAGAGACTCTTCCTGCCAGGCATAATTTGCTGGGACCTGTGACTCCTTGGAAACAGGCACTTGCTTTGTTTCCATGTCACATGGATCAGGGATATGTCTTTGATATTAAGATGGCCAAAATACGTGCACAGCTAGCTTCATCCTGTCAAATACCCAGCAGCCAATTCTGTACCAGTTTCTGGAAACACAATTTGTGTGCTCTTGATCTCTGCAATCTTGCTTCTCTGATAATATTTTTAAACAGAGGTGAATGCAATTTCTCATGTGACCCTTAGAAGCTCTGTCCCATAATATACAAGGTGATATAAAACAGAACAGCAAATCCAGCATACCCTGTCTGGTCACTGCCTTCCCACTGCCAACACTGAAGGTGCTAAAAGTGAACTACTCTCTGAAGAAAATACATAGTTGTGCTAGACACTAAAATATGAACTTACATAATTCGGTTATGAATAAGGGACTTGCTGAGCTATGATGTGGTCAATGAGTTCAGATGCTGGCTACCTGCTGTAATTTCTGCTGTGCCTTTTGTCCTTTCCTATGCCAAGTTCATGGTTTGGGTGGTCAAGTAGTCAAATCAGGGCAGTTACTGAACATACTTATTCAGTTTCAGGGACGGCAGGACGAACTCTACAGGCAAGAGGCTGATTGAAAGGTATCTGCTTTTTCTGCTGTTCAAATGCTAGTGTTTTATGTAATGACAGTCACATGCAAAATATGTGCTTTAGAGAAGCAAAAAAATGCTGCCAAAAGAAACAACAGTAGATCTGTGGTTATGTTTGGTAGAAAGTCTAGGCAATTCTTGAAGCTAAGCAGCAGATTATTTCACTGGCCACACCAAGTTCAATACTGAACAGCAATACTACTGCAGGTTGGGGTTCAAAAGTGCTGACAGACATTTGTTCTCACTCTGCCTTACCGAGGCTTCTGTAACGAAGAGGATGTAATCAAATACTGTGACTGATAGCGTTATACAGGAAAATAGGCAATGCTTGCTTGCACTAATCTTGTCTTTAACCAGTCTTCCTCTTTCTCTGTTATCAGAAATATTCAACCCATTTGTTCTAAAAGTTATAAAGAAAGCTCACATATTTATTTATCAACACTTATGTAAGAATGATGTTAAGAAGTTGATTCAGACATCTTGTGAAAAATTAAATACAAGTTCGGGCCACAAGGTGGAGCCAGTACAGCAGCAGGGATATCTTCCCAGTTGAGGAACACGTTATGAGCTACTTTGTGTCCCTCAGTACTTCGGCAGTTTCAGCATCTTTAAGAGGATTGTTCACTTTCCACACTTACTGAGATAGCATTGGAGAAAACCCAAACCAGGTAGTTAGGGCACAGAATTCATGTATAAATCATTCTATCTAACAAATGAAACTCTTGCAGCTAATCTGATCAAGAAAACTAAAAATCAGTGATGCTTTTTTCCTGACTCTAAGCTAAGCTAGTCTTTGGACTTGGTTGCATTTTCCATGGGTTTATAAAATTAAATGACTTGAGGAAAAGAAAGAAGAAAGACTATGAGGAGGGGGAAAGTAAAGGGTGGCAAATAAGGCATTTGGGTTAATCTAACAGAGTCAGGTGTATCAAAATAAGTGCCAAAACAGCAGAGGCAGCTCTAGCAGCTACCAGCAAATTTAATGTAGTAAAAATCCTAGTGAGCAGGGGTTGCTGTGTGCATACTCCCTCCACTAGTCCTTTTAAGCACTTTTTTGATAAGTTATTAAAAAAAAAAGTTCACCAGTTAAGCCTGCCTGCAGTGTCAAGTTACAGTGTACCATTCTGTACTCTGACAGTTACAGAGCATCTGTATTTTCTTCTTGTTACTGCAGTTCTCAGCAGTTTTCTTCTCATTCAGCATCAAAGTTATACTGGTCTCATACTAATTGCAATAAAAGCTTCTATTTTTGTCATTTTCCAATAGATAATTTCCCTGGCCAACATTACTTTATACTTTGTATAATCATCTCTACACTACAAACAAGAATAAGCCCTTTAATATTTGTCTTCATACAATTCTGGAGAATAGTGAGATGCCTTGAAGTTTTACCCTGCCTTGTTGCATTTTGCCCTGTAAACAGTGGGCTGGCTGCCACAGGAAGTCAAAATAGGCATTTATTTTTACTTGTAGAGTATAGCCTTTGGATTTACTAAGGAAATCTGTGTTCTGATTAACTTCTGAAAAAAATCAGGTGACCTCCTGCTGCTTATACTTCACAAGAGATGCTTCTTGAATGTAGCCAAGCTTTAGCTTTGTACAGGACGTCTGGACCAATTCAGGAGAAAACTCTAACAAGCCGAAAATGTTGTTACAATCAATTAGATAACTTTTACTTTGCTGAGAATTCTCAGTAGCAGAACTCTTCTTTGAAGTGTTAGTACATTTACAAACAGGCCAGTCAGATCCCTGCTTTTTTCAACCTAAGAATGGATATGTTTGTATAATATATGATCTGCATAATGATACCACTTACAGAAAAGACAGAACTTAAGCATCTGTAGCACTCATTCTATCTTTCTAATAGTGTTTATTCCAACAGCTGACTATATTAAAGTAGTTGCTCTGAGGCTGACGGATTAATAATGGATGAATGGTAACAGAAATATTTGCTTAGCATAATATAAGTTATCATTGTCTAAAGTCAGTGATTTTTCAAATCTAATTTGCATTTAAGCTACTAGAGAAACTTTGCTGTAAGTTTCTAGTAAGTTATTGAAAGTTGTTTACAACTTAAAAAATAAAAAATAAATTCAACTCAGCATCTCTGATGTATCTGAAAAGCTATCTGTAATTCAGGGAAAGCAAAAGACTCATCAAGGTTGAATTTCCCTCTCCATAAGCCTTCTCTGGGCTTTAAACTTTGCAAATCTGCTTAGTTAGAAAGAAAGGTGAGAATAGGAAAGTATTCATGTTCTTGAAGTCAGAACAGCAATTCTGAAATGCATTTGGGAATCCTAATGAGGAACCAGTTGAGCACCTGGTGATTAGCCAGACAGATAGATATGATCATCAGACCGGCAAAATAGGAAACAAACAGTCCTGTGTTTGACAGGGGCAAAAATCACTGCTGGAATCCACAGTTCAAGAAATCATTTGATAACTTAGAGGTGGATCTGAGAAGAGATGTAGAAACAATTTAGAAATTGAAAAGTGTGCTGTATAAAAGGCTACACCCAAAAGGACAACTTGCTGTTATGTTTATACTAAGTTTTGTTGTCTCTTCAGTCTTACAGATGAAGAAATAAAGAGCTGAAAGATAAAACTATATACATTCAAGAGAGAAATAAGATGTATATCTTTATCAATTAGAGTAATTAATGACTGGAACAACGAATTAACAATTTGTAAATTGAGATAGTATGTTCTAGGATGTTTTCCTGAGGGATGTCATAAGATTCTATGATTCTATGTTCTGGATAAAATGATGAGCAATATAATGACCAGTCACATGGCTTCCAACTTGCAGCAAGTAACAGTGATCCCTTGATCCTATTTAACTGTGAAACTATACAGTATGCTTGTGCTGGATGCCCTAATCTATACAGGATATAAGATGAGAATGGAAACACAAGCCTAGGTTTTAAGATGAGAAACACACTTCTTGGAGGAATAAAAAAAAAAAAGAGGAAAAGCTCGAATCCCTGCCTTTAGCCAACTGGCATATATAGCCAAGCATGTGCAAAATGTGTTTATCCAAAACATGTATCAACAGAAAACGAATCTCTGCTTTTCCACACCTCACAAAACACAGGTTTAACTTCTCAGATAAGTAATAGCTGCCCAATATAGCCAAAGAATCTGTAGCTGCATGAAGGAGATGACAATCCTACACAATGGTGGATTTTACTATATATATGTGTACATTGAAAAAGCTTTTCTAGTTCTTTTTATTCTACTACCTTTTCCTTTTACCTTAGAGAGATGTGGCTTCTGCTTTCTTTATTGATAAATACAGACAATGCATGCCAGAACCTGTTTTTGTGCTTTAAAATGCTATGGTCTAGATAAGGTGCAATTAGTTTGTATGTGTTGCTGTGCTGGTTTATTGTGTTGCCACTCCCATTTGCATGCTAAACTGAGATTCAAATGTTCCACTGTACTGTGTAATTTACTCACCAGGAGTGAATAGCTGCAAAACTGATGATGCCATTTCCAGTCCCATCATGATAAAGGGCAGTCTGATTCTTGTCTACAGTCTTGGTGTATCTCGCTGAAGGTACGACCTAGCCCCCTCTGCATGCAGAATCACCCAGCCACTTTTAGGGGTTCAGAATAGTTCTGTCTTTTCAGTCTTTGGACTGAAGCAGCTTGGAATAGCTTATAATACCTGTTACTTTTTCAGAGATCAGGGGAAAGTTATAGAATTGCAGGGCTTCCCAACTTACTGAACACTATGCATGTAGCTGCTCGCAGTCCCTGCAGCTTCTTCTGCTGTTGAGGACAGTCACAACTTCATGAATCCAGTATGTTTTTCCCTCCGCAGCTACAAGAAAGAATTTTCAGGAATAAATATGGCTGACACTCGTGATCAATCACCATTTCCTTATTATGCTCATATCAAGTGTACAGAAGACGATTATTTTTATTGGTCTTAGATTTTTGTTTAAAGACCAAAAGGAGTATATAACAAAACCTGAACTGTTATAAGCTCCTACTACTGTTAGTCATGCCTCGAAAGGTCTAGATTTTCCAGTGAAAGTATATATTTAAGCAATATAAAACCAAATTCTGGAGAAAAGAATTATAAATTTCAGCTAAGTACAAAAGTGTTCTGAAGCATGAAGTGGCTAATTCCTAGTGAACGTCTATGCTTTAGGTAGGACATTTCTATATTTGCCAGTCTGAATATTAGAAAAGTTTAGTTAGCATCTGGTATTGGTATTTCAAAAGTCACACAAGAAATAAAAGAAGCATATTCCATGGTGATGGTGGTGGAAAAAAAGAGCAAGTCAGATCTTGCAGATAACAAATGACCCTCTAGCAGTGTATATTTCAGTCCACTGATTATATATATATACATATACACACCTGAATTGGGTATCTAAAGTGATAGATACAGATTTTTTTTTCACCTCACATCCATTTATATGTATGTGAGCAGATGTCCACATCTGTTCCTATATAAAATCACAATGAAAAAATTATTTGATTCATAGCCCCCAAATTCCTCTGTTTATTCTCCATTTGAGGATAGCTTGAGATGTCAAAATATTTCAAGAGAGCTGACCATATCACTTGATATTTTCTGATCTACTGAAGTAGTAGCTTCACTGCATCTTTTCTGTGTTTCCAGATTTCACATTGCTGTATTTAGTACAATCAAATACTTACTCCTACTAGTTTCGAAAATCATTCCAAATGAAAAGATAGTAATTTCTCTGTTCACCTTAAATACCTCCCTGTACACAATTCCAGACAAATTACTAACATATGCTGTGACAAGTGCCAGTATAATTTGTTTATGACCTAACAATGAGCTGGTTTGCAATTAATGCATAATATTATCTTTTCATATTATATAATTAGATGTTTGTTCTACTTTTGTCTCTTCTGATCTGTAATCACCAGAAAGAAGTACCAGCTAGCTTTTTTTTCTTTTTGTTTCCCAATTTCATTTTAAAGACCAACACCCTTTACAACATTCATTATATGTCAGTTATTCCTAATATTATATTAAGCTGGCTGCTGCCATGTCATGAGAAATAGATGGATATTTTTTCCTTTGGAGAACATAATGTTATAAACCTGAGTAACTGAGAAGAGCAAGCTTTTTTTTTTTTTTTTTTTAATTACTAAGCACACATTTATGGCAAACAGACAGGAAATAAATTATTTTTGTTTGGAAGAAAAAAAAAAAGATTTCTTCCTCTTCCTGTAGCATTCTTTCAGCTTAAGCAAAGACCACAGAACTTGACAATTCTAGGAACAATTGATTTTTTAAAAATTTGGTTAAAGTCTCCAAACGTTTGAGACTTAACATGTTCTGAAGAAGCAAAGGAGGGAATGATCCTGACATTCTTTCTCAGTTTAGATGACTTTAATAGTCCTTCCTGCCTCTACCTGTCATATTTGGAGTTTGTCTAGTTTTCGGAATGGCTTATGGTTTTGGATACAATTCACCCACCAGTTCTATTTCTAATGTGCTATAAACCACAAAGACAATGACTGTGTGCCATCTCTACAATTCCTGTAACCCAGGGAATTCCAGAACTATAGACCATAACCTTGATTAGAATCCTAACAAGAAACAATAACACCTCTCCGCTCCTATTACAGAATTATATTTAAACAGAAGTTTAGTGATGCAGAGCAGACAACAAAAACATAGGCAAGAGTTGTCAGAGAGTTGTCAGACTGTCAAAATCAGTGCCATTAAAGTGGCTCACGTTATATTACTGATGATAATATGGTTGTGATATAATTAGGACACTACACTGGATTTAGTAGTAGTAGTAGTAGTATGACATCTGCTTTGCCAATCAAGATCAGAGCCCCACTGTGAAAGGCAGACTCACCCTAACAGCTTATAATCCAAACAGTATAGAGATTGAGATTCAAGTATTGAATTTCTTCCATGCTTTTTAAGTTATTTCACTGTTTCAGTGGACTACACACAGTGCTGTTGAGTACATCATCCTGCATCAGAGGTTCATTCATATAAGCAACCTTAACCTGCTACTGAAGGCACTGAATACATCCTTGAAATGTCTTTTTCTTAAAAAAAAAAAAAAAAAAAAGAGAGAGAGAGTGAAAAGGATGGTATTCTAACAGTGCAGCTTGTGTATTTGTTACTAGGGAAACAAATAGCAAAGAGAAAGAAACCCTCAGTGTCCTTGTCATTTGGATTTTTCAGCGGAGAAGCAGAGCTTGTGTTAAAACAATGAAAACATTGTTCTACTTTCAGGATCCTTTGCTGTCCTCACTGAATGACAGACACTTCTTTCTCCCCTTTGTCCATCTTGTTATCTCTGAAAAGGAGAACCACTTCTATACTCAGGATTGGACTGCTGGTATTTTTTTGTTCCCCATGTAGAGTTTAAATCCTGTGTCTGTGTAACCTGTTCGGTTCCTAACACCTAAACCAAGATCACACCATGTCTCTCAAGGTAAACAGAAGAGACACCAGATATTTGCATTCACATCCGCAGAAAAGCACATACAGCAGTTCCACGTTTGCACCCCTTTCCTTGAGTTGGTACTGAACCAGCGCATGACATCTGACCAGCAGGACATGGGAGCGGGAAAGGTACTGCAGCATTTGCCATGTTTCAGAATCAGGACCCTGCGAAGCTACAGTCACTGATGAGGACTGTGCACATCTGATATCATGGTCCTTCAGGTTCGGGGGTTGTGTACCGTGATGGGAGCTTTGCCACCGTTTTCAGTGAACCAGTGAGGTGCCAGTCACGGCTTATGTGGACTGACACAAATGTGGGACGGGGAGGAACTACCTGCAGAAATCAGTGTTGTTTTTATTGTGACCTTCTGCTCATTGCTTAATATTCCTCATTCCAAGTCCACAAAAAGAGGATAAAAGTTGGAACTATGGTAAACATACTGTGGTATGGTACTTACAGCCTGTAAATCAATATAAATATTCAATGTTATTAAAAGGCTGAAGCAATAACTTCTAAAGCATACATACAGGAGTATTTTTAGACAACTGTATGGCAGCTGGCTAAGTGAATAGGTTATAGGATCAGCAATACCAGATCACAGCCATCCATCTAGTCACATATCCTTTGACTAAAGCAGGATGGCCTAAGAAATCTCTCTTGTTAAGAGAGAGTAGTAACAGGCCCCTCAAAATGAAGTACAAGAAATAGCTTGTTAAAAATCTGTAAAAGCCCTGGATGGGATATTTTTAACGTTCAACTGGCTGAAGCTGTTTATCAAGAAGCAGCTCAAGATTTATGTAGTCTCCGCATTATATCAAATTTAATGTAATTTCTCTACTCAGTTATACTACATCCCTGACTCTTTCTCCATTCCAATTATTATCTTGTTGTATGCCTTTATCACATGCCTCATCTAACTCATCTGTGGCAACTGGATTAGGAAGCTTGATTCGGTGCACTCTGAAGTGTAGCTAAGCAAGTCAAACGGATTATCACCTTTCCCCTTTCTACAAGACTACAGCTACCATCACTGGAGCTGGTGAAATGACGGGGAAATTGCCATTAAAGCCCTACTGGCAATATTCTCAAAGATGGTCTTTCCTGCTGTTTCACCAATACATATTTCATTTTTATTGTGCAAGCATGACTTTTTTGTGCTGTTCTTCAAGAAGGGCCATTAAGTTGACATTAAGGAAGAAGCATATAACAAAAAATGTATAAACACATGAATTATATAGATTTTAAAATTTTGATTTGCAGAATGAAATCAACAAGCATATGTTTTATTGATTGTAGCCACTAACTGAATTGTAATGGTTTCTATTTCTCTAATATTCTGCAAAGTACCAAAGCTGCTCAGGTCAAAAGAGAAAAAAAAAAAGAGAAAGATGTCGATACTGACAAGATGAAAGGCAGGTGAAGAACTTTTATTGATGCTGTATTTACGTAGCATGACAAAAGAGCCCTGCCTCAAGGTACAAAGTATAAATGACAGCTTCGTCATGGACTTCGTCAGTTTGTATCTCTGTACTCTGCCTGCGTAAATAGAAGAGTACAGCCAAAATAAACTAGGGGCCAGTTTTTACTTACCTTTTTTAAGGGAAACAAGATCAGTGCTAACAGACCTGGATGCTTCAGAAACTACTTGTATGTGGATCATGTTTTGGTTTTCTTAGTCTTCAAAACAGTATTTTATTTTTATACGTTAAAACCTGTGTGTTTTTTACTTCTAAGCAGTGAGCTCTTCCCAAAACTCCTTTTCCAGAAGCAAGTGCTCTGACTCATTCTACTTATATTCGAACTCCAGCAGGGCATGTTTTTCTTCATGTTTTTTTTCTACAGCACTCAACTTTTAACAGACCCATGTCATCTACTCGGGTTTTACCTACCTGCAGCAGAAACGTGAGAGCCAAATAACCTGCGGCGCGAAATAAACGCCTGAGCCATCTCCTAGTGCTTATGGCACCGCCTTGACCTTAAAACCTCCCTGAAACCCTAACGCAGACGGGCGCCCAGCGCCTCTCGGCTGCTTCAGCAGAGCGTTTACCTCGTACACGCTTCATTCCCCCCACCCTGCAAGCTTTTCATCTCGGCTCCCGCTCGGCTCCGCGGCCGCCAGGCCCCGCGGCACCTCAGCCGGGGGCCGCCCGAACGCCCGCCCTCAGCGCGCGCCGCCGCCGCTTCCCGCCTCGCGTCAACCTCGCCCC
>VXAL01014233.1:171837-187899 GCA_013399475.1 Chauna torquata | reverse complement strand
GCGGGGGCCGCCTCTGGCCGCGGGGTTCGTGCCCCTGGCGGCGGCGCTTGCGGCGCGGGGTCCCGGCGGCCGGGGGGAAGGCGCGGCGGTGCGGTCGGGTTTCTCCCGATGGCTTGCAAGGCTACGGCGAGCGCAGCTGGCGCTTCCAGTTCCTGTTCGCTGCAGGCGGGTAGGTACGCGTTCCAGCTATCCGAGGCGGCCTCTGGGCGGCCGTCTGGCAATGGCTGGGCAGCAACCTGGAGAGTTCTAGCAGCTTTGGTTTCCTCCGAATCCCATCGATGTTCGGGAAATGGAGCAGTGACGTGCATGACCAAAGCACAAACCGTGCTGTTGTCCAAGTAAGAGTAGCTGGCTCAGGCCTTCCAGCAGCGGAACCTGCTGCTGCTTGTAACTTGCATCAGTGAAGTGAGGTTAAGTCAGCATTGCTAGAGCAAGCTAAGAAATGGTTTGTGTTTTGCATCGTGCCCTTAGCACCACATAGCAACAAGTTCTGTGGTTCTTACTGCGTGTATCAAACACTTAGGATTGCCTTCTTTTTGAAAAGGGAAGTATCAATACAGTTTTGTCCGGAGAGCTTTGGAAGATTTTAATTTCTGTAGTTGATGGACTCGGTATACTCAGTCTGAGAATGTCCAGTTTGCCTTTAAAAGCGTGAATTGAAAGCACTAATTGGAATGCTTTGAAGAAAAATCTTTGTTCAATTTGCTGAACTTTTGCAAACATTAAACTCAATGTTTCAATTACTGATATAAAGAGTCTAATCTAAAGTCAAAATATCTTTGCTTGTAGTGCCTATTATACTGAAACCCTGTTTTTTCCTATTTCTGTGAACCTAAACAGGATCTTTCTACTATTAAGAGTTCAAGCAGGAGATTTAAAGGAGGACCTCCTCATACGTAACTTCCAGGATTGCATTTTCATGTATTCTGCCTCCTTCCCCCACAATGTTACCTTTAATAACTGTTGGCTTAATGTCTAGATGTTCTACAAAAGCAAGCTGTTTAAACACTGTTACCACTCTTACCCTTGTGGTTTTAATTATATATCTGTTGTCCCAAGATAATGTAATATTTCTTTAAATGACCTTATTAATAATTAAGTTCTGCTCTTCATGCTAACTGGGTTAATATTTCAAACATTAATATATTCCTTAAAAATCTGTATTTTCCTTTTCAGTGACTTAGAAAAGTCCAGTCTTTCTGACTTTGTAGATATGTACTTTGGATGGCAACTAGTACCTGTTGCTGCTTTTTTTGGATTGCATGTGTTCTGCTGCATGTCTTGTTTATGTGGCTTACCTCTGCCTTCACAATGCTTCTTGCAAGAAAATTTCTTGTAGTAAGTCCTGTAGTAGTTCTTGAATCTCTTCCCCTGCTACTATCATAAGTGAGAGATTCAAAAAAAAAAAAAAACTACCCCAACCTTTAAATCTTGCTGTGGTTTTCTTACGCTTGGCCTGCTGTACAGATTATGCTTCTAAAGAAGCCTTGAGAAAGCAGTGACTACTTCCTATAAACAACTTTTAATTTGTGGCTTTCATTATCTTTGCGTATTACTAGTATCCTACTGCTAGTAAAGTGGTTAACTGACGCACTGCATAGAGTTTACAGCTGTGATAAGCGTTTTGCATGCTTAATGGCTGGATCAAGGTACTGTAAATTCTTTATATGGGCTGTCACTTCTGTGTGCGTGCTATTGACCTACTCGTCAGTCACCTGATAGCTGATGACATAAGTGACTGTGCAGTGCTCATGTTTGGATTGCTCATTAGCCTGACACGTATAGTGTGGTAACTGATGGCCTTTGACAGATCAGTAGATGTTGCGAATACTTTAGAATGTGTAATTTTTAGGGAAACTTTAAAAAAAAAAGGCTTTCTAGTGTAGCAGGAGGGTCTGGCCTTCTCTGTTTATGCATGTAATGTTTCTTAAAGGCACTCTGAGGATTAAGCAAGCAGTTGTGTATTCTCTTAGTAGAATTTAGCTTTTACTATTTGACTGATCTCAGTAGCATCCATTAAAACTATTTTGGGAGAGTGAGGAAGCATCTAATTAGTTTTGTTCAGGACAGTAGTCAAAAAAGTCTTTGCCTAATGGCCTAATTCTGCTGAGCTTGAAAGAGGAGGATATACAGCTCTCTGAAAAGGCTGGCAGCATCTTACTTGGTGTTTGACTTAAAACCAGATGTGATATAGCAAGGTTTTTGCTGAAAGGTGAAGTGTAAAATATCTGTTGTGTTTATTGCTGGTCATAGCAAGTGTTTTCCAAGGTGCCTTGTCACTTGCTGCACTGGAACTGACCACTTCAAAGATACGTAATTCTCTCTAGTTTCCTACCTTTCTGCTGCAACTTCTGTGTGCATTTCTTAGAGTATACCTGATATATTGTAGAAAGTGTTTCATGGAGAAATGTTCGAATATCTTCCTTCATTAGAAATGTGATCAAATAGAAGCCACTAGTGGAACAGAAACTGCTTGCTGCTGTGTTGAGCAGAACTTGAGCAGCTTCACAGAAACAAGATGACTGTAGTATAGCCAGACACTTGCTCTAAATAAGACTTTGTTTTGTGTCTAGGAGGATTGTTGAATGACAAGTTTATTGTGGCTTTGTAAAGCTGCTAATTCTTTCTACTTTTTTCACCTACAGGTTGACTGTTTCTCTTCTGTCATTTGTGTGGAAAGTGCCACACACACTCCAGAACAACAACGGCTTTTGCTTGCATATTCCAGTGTTTCTTTTGTCAGCGAGTTCAGCAAAGTTGTAATTCTTCAAGTGCCAGCCCTGAGCTGAGTGAGGAGCCACCAGCAGAGATGGTAAAAATGACAAAATCAAAAACGTTCCAGGCTTACCTGCCGAACTGTCATCGAACCTACAGCTGTATCCACTGCAGAGCCCATCTAGCCAATCATGATGAGTTGATCTCCAAGGCAAGTGGTTTGTTTAGAGACCTCATGAATTATTTCTTAACCAAAATGGTTATTGTTGTATCAGTGTTCCCAGTACATGAGGGATGCAAATCTGATGCATACTTCAGAGCGTCTTTCCTGGGTTTACTCTGGGTCATAGGTGTTGCGTACTGAGGACTAGATATATTTTGGAAACTTATAAATGTGGCATAAAGACTGATCTAATATATTCCCCATATTTGCAACCTGCATCTACTGTCAGGTGGGTATTATTTGTGAGATGATGTATCTCAAAAGTCTGCTAAGGAGAACTATTGGAAGAAAAAGTGGATCTCAGGAGGGGGAAATGATTCTGGTTATGGTTATTCCAGGTAAAGATTATTTTTTAATTCTATTTGATTGAAGGTCACAAAACTGGCTGTTTCCAGAATATTCCACCGATGTTATAGAATCTGTAAATATACTTCCTTTTGCTGTATAGCAGTCCCTAAAGAATATGATTAACCTGAGATGTTCAAAATAGTTGACTGTTTAAACTTACAGGATATGTGGATCATTGAAACAGGCTAGGCCTGCCCTTACCTGCTGCTGGAAGAAACCAAGATTTGTGATGTATGAAATACACAGGAAAACTTGGAGTTTAGGGGAAATGCTTAAGAGACTGGTTAATTCTTTGCTTCAAAATAAGTTCCTGATGGATTTGTCCTTAATGGTGTATGGAGAAAACCCAGCTGCTTTTCAAACCTCTTTATATTAAAGTGCTTTCTATATAGCTGTTTTGCTGAATAAAATTTTTAGTGTATTTATAACTGATTTTCTCTACCTGTTGTTACTGCCTGCTTACATTTTCAGCAGCAGCACTAAGATGCTGCTGCTCTTGAGTGCTGAGGAGGTGGTGGTGAGAAAGCTGCCACTTCTCAGCTGAGGTTTTCTTTGAGTGGAGAGAAAGTACACTTGCTCACTTATCCTTGAGAGGGTTATCAGGAAATACTCAGCTTTTTGAATACAGTTTTTTCTTGTGTTACTCACAGTTTTAATCTTTATTTAGATATCAAGACACCTTTTTGACTCGGTAAAATTGGACTGTTTTTGGCTGTGTTATGTATTGCTTACTTTCTTCTGCTCTGCCTTTGCTCTATTCCCCTGAACAACTCTTTCCCTCAACTTAGTACATGTATGAGGTATATCTAAAATGATAAGAGGAAATTAAGAGGGAGGACTTGTTTTACTTGTAACAAATGGAAAAAAGCTCCTAGTTTTCTCCATAGTGGTTGTTCTTATTTCTTTTTAAGATCAGCAAAAACAGGAGGAGTTTGCAGATACTAATATGAATGCATTTGAATTTCACTTGTTTCCATCTTGACTTCAGAGTGACTATAAGGGATCTTCTCAGCAACACTTAATTCTAAACTACAAGCGGTCACACCTTCATTATTCATCACATGTTCTGGGCCAGAAACTAGTAGGAAGGGATTACATATTTATTGAACTTCTCTTCAATAGAGAGAATGAACTTTGCTAGCAGTGTCTCTTTAGAGATATATAAACTCATTGAAGAAATACAGCCTAAGCACACATACTTGATAGGAAGCTCTTCTTTCAGTGGACTTAGATTTTTGCATGCTAACTGAATTGAGACAGTTACCATATAGGCTGGTGTTCTCCAAGGTCTTGGCAGTTTTGGTCAGAAAAATATGTTGAATGTGATCTTAAAGCAAATCATATGGTCATGTTACAGCTTTAAAAAAAAAATTCCAAACATTTGAAAATGAAATTTTCAATTAAAAGCACATGGAGAATTCCTTTTTAAAAAAGTCTGTCTTGTAAACAAATATTTACTTCTAATTTGCTTCTGATAATGTTGGGAAAGGTATTAGATGTGGATTCTAATTTCACTGAAAATTATGGAAGCCAAGATTAAGACTTCATGTAATAAGTTTCTGTATTTGCAGGTTGACAAAATGCTTATTTGACAGCTGATCTGCATTCTGTGAATTTTAAGATTTCTTGCCCATATTTTGTCTAAATTTGTGTGAGATTGAGAAATACATTAAATGTCAGGTGTATTAATTTTGTCTGTTTGTAAAATAAAAAGAATTTCTGATCTATTGTACTTGTATTTGGAACATAAGTTTAAAAAAACCTTCTTTTAGGGTTAATTTACATCTTTTCATACATTCGAGAAGTTCTTTTGATAGAAACAACTGCAATATAATAGTATCTTAACTATTATAAGATAATAAAATTAACAAATGATGTCCAGGGAGGAGGTGGGGAAGAAGAGAGGGAAAGAAAGAACAATAGACTTAGTTTAAATGAAAACACAGGTTAACCTAGAAAATAAGAAATACGCTAGACAATGTGTAGAAATTCCTCTTGGAATTGTAAGAGGACCAACAGATCGTAGTGTGTATTCTGCCAAGTGCTCTTATCAATGTGTGTTATGACTAAGGTGGCGATTTATACTAACCATTTCTGGAATACTAGTTCCCATATCAGCTACCAGCTGCAACAAAAGCACTTAAAACAGACTGAAGTGTAACAAGTTAATTGTATAAAATCTAAAATTAAATTGTGCTTTTAAGTTCTTATCCCTGGTTTATGCTTATGCTAATGAGTAGCAGTCAAATACTGAAACATTGCAGAAGCGTTCAAGAGTTTGAAGTCCTTTGGATTAAAAGGAGTATTAACTGTTATAGTCCCCTAGGTCATGTTTTGAAGTGGTGGTCGGGGGAAGAAGGACGTGCAAGTCTTCTTATTTTCTATACTGTGTTCCTGTGCTGTTGTGGATTTATTGATGGAGCAGAGAATCATACTACTTAGTGATTATTTTTTCTTTTCTGCCCTGTCTCACTTCAAGAGCCTAGTTTAAAGCTAAAGCTCTGGGAAATGTTCAGTAAATACATTTTTTAGCTACAGATTGTCTTGCTGTTTTTCAGAATACTTGCTAGGTGGTCTTACTCCCGAACCCAAGTGCCACAGCTATTCTTCAGCAAATAAAGGAAACGATGTTTGTTATCTAGCTATAACTCCTTCATTGTGGTTCTTCCCACCTGCCCATTGGAGTTTCCTGAATGCATGGTGCTTGTTGCTTTCTTTTTCTGCATGGTCAGGAAAAAAAAAAGCCGAATACATGGTGCATTCTTAAAGCAGGTACACCTAGCTTTTAAATATGCTTTAGGGTATAAACATTTGTTACACCTGATACCAAAATGTTTTCAGCTTCAAGATGAAAAGATAAGCTATGCTATGAAATGAGTGGTGTTTCTCCTAAACCTTGGTCTGTCATGGAAAGGCAAAGAACACTACATAGTTCTGTCAATCTTCCCTTTGATTCTGGTCCTCAAAATATCAGACTGCAATACAGATTTGCAATTCTCTTGCTTCTGAGAACTGTTGATGCCAACTGTCTGACCAGGACGGCAGCACACAATTCACCTTTTCATTTTATTTCTCTTCTGTTTGAGCAGCAGAATCTTGCCTTAGAATTAATCATGAAGTTTTTTTTCTCGTGCCCTTGCTGGTGGTAAAATGGCAACCAAGAGAATTAGCAATGGCTTAGAACTAAGAATGCAAACTACTTGTATAAGTGAATTAATCATTTTTAGATTTTTTTCTGCAACTATGAAAGGACTGAATGTGTGTTGAAATCCACGTGGATGGTAGTGATTAGAGAATATACTTCCAGATATTTTCACTCTAAGCTTGTGTGTTTTCTGTGACTGGGGCGGGGGGGGCTTGGGAAAGGTGGAGGGATGGGAAGAAGGCTGGCTGAAACTAGGAGTCCCGAGCCAGGAAGTGGCTACCAGCAGAGGTGTTGAAAAGCAGTAGTAGTCCATGCAGCTAAACACATGCACACACACAACAGTTGCCATGATAATTTATAACCCCAGTTATCTTGGGAAAAATGCTGATTTGAAGGATTACATAATAGAAAAAAGCTACAGATGGCTTAAGTATAATTTTGAAGTGGTCTTAAGTACCTATTAGACACTACTTATGTACATTTTTAACAGAAGTCTGCTAAGTTTGGGTTTTTGGCTGCTTTAGCGAAGACTTTAGAGTGAATGTTAAACATTGAATTTTTTTTTTTTTAAGATTATCACAAGGAATGTGTTAGTTTTCTCTACATGGGAGGGGATTCTGAGGACAGGGGAAGGACCTGCAGCTTTTCTTTTTTTAAAAAGAAGAAAATGAATGTTTTTTAGAATTATATCCTATGACTACACACAAAACACAGGCCTCTTTATCAGCAAGAGACCACAGACCTCAGTAAAGAGGAAGGCAAAAAATTGATGCTATGAGAGGCGCTTGTTGGATTTCAAATGTTCAAATAGCACATAAAAAGCGACCAAACAATGCATAGTGAGAAAACCAAAAAACCCCATAAGTTTAGAGGGAAAACTTCTAGCAGACTGTGCAGTCTGGGGGAGGTTACTACTTGTGTGGTCTGTACAAAATGATACATACATGCTGCTTTTAAAGCAATTCTAAAACAAGTTTTTTGAAAGTCTTAACTGAAAGAACTTTCTTGTGATTTGTTTGAAAATGGTAGAGAACATGCAACTATTAGTAGCGGTAGTTAATTTTATAGGAGGCAACATGTTACTTGAAGAACATAAGTTCTTGAGAAGTTCTTCACTTCAGAACACTTGCGAAGGGCTTGTATCTGCTAAGTTCCAAGAAGTGTTTAGAAATTCAAACAAGATGCAACAAGTTATGAAGAGATAAAACTACCTAGTGTAGAGACCATAGAACATGGTGGGTAATGCTTTGTTACCAGAAGTTGACCTGCTTGAAGGACTGTTGAATTATCTTACAACATGCCTTAATGCTGGGAATGGAAGAAAGTCTGGATTACTTTATACAGATGCCTGTATAATATTGTCACTTTCTGCCATCCAATTCATTGCAAAGAGTATCTAGCCAGAGCTGGAAGAAGTCAGGTGAAGTCAAAGACAAGGCTACATGTGTCAATATTTTCAAGAACAAGTTCTGCATAAAGGTATATATACATAACTGTCATTGGCTTCACTAGGAAATCTTTCTACCTTGTTGGTAAAAAAAAAAAAAACAATCTTGGTGATTAAATTCAGTTCTCCAAGGCATTCAGGTATGTTATAT
Source organism: Chauna torquata (assembly GCA_013399475.1). NCBI lineage: Eukaryota > Metazoa > Chordata > Aves > Anseriformes > Anhimidae > Chauna > Chauna torquata. Next base: position 179,870 of record VXAL01014233.1, on the reverse strand, counting down.
TAGTGATGAGAAGGAAAATTCAGCTTAAGTAGATACCAAAACAATTTTAGCCTTACTTAGCAATCTCTGTTTTTGTCTTCACTGTTGTTTAACTGATGAGTTTAAGAGGAATTTTTTTTAAGGGTTTACTGTCTCTAAGTAAATGTTTTGTTCATAGCTTGATTTGACTTGGTAATCTGACTTTGTATGTGATAAAAGGGGTAATTGGAAAGATAGTGGGGCCTGTCATATGCTTGAAGGCCATTTCTGTTCCAGGCTGAAAAGTTTGAAAATTGGTCCAATTTCTCAAATATTCAGGTGATAGTTTTTTCTCTAAGAGGCTCCTAGTTTTTTGAGGTTCTGTCTTTTCTTTTGATAAAAGAATCTAGTTTTTGAAAGAGAAATAGTCTTAGGAAAACATCCAGGAATAGATTTGAGGGCTTAAAAGAGCTGGAGAGTGTGCAAGGGAAGTGTTCTGCTCTACAGGTGTGTTTAGACATAATTATTTCTGAAATATATTGAAGATACTGTACAACTCCAGATAACTTGTCCTGCTTGACAAAGTTTCACTTCTGAAGTTATCATTTTTCAAATCTTTGGGAATGCAGTTTTTGGGGTGGATTTTTTTAAGGTTGCTATCTACATATTGAACTTCATAATTCTATTAAAATTATTAAACGATGAAATGGAAATGTATTTTCAAAACTTTTTAGCACTGATTTGTTGTGGAATCATCTAGCACTTGCCTAGTAACCAGCTGAACAGCATTATCTCTTGTTTTCAGTATCACAGCTGGATCCGAGAGAGGTATCAAAGAGAAAAAAATTTTTTTTTTTTCCCCGGGTTAATTTTTTCTTTGTTGCCTTTTTTTTATTTGTTTTTTTATTTTTTNTTATTAAACGATGAAATGGAAATGTATTTTCAAAACTTTTTAGCACTGATTTGTTGTGGAATCATCTAGCACTTGCCTAGTAACCAGCTGAACAGCATTATCTCTTGTTTTCAGTATCACAGCTGGATCCGAGAGAGGTATCAAAGAGAAAAAAATTTTTTTTTTTTCCCCGTGATAATTTTTTCATCTGTAGCTTATGTTGAATTGTTTTCTGAATTTATTTTGCAAATCTTGAAGTGGCAAAGGATCACTACAATCTCTGATGCATGATACTGAGAGGATGATTTCAGACATCAGAGTGCTTACATGTTTCTGGTTTACCTGAAGAATACTGCCCTTAAGAGTACTGTCTTCTCAATTACTAGTATTTCTTTGAATTGCATGTATGTTCAAAATACCAATTGAGATTGATCTGTCTTCCTTTGTAAAGTGAACTCTATCAAATGGACAGAAACTCTAGCGATTGAAAGAAACAAACAAAGCCCCTATGGACTTCTTTCATTGCTGTTCTTTACATTTTTTTTTCAGTGTTATGGCTTGCTTGCAAGTTGTCCTTAAGGAAGGTACTGTTAATGCCATTCTCACTGGCTTACACTAATGCCTGCCATACCCTTAATGCATGCTAAGATGTCAATTTCTCTAGATGTTTTCAGTGGAGCATCTAATCTAGTTCCATCTGTGAGGAATAATTAATTACATGATAAGCTTTTTGGTAGCTTCCCTTCACCCACCCATGCTCTTAGGTGTGCCTTGGGGTAGTAAATACATGTTCTGTTTAACTGGTACTTCCTTTTCTCCTGGGTAAAACAGCTAATCCTGGTGTTAGAGCTAATTACTGTTTAACTTAGAAGCACAGTTCATATCTAATTCTGCAGGTGTATGCTAGTGTGCAAGTGAAACCCTTCTAAACCTTCATTACTGTTAAAATGTACAGATAACAAACTTCTGTCTGATGACTTGAAATGATAATACCAGACTATTGTTACTGCCCACCTTAGTATAGTTAGTATAGTTCCTAAGCACACTTAAACAATTTTGCTTACAATATCAGACATGCTAGATACTTTCAACTGAGCTGTAATAAGAAAAAAGGTACGGATCTTGTAGATCTGCTGCCTGTAGGACAAGACAGATGTGAATTTTCTCGGGAAGAACTCAACTCATAAGTAAATACAATGTTATTAGTTGAGGGCCATCAAAAAGCAGGCTAAAAGCAAGTTTGTTTTAACTGAGAGTTTTAGTTGAATTGGTAAATTGCCCAGCTTCTGAGTAAAAATTCAGGTCGCTCAGTCATTATTGATGACGCTTGGTCACACTTGCCACTATCTTCTAATTCCTCTCTCCTGGGTAAGACACGTACTTCAGACTCAGAATAATGACAGTTTTAACAGAATATTCTGTTTTAGTTATGATCTCTGTGTAGTGCCAGCAATCTTGGAAGTGCTGAACAAATCTTATGAAGTAAAAGTGCATTTGCATAGGTGATGTTTATTCTGTAGAAGAGCAGATTGTCTGGAGACTGGCTTGAACAGTTATGCCTGTTAGTCCTTGACACTGCCATTTAACGTGCTCTCTTCTCTTTCATTTCCTTGGAGGGGTTGACACACAACACGTTAAACCTGTCAGTCTCTTACAATTCAGATCAATGTAACTGAACCACACAGTGCAGAGTGTGACAAACTCAGTGCTGGTAAAAACAAATGTTTGTTCAGTATTAAATTTTTCTCTGGTTATGCAAAATACTTTGTTTATAGCCAAATTACAAGCTTAGCAAGCAGTTCAAGTGCCACAATAAGTTTTTCTCTTTTTATTTCTACTAATAGAATGTATCAGCAAATAGAACGCTTGTAATAAACCCGCCTTATAACTGTTAGTAGATGGGAATCCTCTGCATTAATCAGTTCTCTCTGGTCAAGAGAATGTGTATGTGACAGATGTATACCTTTTTGTGTCGTTTGAGTACAGTTTTTGGTAAAAAACCAAACTCTTTAGCTGTTCATGTAAATGGAAAGTATGACAGCCAAGCTTTGACAAGTTAAGAAATTCATTGGAGAAGTCAAAAGGCCCAGGAATTTAAAGACTGATATCTTTGCAGTGCTTTTACTTCAGCGTGTAAAAGTTCTGCGTGGATGGATTGCAGACCGCTGGGTGCTCAGTGACACACTGATGTTGTGGTTTGACACCAATTCTAAGGGAAAACTTCTCCGAGTTGACTAGACACAAATTCTGTATTCCAGAGCACAGCAACGCGAGTTGTCACAGGCTGCTCTCAAGTTATCTGTGGGTGATGTAGACGTGGAGGAACTCACTCTTCCCAGCTGTGCAGCAAACCAATTGTTCTATGGCATGTAAACACTGAATTTGGCCTCTAAACATGTTTGTAGGTGAGAAAGATGGTATCAAATGAATCAGCCAGACTCTGCTAACAGGAAGCTAGAGAATGTGGGAATGGAAGAGCTTTTCACACTGAGATATTTGTGAATGGATTTTCTTTCCAGAACTAGTCACAGGAAAAGGTTCCGTTTTATGTTGCTTCTTCTCCCTCCCTTCCCCAGAAGATGAGATCCTTGAGAAAATTAGAAGGTGGTGAAGATGGCCATTCTGTGGGGGCAGGGAACAAATCTAGAAGAGTACAGCATATTTAGGATTAAAAACAAAGGATGCAAGAAAAAAAAAATCTTTAAAATACATCAGGAAAAAAGAACAACTAAGACAGTACTATTCAACCTGCAGTCTATTTCTTGCAGCGTATGAAACAAGAGGGGAAGGGCTGCTTTTCTGCTATTCCTGGCATCTTATTACTGTACTCTGCTTCATTTTGAGAAATGCAAGGTCAAGTGAGAGTTTTTATTAGGTGATACTAAGTCAAGACTAAACATAAACTTGGCAGAAATANGGAGCCTTTTTCTTTAGCAGCTAACTGGGGTACTTCAAATATGGTATGTAAGTAGTTGAAAGTGTGATTGTGTGGGACCAGCCAAAAAAAACCAGCAGCTTGTATGTAATTGGTTAGTGTAATTACATGTAAATAGAGAAGCAAGTTCCCGTGCTGCAGGAGGTGAAGAACATGGTTAATTTAACAGGCGAGTGTATTTGTTCTTGGTGTAATTTCAAAAATAATGTGTGAAATCTAATTAAAAAAAATAAAGTTTTTAAAGCAAGGAGGAATGGCTACAACTTCTTAATGTTTGAATTTTTACAGTATCTAAATTGAAAAATAATGGTCATCATTAAGTGTGTAGTTGTCCTTCAGTTTAGGGGAAATCTCAAGGTGATATGCGATTAGGAAGTAAATACTGATAGCCAAGTTTTTTTCTTAATTTCAGATATGTGAAACAAGGAAGTGCAAGTTCAGTTCTTTATGAATAAGAGGACCTTTAAAGTATTTCTTTTGCTTTTTCTTAAATTTTTGGGTTTCATAGCTGCAGTTGTTTCTAAATTCATTTGAAGCAGACTCAGGCTGCTTTACTCATTTGTTAATGAGGCTTTTTTGAGAGCGTGTACATGAATAGTTTTTGTTTTCATCTGCAGTAAGCATTCTCTGTTTCTTCATTGATTGTGAGATGCTGGCTCTACGTTAGAGAGCACTGCTTATTCTATGGAAATACAGACTGTAGGTTCTCCACAGTTCTGCAATGTTTGAGTTTTTAAGTGTCTCAGGAGAAGTGAACTAGTGGTGCTTTTTGGTTTGGTTGGTTGGTTTTGTTTTTAGGGGAGGTGTAAGGATTACTTTCTGGCAGAGCTGTTCAGACTGTACTCAACTGAGTCTCTCTTTTCAGTGTCATTAGTACCTGAAGTTTTAGCTTTCACCATACTGCATAAACTTTTTTTTCCTCACTTTGTGAAAAATAAGACTTGCAGTTCTCGATAATGGAGAGCATACCTTTTTGTTTTTTTGTCTTTGCTGTGGATGAAATAAAAAAATTCCATATAAAAATCTCCATTTAATAATTATTTTAAACGGTTGCTAAAATAAAACTTAAATATTAACACTATAAGCTGCTCAGTAGAACTTCTCATCTTAAAGTGAGATTTTATGAGTAGCTAAATGCTGTATGTAACTCCACTGCCACCAGTGCTGCTTACAGAAGTCCAGAGTTGCGGATTTCTTTTAAAATTCTTTGGTGCCATATATAATCTGGTTAGTGTTGATCAAAAAGTGTTCATTTACATACACGTTTCCTTTTTACACCCTTTTTTGCAAACTGTTCTGAGTAAGTAGTTAAGATATGACTGTTATTGGTGTTGTGTTGCTAATCATTAGACTGGCACAATACCTGTTTTGGGATCAAGTGACTTCTGATTATATAACTGTAAATAAATGTCAGCAGAAGCGCCCGTTGCAGGAAGGGCCTTCTGCCTCTGGTTCCTTGCCTAGTGGTACTAAAACCATTCAAAAATATTCAAGGTGAGATTTTCTTTCCAAAAATCTTCCATGTTGATCTAATGTAGCTTTCAGAAAAGATGGTCTTTTATCTTCAGTACTAGAACTTCAAGGATTCTTAAAGCATTTGAGAGCAAACATGGAGAAAATGATGAACTTTCATTGAAACTGGGTAGGTAAGGGAAACTGGAAAAAGAAATATGAGGAAGAAGGTTTAGAGATCTTTTTAGTGGAGCTCAGTACTGCAGAAAGAAAGAAGAAAAGCTCCAGTGTGATATTCTTTGAATGGAAATTATTGCTGCGTGTAAATTATCCAGTAATTCAATACAGAAGGAACAAATCAACAGATGAAAGCAGCGATGTGTAGCGTATGTTTTGAATGCTTTACCTATGCCTGTATCTAGTCTGCTTACAAGTTTTGCAGGCGTGCTTGTAGCTCAGGGCTGTCTGATAATAGGTTCAGGCCTCTGTATCTTCATTAGCATTTGCAGAGTGCACAATAGAAGAGCTTCTGGTTTAGTTTGGTACAGAAGGAACAAAGATGTAGTTCACATGCACTGAAACTGCTCTGTAAACCAAACCAGCCCCTGATGAGTGTGGTTAATTAGGGGGTTTTACTTCAAAACTGCGCTACTGCTCTGAGGTAATGCATTAACTTAGATCCAGGCAAGAAGGTTTTAACAATCATCCTTTGTCCATAGTCTGTCGAGGATGTGAGAGACTTGAAAGCATATGGCTGTGTTTAGGCATTTGATGATAACAGTTGTTTTATTAATATAAAGCAAAGCTTATAAATTGATCAGACGTTTCCTGAACAGAGAGTTCAGGTTTTATGCTTGGTCCAGAATTTTACTGGTCTTACATGAAATGATGAAATTAAATAAATCATCTTTTGGTGCTGCAGGAAATGAAAGAGGAGTTGGAAGTAGTTCCTTTTGAGTTAAGAGCAGATTATTTTAATTAGTGTGAAGGATGTCTAGGAAAATGAGAATTGGTATCTTGGAGAGGGATAGAAAAAAAGTATGCTTTGTTTGCATTATGGACCTCTTATTTTGAACAATATGTGACAACTTAAGACAGCTGCGAAAATCTGAAGTGGGTGAAAACTTTGATGCAGAAGAGGCCTTGCAATAAAGAATTAATATAAATGTTTAACTTCCAGTAATTTATTTTAAATAGTTTGTATTGTATTAAGTTTATATGCTTATTAACACACCATTCTGGAACCTGGTTTTGGTTGGTTGGTTTGGTTTTTGTTTTTGTTTTTTTTTTTTTAACAAGTGCAATCTTTTTTTTTTTAAATGCAGTCCTTCCAGGGAAGCCAGGGACGAGCCTACCTCTTTAATTCTGTGTAAGTATGTTATTACGGTTATGCACACTACCTAGAGTGTAATTTTTTGTATGCTTCATAAGTGGAAAACAATAGGAATTTGTGTAAGTGCACTTTGCCCTGTTCTTTTTAGCAGCATTTTTACTCACCAGCAGTAGTTATTAAAGAGCCACTGAGATGATTTTTAAGTACCCCTACGTGGATATTAGTTAATTATATTTTAAGTAATTCTGCTAATAGCTGAAAGTTTAGGGGAGGGTGTTAATGAAAAATTCCTTCCGTGTGTGTAATGCTAACTATCTTGAGCAACAGTTGCCATTCTGAGATATTCCAGAAATCAGATGGTATTGCATGACTGTAAATTTGCTTTAGACAACTTTGCTGTAGTCTAAAGGAGAATTTTCCAGTGTAATAGTTAGATGCATTTACACATTAATGTTCCAGTGTAGTTGATACATCTTAAGTGACCTTGAATATTGCAAACCTGCTAGAGGCAAAAGGTCTCTGTGCAATTTTGCAATTTTAGGCACACCCTTGCCATGATAAAAGTCTCGTTCTTTGAATTTGCTAGTGGATGTATTTTAAGTTTATAATACATGGGATTGAATTTTTGTCTTTAAAACAGTTGAATGTGTTACAGCATTTTTGGAAAAAGAAATGCAGTTAAGTGTCTTGGTCTATTTTAGACCAGGGTAATGGAACTATAACTGCAAAGGATTTGATTGCAGATCCTTGAAATTCATTTTATATCTAGTTGTTCAGTCTAGACTTGGGACTTCTAGTGTGGTTGTAGTACTGAGAATCTGGTAATAAAACAGCAAAAATGGCAAAATTTTGTCCTTCTGTAACACTGTCTAAAAACCTGGTTTAGTCTTGCCTGATTTTTCTGCATAGATTCTTATTCATGAGGAAAGTATTTTGATGCAGTACTTCGTGGGATAATTTGTTTTTATATTGCTGTTAGTTCATCATGGCTTAGTCTGCTGCTCTGTAGCAAAGAAATATTTATGAGGTTTTTTCCTTGCTGCTATTTTGGAGTTCGTTCTAAATTCAGCTGTTGGTGCTGATGTACTGGTACAGACTTCCAGTGTAGAAGTCACAAATTGTTTTTAAAGAAAAGCCCACAGCTGAAGAGGTCTCCTGTTACTGCTTAGTGTTCTGTTCTCTGAAAGTTTAACTACTTTGTCTTTGTTGATGGGAGTAAGTGGGCGTAACCAACAGTGTGATGTTCAGACTAATAGCTTGAAAAACAAAAATGAAAATCCTTTTTTCCTCCTGTCCTTCAGCTCNATGTTAGCTCTAGTGCTTTTGCATACATCAGACTAATGTAGTTTTGCTTCATTACATCTGCTGGAGTGTTGTAGCAGATAACTTAATTTTGAAGACAGAAAAGCTAGCATGAGGTATAGGTGCCATTACAGCTACCTAATACTTCTGTAATATCTTTT
>VXAL01014233.1:68288-163467 GCA_013399475.1 Chauna torquata | reverse complement strand
ATTTTCTTCCTGTGTTGCTTGGCAGTGTCAATGATTATTTTCTCCCCTTGTAAAGATGTAGAGAGTTCTTGTTATTGGTTTTGGTGAAAGTAGAATCCAGATAGCGATGGCTGCTGGCTGATGTAAGAGGTCAGTCTGGTCACTGAACCCTCCAGCAGTCATTTGAAAGAAACATAAACTTACTTGAAAAAAATTTTACTAAAGCATTTTCCCTCTAACCAATTTTTGTAATATATTAAAGATTATATTTAAAGTTTGTATGTGTTTGCTCTGGGCAAGTTTACTTCCCCTCCAACTTGAGCACTTTTGTTACTTGTACTGGTTATTTTTATTGTTGGTCTTAACATTTATTTTGTATTTTGTTTTTTACAAACTGTAACAAAAAGCTTTTGTGAACCTTTGTTTCTTGCTGGCTCTTTCTTGGACCAAATGAACTGACTATGAGCTGGCTTAGAAGAAATGTTCATTGGGATGCATAGGAATTTGCTAGCAAAAATGTACATGTATTGAAAGCTTTCTTCCTCTGAACCTCTAAAGCCATGCCTGTCCTAAAGTAATTAATCATAATTTTATGTGACTCTAGTAATCTGACCACACGTTCTCCGTCTTGGTCCAAAATAATGGCTGTAACAATGGTGTGTCAGGACTGAGTCAGCCTCCAAACACTAGAATTACTCTTTGGCTGGTCACTCTAACCACCTTTTTGATTAATAAAAGGCAATGCTGCCATCTATAAAAATTCTGTTAAGTTGCAAACTTGCTGTGAAATAAGCTGCAGAATTTAGTGAGGGATTGATGACGCATCAGTCTAACCACTAGTGCTGTGTACTCTTAGCAATCTAGTAATCTAAATTTTGTCTGCCAGTAAAAAGGGCCATTTTCCCTCATTCATTGTAAGCTATACAGTGACAAACTCTATTAACGAAGACCGTTATAATTTGGTCTTTGCTTCCCACTAGCAAGGCCCAGTATAATTGTCAGCCTATGAATGGTGTGCCCCATGTGCTTGCAGCCTGTGGGTATCTGTGGGAGAGGAGAGGGAATACAACTTATGAAATTTCTTTAAATTAAAATCTGGTCTCAGAGGTGTTGACAAAGAAGTCATCACTACACCCATAACCAAATGGTCATCCGTATTTCTTAGTGGTATATCAGGGTAGTGCAAGAGTTTGTTAATGCTGTGTCCCATTTTTGGCGGACTTAACGCTTCCCTCTGAATAATGCTTGTAAAGAGCTTTTTCTGCACGCTCATCTCAGCAGTCAAATGGCAACAGCAGTGACCTAGAGGGTCACAGACCAAATTTCTAACATCTCCATTCTTTGATAATGGAGATGAGTGGAAGAAGCTGTCAAATTATTGTTAAACTTTTTGGACACTTTGTTGTACTTCATTTAGACTCATGTTAAGCCAACCAGCAGTACAAACACTTACTGCAAAAGGAACAGACACTTCAGAGGTTTCTTTTGAAAGGACTGTTACAAGTGGTTTAACGCGTAAAGCGTGAGTCAGAAATGGGAGTTGAGTTGTGCCTCATTGTTTCTTAAACTCTTTACAATGCTTTCTTTTACAGGTGACATGGCTGTGTTGCTGTTTTGTCCTAGCAATACTGTACATCATTTGTTGTTTCACTATATTGTATCTACTTGAGGTATCACAATAAAAGCTTTCAATTGTTTTGTTGAGTTACTTGTTATTTTTGTGCTGTCTTGTCTTGTTTTAGGTCCTCATGCTTTTTTTTTTTTTTTTCCCCTCTGGTAAGGCCAGAGAGAAAAGCCAGAGCTCTTAGTTGCTCTTAAAAACTTACAAGTATGGGTTGAATCTGATTCAGTATGTACTTTTAAGATTGTCACTAAACATTTGGTTTTTCTTTTCACTAATCTTTCCAAAATAGAGTTAAATGCGTTCCTACTTTTAGAGCTGTAGCCCATTTTGAGGTAATTATGAAACTTATGCAAACAAAGTGCTTTTAAAGTGAGAGTCAGTCTGTGCACACTCCAACACTAACTTTCAGAGAAATTGTGGGAAGTGTGGGTGTGCTTTGTGTTTCGTTATCTTGGTCATCCGGAGAGCAGGGCAGCACTCTGAGCACAGGCATTCAGTCTGTTTTTCTGCTTTGGCTGGGAGGAACCTCTGTAGTTCCTCTAATCACATGAACAGTTTTCCCATGTGTTAGTGGAGTTAAACTCCCAGTCTTGAGTCGGTAAGTAGGAAGTGATGTGGACTGGTCGTTGGTGGGGACACTGAACAACATCAGCCTCTGTATTGATATCGACAGGGTACTGTGCTTGCCGCTAGCTGCTTATTGGACATTGAGGTATCGATTAGTACTGGTAGAGCTTGGAAGCCCTATCAATTTTCCCTGCATCTAGCAGTCCATTTATCCAACTGTAATATGATGTGGAATGCTATGGAAAGTCTTACTAACAGTCTTACTAAAACTGAAGTGTATTGCATCAACTGCTCTACGCAGGCAGTTGATTCACTGCTGCAGCAACGAGGTTGGTCAGATGTGGTCCATTCTTAAGACTGGAGATTCCCGATTACCTTCCTGTCCTCCAGGTATTTTTAAACAGATTCCATGAGGACTGTGTGATCTGAAATTCTCTTCCCTGCCTAGCCCCGCAGTAAGTCCCTGGGGATTGCTCCTCTCCCCACCCCATGTGCCCCATTGAAAAAATCCAGCCTATGGCCCTCATTGGTTTTGTAAATTGTTAGGCCAAGTAAAGCGATGTTTTGTCCTGAAGATTAATCTGAAGACGGTCATTATTGGTCTTAATGGTCGTAATTACAAGTGCAAAGGTTAACTAGGTCTTTATTAATTTTAAAGAATATTTCTTTTTTAAAACTTCTTAAAATTGTAGCAAGGGACTATTGCAGTGATTTAGTTTACTCTCCTATATAATGCCAGGTGTAGGACTGTCCTTAATTGCATTAAACCAATAAAATAATTTTCAAGGAAATGCTTTGCACCAGACTTGCCTACTAGCACAAGTCGTAGGTGTGTGTTAGGTAATAGTAAAATGTTAATGAAATCTTCCTGGAAATTCTGTTAACTCCAAGGCAGGTTAAATTGTGTTGTTGCAATCCTTTGATTATTTTTAGGATGATGAATCAGTAGGATTTGTAGAATGCAAATACAAAACGTTAGTTGCTTGAATTTGAGCACTTTGAATAAAGTAAGAAATTGGTAGCAAAGACTCATATAGGATTTGGGAGAGTGTTTTGTATTTGGTTTACTTCAATGTTCAGCAATTACTGATCATTGGCAATAGTACATCAAATATGAGCCCTTTGGACTGACTGATGTGGAGAATGAAGTCATGCAGTGCAGGCTTATTCGGTGTCTCTTCAATAATCCATCATTTCATCTCACAAAGGGATGGGGATGCTCTACAAATGAGATCAAACATAATTATTTCCTTCTTGAGAAAAATGGAAGATAGCCTGCTATCCTTTCTTTTATTCATGCTCTTATAAGCCGTCATCTCAGACTCCTTTTTTTCTTTTTAACCTTTTCATGGCTTTACTCTTTTAGGGATGAAAGTGATCTTTAGCTGGAAAAAATGTAAAGATAAAAATGTCATTTTTTGAAAGATGCATGATACTCCTTGAATAAAAAACTAATTTTTGACATGGATATAATCAAAGTAATAAAGATTTCATATTCAAAACGATCATAGTAACAGCCCATTAAATTTTGATGCAGCAAAGGGACTGTAGGAACACCAACTGCCAGCAATTAGATTAGCAGAAGAATTTTGAAAATGTGAACTCCAGTCTTGTGTCTTACCAGCTGGAAAATACCTGAAGGATCTCTGACCTCCAGATAGACAGAGACAGGCAGATGACTTGTCTAAAAGTTGGGAATCTTCCATTAGTTTTTTTTTTTGTTATTGTTGTTGTTTGTTTGTTTTTGGTGTGTGTGTGCGCCTGTTAAATGTAAATAAGTGGGCACCTGTCTTTGTTGAGGGCTCTTCATACATATAACACCGTAGCTGTAAGGTTAAGCGATAGCGGGACAGGTGTAGGTCTCCGTTTACAAGCCCCAGTTAGCCTAAACAGGAAGACAGTCACAGCTAAAACCAGTTTAATCTGTGCTTGTATTATGTCTAAACCTGATTGTCCAACGATTATACTTTATTCTGGGGAATAGATGATACAGGTTTTTCAGACTTCAATGAAATAACACACCGTTATTGCATGCTCTGAATTCTGTATTTTTGTAGTAAATAGCATAGCTTAACTGCCCTTTTTGCTCAAATAGGCTTCAGCGCTTTCCAGTTCAGGCAAAGGCAGTGGCAGGGCCCAACTAGCCCAGTATCCGAAATGGAGTTTGCATCCTGACATTTTTAAAGAGAGAGAGAGAGATGCAAATTCCATCACGGCATGCCTCGCCCTTTACCCATAAAGAGGGGAGCAAATGTTGTTTGACCTTTAGAACACCTTAATGACTTGCTTAGAAATGATCCTCTGCTTGACTTTACACCTGAAGAAAGTTAAGTCAGCTTTCCAAAATCATTTATGAGCGAAGCCCTCCAGTTTGGGACCCAGAGCTGATGACAATCCAGCATTGTTTTATGAGCTTCTGAAAAAAAATTTCTTGCTTGTAAGTTTCAAGTAGTATAGACACACAACTTCAGTGGATTAAACAGTGGTCTGATCGCTATTTATTTTGCTAACCCTCATATTTGGTGGGATATATATATAAAAGCTGCTAGCCCTGTGTTTTACTGCATAAGGCAGCCTGTAGAAGTTACAGTAACAGATTACAACCAAAAGCATCTTTGCGTTTGGCTACACCCATTACTGCGCGCACACTGGCGTTCTTTAAGTCATCGTGTTGTTTCTTTGTCCCTAGAAGCAAGAGTTCACCTGCCCAGACAGTTCAGTCACTGCATTTCCAGGATGAAAGCTCATTGTTTCAGTGAGGGAACGACAAAGGTGTGTTACTGACTGGTAAAAGTTTTAGGGGTTTTTTTTTTTTTTTTTTTTGTGATTTGGTGAGTGGCATTAATAGTCAGCTGTGTTTGAATTGTGATTCAAGTTATTTGCTTAAAAGAGAAATCAAGCAAGCTGTATTCTGCAGTAAAGGTTATTTAAAATTTACTATTGAATCATTAAAAAAAAAAACCTCTCCCAACAGTGCAACACTTAAAGTGAAAAAAAATAAAGGAGAGCAGTAGTTCTGTGCATTGGCTGTGCAAACACTGTTTTTCAAAACTAAAAACCCACTAGAAGTCAGGGATCTTGTGACACAGAGCAGGACTGCCAAGGGTGAGAAGATCTTATTTTGCAATTGGGCCGGGGTGGATTGCTACATCTGGGAAATGGGCTGCAGATGTAAAACATGTGCTTCTGAGGGCTGGGGGTCTCTCCTAAACAAACACATTTCCTGAACAAACATAAATAGAGAGACTGTTTGCCATGCGGATGGGGAACCTGCCGATCGTATCGCAGCGAACCTTCCATCTGCTGGTCTGTAGCTGCCGTACGCTGCGCAGATCCGTCTGAGAGGCACGTCGCGGGCGGCACACGTCGCGGGCGGCACACGGGCGGGCTGCGCGAGGTTTGTGGGCCGGGAGGGCAGAGCGGCGGATACAGAGCTCTGCGGCCCTCAGGAGGTGGCCCTGTTCCCAGCAAAAAGCCGCATCGAAGGGCAGCCTGCCGCAGCCCGCCCTGCTGAAGGCGTGCGAGCACGAATCAACCAGAAAAGGAGTCTGACAACACTTCGGGTCCCCCCGGAGCCACCCAGCTCCGTGCCTCGTCTTAACAGGCGTAGCGGTGCCTTGCGCGGGATGGCGGCCCCCGCGCCGGCACCGGGTCACTGGCTGAAGATGCCTGCGCGGGAAGGGGGGGCAACGCTCCCTGCGGGTCACTGTGCTCCCTCTTGCATTGCCCCAGCCCAGGCTTGGCTGAGGAAATCACAGCTCAGCTAACCTCTGCTCTTTGGGGGCCAGAGGCTGCTTCTGTATGCGTACGCCACAGTCTCCTTCCAGGCTTGAATTAATTGCCATCTGTTTCTCACCGGTGGGCAAGTAAGCACAGTTTCAGTGGGCGGCATGCTCCCCTCCCTTACGTGGAATAACTGGTCAGACTGTCAGTCTGCTTCTGCTCGTCTGCTTGAATGATCTTCCCTCTTTTCCTTCCTCTTTTTTTTTTTTTTAATCTTTCTCCTTCCTCAATTCCCCACTTTTTAATGAGACCCGTAACAGTCCAAAGTCTGCAGCATTCCGCTTTCTGTCATTCCTCCTCTTTGCCCTCCAGACCGCGTGAGCCCGAGGGCAGCACTAATAACCTGTGGCCAAGCACAGGGCCGATATTTTGTGGCGGTCAATCCATTGCCCGACGGTCAGTGAGGGGCAGCCGGAGCCGCCACGCTTCCGTCCTGCCCCGCTGGCGCCCGCACTGATCCTGAGGGCAGAGGACACCGTGCCACTCTGTGCTGCTCCTCTGCCGCTGCGTCACTGATTAAACTCCTGCAGCAAGCTTCAGGCCTAAGTACTGTTTTTTTGTCATGATAATCAACACAAAATTTGTGTGTACAAACTGCAGCCCTGTAGCCCTCCTGAGATGCTGTGCTTTATCCTCCCTCCTCCTGCTCCCAGGCTGACAAACCGAATGGAGTTTGTTTCACCATAATTTTTTCCACCTTTTCCCTGTCTTCTGTAGTGAAAAGTTTCTCGCAGCGTAGAGGCTGCAGACACAAATTAATGCCCTTTAATTGCCTAGCCATAACATACAAAACCAAAAGGGTTTCGCGGCATTCTTTCAATGTTTACTAAAATACAGACTTTGCTCCGGCAGACCTCTCCTCCGCCAGCCAAAACTCACGCTGAAGGTTAACAGCTCCCGAAGTTAATGATTATCTTTCCCCGTTTGCTCAGTGTTTCACAGTTAAAACATGTAAATACGACTCCCCCGTGTAATTGCTGTGGTTATCCAGTGATGAGCCCTGCAGAACACACAAACACGGCTATTAGCGGGGTGAGATGTCACTCCCTTGCCCAGCCTCCCCGAGATCACAGAAGTGTCCACTGGCCCAGAAAACAGCCAGTGGATGATAAAACCATCCCGGCCGTTACAAGCAGCCTCAATGAAAACCCCCTCCTAAAATAGCAAAGTCTAATCTCTCTTGAGGCCATTAATCAGGTTTCTAATCCAGCAAAGCTGAATCCATACTGTAACATGCTGTGGTTCCCATGCGTTTATTAGAAACCCAGCTCCATTTACTGGGTCAGGAGACGTGTAAACGTTCGCCTGGGGAGAAATAGCTGCAGAACGCCTGCTCTGTGGGACAGTGTGGCACTGGGTGCCACGACCTGCTTGCACCTTACCGGTAAGCGCTGAAGCTCACCAATGTCTCCTCTGCCTGGAAGTGCAACACAATGGCTCTCCTAATCTCATATTTTCTAAGAGCTGAAAGCAATCTTTGCTTTTCTGAAGACAAATGAAATGGCTGGGCCTGTCAGATCTCGTCCAAATTCGGTAGCAGTGGCCTGGACATGTGGGACACACAGATTTCCGTGCAGCTTCATGGGAGCAGAGTTTTTGCCCCCTGCGTCTTGGCTCGGCTCAGGTCGCTGCTGGCCTGTCCCTGGTTGTGCTGAGCCTGCCCCTTGTCTCGCAGGACCTGGTGCACAGCAGAGGGGGTGAAACAGCCGCTGCGTGCAGCCTGCACGGCGGAGCAGGACAGCTGCAGTGTTAATCGGGAGCCCTCCGGCACAAGGCACAGTACGAGTGTAGGCTCACACAGCGCTGCAGCATCCTCGTGCACGAGCAGGCTGTATTAGTGAGCCCATGGGCTGGTAAATCTCCTGCCACGGGGTCTCTAAGAGGCTCCCTGAGAACCAGGAGGGCACTTACTTAGATTTTCAGGCTCTGGTTGAAGTGGTACAGGCTCCCAAACAGGCGCAGCGATGGTGCCTGCGGCAACCGGGAAAAGCCGTCCCGCTCCTCACTTCCACAAAGTCATTTTAAGCAGAACGGCTCCTTGTTCTGAAGGAACCGACAGGAATTTTTGGAGTGCTGTGCACTGAGGCTGTGGTGGCAGCAGGCGGTGTGCCGCAGCGGGGCACGTCCCCAGCAGCAAACCCAGGAGGGGAAAAACTGCAATAAAGCCTGGGAAATGAACGGGAGGTGTGCGAGGTCCAAGCCGTGAGGTGGAGTGGAAGCAGAAAGCAGCTTGGGCTGGGCGTTAGCAGCGGTCTCAGCACGATGATGGTGCCAGCTGAGGGAGGCGGCAGCCCTGGAGGCAGATGTGTGCCCATGGTGGGCCAGGGCTGGGGTCTCTGCACCCCAGAAGAGACATCGGGATGTGCACGGCCACGTGCAGGAAAAGCCACGGCTGCTCCCGTCCCCTGCTCTGCGGGTCCATGCGGCTGCCGCTCTCCAACGTGTTTGTGGGGAGGACGCTGAACACGGCATGCATTGGTTCTGTATTTAGCGAGTTCCTCCCGAGAGGCTCCAAGGCCTTGAACCTGGGATTTTGCTGAGCTCGCTGTTTGTCCGCCTGTTCAGATTCGTGCCTGTGCGCATGGAGCTGATCTGGGTCCCTCCCCTGGGCTACTGCCTTGGCATTTCTCTGTTGCCATTTGTCAGTATCTTTTATCCTCATTTTGCTGCTCCTTTCCTCCGCCCATCCCTTTACTAACACCCTTCGGCTGATGCTCGGGTAGTTTCCCACGTCCCGTAAAGCCTGGAGCCCCTTCTCTTCCCCAAGCCCTCCCCTCAGTGGTGCCGTGCCCCTCTCTGCGCTGCCGGTTGTGCCTTCAGGTCCTGGCCTGGCCCCAACCCACCCAGCTCTGGGCTCCGTCTGTTGACTGGGTTGAAAACACGAGCGGTAAAAGAGAAAAAAAAAAAAAAAGTTTTCCCAAGGTTAACACAGGGGCCTGAGCTGGGCAGGCATGGGACCAGCCCCATCCTCTCCAAAGCCTTCCTGTGGCTCCTCGCCCGTGCCCCCTGCGCCGCACGTCCCCTCCCAGGGCACTGGGCTGATGGAAGCTGAACGCCGTGGGGGTCCCACACAATGCCAGAGGGGACAGAGGCGTTCCCGTGACCGGACGCAGAACAGTTCGGGTCACAGCAGGTGGGGACAAAACCTGCCCCCGGAGTGAGAAGGGGGGATAAGATGGGTGCGATGTGGGACACCAGCGGCAGAGGTTGCAGGGCCTGCCATGGGCCTGCCCGGCTGAAGCACTGCCCGGGGTCCATGCGCTCCTTTGGGCCACCCTCTTCCCTGCACCCTGTCCCCAAATTACCCCTCAAGGGCTCCGTCCGCATGCAGAGCTGCCTCGCTCACACTGCTGTTCAATATCACAATACGAGCTGGGGTGAGGGAGGGACGCGCAAAGGGGTTTATGGTGGTGATGACAAATCCAGGGGAGCTGGGTCTGCAGAGGCATCGGCCCCCACCGGGCAGGGTGCACCTGGTGGACTGGACCTGCACCCGGTGTCCCCAGGTCCCCTCCCCGCTCAGCATGGCCGGCAGGGATGGCTCCGTGCTGTGACAACCCTGGGTGAAATTCCGCGAGCGTCGAGCTGCAGGTCGGCTTGCAAAGCGGTGCTCAGTGCTCGAAACCTGGAGGCGCAAAGGAACCAAATGCAAAAGCACCGCCTGGATCCGGAGCGGGAACGGGCTTGCTGCCCATTGCTTGCTCCCAGAGCCGGCTTTGGGTGCCGATGTCCACTTGTTCCTCCCCATGGCAGCCACTGCTCCTCCTGGACAAGGGCTTTAGGTACCTGCCCAGCTGGGCACCCACCGCCCGGTCCTTGTCCCTGCGGCATCTGATCGCATCAGGCCGCAAGACTTCAGCAAAACCACCTGCCCGGTGGCCAAGCAGACACAGCCCGGGGTGGTGGAGCACCACGCCTTGCAGACCAGGGCTGGGTTTGCTGTTGGCAGGAGCCCGGCACGCGGCGTGGCTGCTGGCCCTGTGCGGAGACAGCGCCTGGGGGCTGTCGGAGCCCTGCACGAGTAACGGGCTGCAGCTGCGTGGAAGGGTGTGGGGAGTTTTTATTTTATTGTACTGTTTTTGTTTTCGTTTGAGCTATAGAGTTGAAAACTTGGTTTCCTGTAGAGGCGAGCCAGTCCCTCCAAAGCACGGAGAGGGACGCAGCCCTGCCGCAGGGCAGCCCGGGGCGGCCGGTGAAGGCGTTGGGCGCTCCCGTGGCACACGCAGCCCCGGCCAGAGAAGGCAGGCACTGGGTGCTGCGCTCGCCCGTTGGATGCTCAGGTACTGGAACAAAAACGATTTCAGCACGGTGACCGTAACCTGAAATGCAGCTGCAGCGACGGTAAGTGGCACGGCGAGCACACCCCTTCCCACGAGCCTGCCTGCGCCTCCGACCACGCAGCAACACCTCCCTTCTCCTTCACTTTCTTCTGCACCTCTTTGCTTTCTTTCCCTTTTTTCCTTTCTTTTTCTTTTTCTTTTTTCTTTTTCTTTTTCTTTTTTTCTTTTTCTTCTTTTTCTTTTTCTTTTTCTTTTTCTTTTTCTTTTTCTTTTTCTTTTTCTTTTTCTTTTTCTTTTTCTTTTTTTCTCTCTTTCTCTCTCTCTTTCTCTTTCTCTTTCTCTTTCCCTTTCCCTCTCCTTTTTCCTTTCCCTTTTCCCTCTTCTCTCCCTGTCACTTCCTCCCTCCTCGCTGCTCCTTGATCATGAAAAACCTGACTGCTAGGATGGGACAAGGCCCCTTCCACATACATGCTTTAAACTGCATTCATTATTGTTCCTGTAGATTTTTTGATGGTAACCAAAGATTGCCACACACGAGTGGACGGGGGACAGGAGGGGTTGGTGTTCCCCCAGTGCCATCCCCAGCCCATCCACAGGGCGTACCCTGGGCTTCACATGGCACCAGGAACCCGCTCCCAGCACCCAGCAGGTTTGTCCCAACACGAATCTCAAGAGCTTGCTTCCTGGCTTTCTTCCCCTGATCCCTGAAGACCTGAAGTCTTCAGCCCTCTCAGCCAGGACCTCCGCAAGCCGCCTCCTTTCCGAAGAAGAGCAGGGCTGGTGCTTCAGGTTCTGCATCCGGGGGCACCACCAAGAGCACCGACTGGGCCGTGTAGGCTTCAGGAGAGAGTTTTGGTCAAGTTTTGGCCAGCATCTCTGCCACAGATGATAAGCGAGTTGTAACGGCAGTGCCCGGTCAGCAGCACCAATGGAGCATAAGAGGTGCCAGGGCTGCACTGCGCTGTGCTGGCGGACAGCAGGGCGGTGTAGGAGCGCTGCGAGGCCACGGGCAGGAGGGAGAAGCTGTCACTGATGCTCCAGAGGCCAGTTTGAACCTAAACCTGGGGGGGTTCTTTTTAAAAAAAAAAAGGTGGAAAAAAATATGAATCCCTCTTTTCTTTAGGGAGCGCAGGAAGAGGTGCAGAAGCATGGTCCAGAGCCTGTGCCCAGGCTGCCCAGTAGGGAGCCTCTCCGGCTCCAGGTGCAGAACTGGAGCCCCATGAACTTCCGAGCTGCTGCTCACACACCCATCGGAGCGCATTCGCACCGTGCCACTCCGAAATCCAGCCTTGTAACGAGAGCTGGGGCATTACCACCACTGCCAGGGTGAAGGGCTTCACGGAAACTTCTCTGGTTTCTGTGGATGTAGGTTCTGAAAAACAAGCTTACCTCCTCCTAGCCACGGAGTGGGTTCCTAATTTGAATTATGTACGAGAGGCGCTGGCAGCAGAGGGGCTGTGTGCGCTCTCCGACTTTCACACCGAGAGCAGGTGAGGTCTGCCCCGGCACGGCCCTGGCACAGCTGGGGTTACTCCTTCTCCCCGTCTTCTCCCCATTTTCACAGGCGGTCAAGCTGCACAAGTGTCTGAGCCCCTGAGCCGGGTGAAGCTCTGGCTCGCGCCGATTCCTCGATGGAGCGAGCAGCTCTGGTGCTGCCCGCGCTCACAGCCCAAACACACAAAGCAGGCCAAGCTTTAACAACACATAACTTTTGTTATAGACTAACTACCACAATAAACCAGAGGCAATTTTCCTCCCCAGCATCTGAACTGGCAGGTTAACCTACTCTCCTGATGCATTTTCTTTTCCCCCAAGACAGCCACACTACAAATCGATGTCTGTGCTTTTACGGGGAGGGCACAGATGCACCGATGGGAGGCTGGAACCAGGGGGGCCGCTGCTCGACCAGGGCTGTGGGATGCTGCGTATCCGCCGGTTAACTGCTCCCCAGCACCTCCTCACACCGGCACACCAGAGTCCCTGCAGCCGGGTGCTCCCTTCCCGAGATGGTTTCAGGTGCAGCCCGGGCGAACCCCGCAGCCCAAAACCTCCCTCCTGCGCCGCAGACACCTCCAGCCCCGAGCCGAGCACGCCAGCTCCTGGCAGGCTTCCCCAGCCTTGCTGAGGGCCTGCAGAAAACCCAGTGATTTATTC
The DNA here is from genome assembly GCA_013399475.1 of Chauna torquata. NCBI lineage: Eukaryota > Metazoa > Chordata > Aves > Anseriformes > Anhimidae > Chauna > Chauna torquata. Next base: position 151,080 of record VXAL01014233.1, on the reverse strand, counting down.
TCAAGAGCTGTGCTGGGCGGAGGAAAAACATGTTGATCTTTACATCTAGTCTCAATATTATTTTATTTTTTTCTTACAACAGAGGTTGCCAATAATAAAACGGCTCCTGGCCCCACAGCCATCCGTTTTGCACCCGTTTGCTCTCGGAGTGCCGGCGTGGTTTGTTACCAGCCCAGTGCCCGGAGGGTGAAGGGGACAAGGGGCGATACCCAGACCCTGCTGTGGGTGCAGTCGGTGCGAGGCAGCTCCCCCCCGACAAAATGCTGGCGATGGAAAAGCTGCCAGCAGAAACCCAAACCCAGCACAGCAAAGGCTCACAGGCTGCGCTGCAGGGTGGGAATTTTCCAGGAACGCATTTGTTCTGGACACAACATGCCGGTTCCCAGCCTTTCTGGCAGGAGAGGGGTCCCGTGGGGCGAGGGTGATGGGGGGCACCTCCTGCACCCCTGGAAGGAGCCTGGGGGCCCGGCAGCGGAGGAGCAGCGTGTGGCTGGGGGATAGAGGGACGCTGGGGGGGCGAGGAGCTGGGGCAGGTCTGGAGGGGGGGCCGGTTTGTGCCAACGGCCCCTGCGGGGCCGGTGTGGGTGAGCGCGCTGTTCGCCTTATGGGGGAAAACAGACATCTGCGGCTTCAAGCATGACCCTCCAGGTTCTTCCCTACATAAATACACTCTCTTAAATAAGCAAAGCTGTAAAAGTTAATTGATGTCTTCCTTGCATCTCCACTGACCTTGCTGCAGATCCCACATGTCCGTGGCCACAAAGCACAGCCTCGAATGGGGAGCCAGGGACGGGTGGGATGCCAGCAGGACCCGGCCCTGCCACCTTCTCTGGGTGGAGGAAAGCCACGTCCCTCTGGGTACCGCAGCTCGGCAGCCCTGATGGCAGCTCCCCCTGCTCCCCAGCCCCCCCGGGCTCCCCCCCATCACCCTTGCCTCCCTGGCCCAGAGATCCAGCTGCAAACCCGGGCAGTGCGCAGTGTGAGAGCTGAGCACTGGGAGACTGGACCCATGCCAGGGACTTTGATCCCCAGCCATAAAATCCTCCTCCACACTCTGATTTCTCTTGCGAAACGCGGTCCGGGGATGGGGGGGGGCTGAGCTAAGGCGCTCTGCCCCAGCCTGCACAGCCCCAGGGAAGGGGCTTCACCAGGGGGCTGCCTGCAGCCTCGCCCCATAAATCCGTGGTGCTGGGGCAGGGCAGACGCCTGCTGCACCAAACGCGTGACTTGGTTGGACCCCCCCCCAGGCACTGCCGCACTCCTGCCCGGGCGCAGGGCCCCCATGGCCAAAGCCCCAGCCGTATGTGAAAGGGGGACAGACGCCCTCAGCTAAAGGGCGCGATGATCCGCTGCTGAACCGCTTCCTTTCCCCATTTTTGCTATCTTTATTTTAATTCCAACACCCCCCAGCATGCTGGCAAAGCTGGGCCCTTTATGTTATTTGGAGGCAAACATGTGAAATGTTTTTTTTTTTTGCCATGCCAGATTGCAGCTTGATGAAATGAAGGCAAAACAGGGTTTGCACAAGCACAGAGGTGTAAAAAGACGGCAGAAGAGCATCTGCGGCTTCTGACGCGCCGGTCTGTCTGCACACCCCTCAGAGGCAAACACAAACCCTGTCCCATGCTCTGAAAAGCTCCTGCAAGGAGGTGGCGGTCCCCCAGCAAACACCCGGGGCTTCCCCGGCTGCTGGCCGTGCAGGGTCGGGGCTGCTGCGCTGCCGGCCAGCCCAGCCACCAGCTGCTTGCCTTCTCCACTCTGTGGTTAGACCCGGACTTTCCTGGTCTTGCTTGCCACTTCTGTTAGCATTGCTGCTCCGTTACTTATAACGGCATCCTCAGCTCTCACACCCATGGCCACATGTGGAAGCGGGGCTGAGCATCCTGGAGATCCTCTCCTTTGTCCCGCAGTCGGGCTGGACGTGGTTATTTACAGACCAGAGCTGTTCCATCCCCTCCACGGCGAGTGCAGCGTTCACTGCGCCCTGCTGGGTCCCCGTTTTGGGAGCACCCAGCCCCAGCAGCTCCAAGCAAACCCTGGCATGCTGGGGCACAACGCGGTGGCTGGAAAGCCTGGGCAAGCACGCGGCTCCTTCTCCAGAGCAGGGAGGGTTTTCTCCAACTCACCAAAAAAAAAAAAAATCCCAACCCCAAATGTATTTTTAAGGAGAAACAAAGATCAGAAATACTGTAAGCAGTGGAGACAAAGCACCAAAAATAGCATCCGAAGTTTCCTCTGTGCACTCTCCCTGTAGGCAGCCTGCACTATATTTGTCTTCACTTGCCATTTCTGCTGCAATCAATTTGCAGTTGCCTCTGGCGAGGAACCCATCTATTAAAAGCTCAGCTGAGATCTGTGGTGAAGATGTCTGTAATAAAGAAATCTGGCCATTTCCATAAAAAAACAAACAAACATCCTCCGCAGATGCCCCGGTCCCAGCGATGCACTGGAGTCATCGCCAGCCACGCCGCCCGGGATCCCTTCGCTCAGCTCCCTCCTCACCCGAGCCCCGCAGCCGTGGGGACCCCCAGCCTCGCGCCTGGCCCCCAGCTGGGGGTCTCTTACCACCGGTGCTTTGCCAGCCCAGCATTTTAGGGTTCAGAGCAGGAGCCCCTGGCCAGGGTGTGGTTGGCTGGGGCTGGAGCACATGGCAAAGTTTTGGGAGAAAGATTTGCTTTGCAGCTGCTCAGACGCTTGGAAGCATTTGGCATTTTCTGCCTGTTGGTGCCTTATCTCAGCGATTTGCTGCCGGCCACCCTTGGGAGGCAGACTCCTCGAGGGTCAATTGCTTTTGTGGTAAAAACAAATGTTTTCCATCATCCCTTTCATCCCGGGATGAAAGCACAGATAGAAATCGCGTGACTCCCCCTGCTCCCTTGGTGGGCTGCTGGGAAGCTGCTCCGAAATGTCTCTCCATGGCGGGATTTGGGGCTTGGGAACATGAGGTTGGGGCCATGCCCCTGGAAAACGCGATGGCAGCGTTTCCAGTGGGGGTTTGCTTCCTGGAGGCCAGCAGAGCCCCACTGTGGCACCTCCAGCCCTGCTGTGCTGCACAGCTGGGACCCCCTTGCCCACGGGGACGCTGCACAGGGAAGATCTTTTTCCCATGGGATTCTCCCTATCCACAGGGCAGGTGTGCCGCTGCGCACCAGGCTGGTCCCCACGCTCAGCATCCCCGGGACGGAGCCACCTCGCTGCTCTCAGTTAAACCCGGCAAAAACCTCTTGAAAAAGAGGAGCCGAGGGAGGCAGGAGGGCAACGAGGCCATTTTTAGGAGGCTGGAGGCACGCAGCCTGTTTAGCCAAGCCAAACAGCGGCAGAGAGAGGATACAATTGCTGCCTATAAATAGCATGGGGAAGCAAGCATTAGGGAGGGAAAAAAAGCTATTCAAGCTAAAGGACAATGTTGGCACCAAAGCAAATATATATAATTAGCCATTAATAAATGGAAGCCAAAGATTAGAGAAAGTATCGAATATCAGAAAAGTGAGAGCTTGGAAGGCTTTCCAGGGGGAAGGGTAGAGGAGAACTCAACCCCCATTTAAAGCAGACTGGCTATTTTTTAAAAGCCATTAAGTTATGGGCTGTCAAACCCAGCCTGCTGTGATCGCAGATGAGCCTTTTTTCCATGCAGAAGGGAAGATTCAGCCTCTCTGTGACGTCAGGAGCACAGCAACCACGCACGGGCCAGGGAAGCTGCCCGTGCACAGCCCTCCAGGGCAAAACACCAACCCCCTGAGCCCAGCGAGCCTCATCCTGCACCCCCAGCCCAGGGCCCCATGCGGGCAGCGATGCCCCCGCACCCTATCTGGCAAATATCGAAGCAAGCGGGCTCAAGCCGTGCACAGCAAACCCTGCGGGGAGCCAGCCCCAGGGCAAGCAGCGCGGGAGGAGCCTGGCTGCCCCGTGCCGAGCCCCCGCCGTGGGAGCAGGGGGTCCGGGAGAGGCCACTGCTTTTCTTTCCCTCTTATGAAAGCAGATCTGGACAAACAAGGAACGAGCTATAGGCAGCAGCGAGCCCTGAGCTCACTCCCCCCAGCCCTGCTGACCTTTAAACAGCAACCGGCACGACCTGAGTCGGCGCTGGCCTTGCAGCAGCCCCGAGGCTGCAAAACTCCCACCGCCGGGGCAGGCGGCAGTGGCCGGGGCCGGCTGCGGGACCAGCGCCTGCAGGACGAGCGCCCAGGCTGGGAGCACGGGAGCTGCCGCCCGTCCCATGCGCGCTGGCGCTGGCAGCAGGATGGAGCTCACCAGCTCCATCCGAGCCCTCCGCGCCCGCACGTGGGTGCTGGGAGTTGCTCACAAGATGGAAAGCCCTCGGGGCGTGCTGCAGGATATGCCGTCTCCTGCATTTTTCCCCCTGCCCCTCAGGGATTAATATCGACAAGGATTTACAAAACAGTCCCAGCACCACCTCTGGGAGCTGTGCATCACCATCTTACCCCAGAGCCCCCAGCCACGGGCTCCCGGCTGGGCTGGGGCTGGCCATGGTGACGTGGCCATCCCCACCGGTTTCTTGGGGTTTCCACCCTGGTGCACGCTCCTTTCTGTACCTCCAGCTCCCACTTTTGTCAGGCAACTCACCAAAAGAGGTTTACGGGGCCAGTGCAGGTGGAGTGGTCCAGCCACCTCCGCCCCAGGTGTGAACACAAGAGGACAGGATTTAGCAGAAATCTTCCCTTCCCTTCCCCTCCTCTTGGACCAGCTCTGGTGCGGAGCAGCCCGGCACGGCTGCGCATCCTCACGCTGCCGGGAGGCTTGGGGCCGGTCTGAGGATCTGGGGCCGGGATGTGGCTCTGCCTGCTCGGCGGGACCCACCGCTCTTTGTCTTCAGCTGCTTGGTTGTTCTAAAGAGGATTTTTGGTATCGAGGGGACGTCAGCTCCCACTGCCGGGGTTTCAGGGTGCTGCTGGAAGGAGCCTCCCCCAGCTGCCCCCCAGCGCGTGCTGGGCAGGGATCCACAGGCAGGCAGCCGCGAGCGCCTGTCTGTTTGCACGGGCACGGCCGTGACCAGGAGACGTTTCCCTCCCCGGCTGCTATTTCCAGAGGATGAAGTCAGCGGGCTGCAAGTGCCTGAGCTCAGCGGCCGTGACTCAGTGCTGGCCTTGCCTCCAGCCCCAGCCCTGCCCTGCACGGAGCTGTGGCACCCGCAGCCTTCGCAGGGACGCGGCATCAGGGACCCCAGGCCGACCGTGGTGCTGAGGGGTGCCCGGGCTCGGTGCTTCCCTCCAGGCAGCACCAAGGAGGAGCCGCTTCTCAGAGCCACGCCAGGATTAGTCCCAGGCGGGTGCGTGACCCTCCAGCAGCAGCGTCCCTCCCGTGCCATGGGGCATCCCAGCTCCGTATGGAGCAGAGCGGCTGCGCCAGCCCTGTGCTCAGCCTTGCCTCTGGCCCCTTCCCCATGGTCACAGCACAGGGCAGTACAATCCTCTGCTGCCACTGCAATAAATTTGATTTCTGAAGAAAGCAGAAGCGAGAAATCCCCGGCCGTACCGTGCCCGTGACCCATTGCCAGCCGGGCCAGCAGCTGCCTGCATCCTTCCTGCTCTACCAATGTAGTTTGTTTGCCTTCTCCAAAGCAAACAGTGTTGATATTCTGGGGGGCGTCTGGCAAATCCCCCCCTTGCTTATAAAAGCTGCTTCCTGGCACGAGGTTTCCGGCATCCTGTTCCTTCCAAACACCGTTGGAGAGTGGTGGCTGCGGGATCCTAGTGATGTTTTAAGCTCATAACCCAGCATCTCCAGTTTACCCCCAGCTGCTCCCTCTGGCTGCAGCTCTGCCACCAGCCGAGGGGACCGACATAGCCCACGCTGGGGTCACCATGCGTGGTGGGGGCTGCCACAGCCCCTCGGCACCCACCGATGCTGCACCGTCTGCTGCCTGTGCAACCGCACGGAGCCAGCGGCACCGACCCTACAGCACCCGCCTGCTGCAGCACCCTGAGCCGCCCTCTTCCTTCCTTAGCAGCACAACCACAAGACCTGCAGCTGCCCTGAACGATTTCTGTACCTCTGAAGAGAGCCTGTGCCTTGCTGCCCTTAAAGCCACAGTGCCAACGGCACGATGGCATCAATTCGCAGCCGACCTCCCGGGCAGCCACACTGGACACAGCCTCGTTGCTCCTGCTTCCCTGTGGGATCATGGGCTCTTCTAAAGGGACTCGGGCAGATGAATAGCACTTTTTTCTGCTATTACTTCTGCTATTAATTCTGCTTTTCCTTCTAGGCAAGGGACACAAAGCCTTAGCACGGTCTCCTGGCCTCAGCACCATCCTTCCAGCCCAGACAGCCCTCGGTGCAAGCCCGGGTGCTGGGGCCGTGAGGACGCAGCCTGCCCGCACCCCGGGGGCCCAGTGCCCACAGGCAACCGCCACGACCTGGGAAAAGCAGAGTTTTGCTTTCTGCTGGCAGCTTTGCAGCGTGCAGGGGTGGTTGACCACCGCTCTTTAACAGAAGCTGCATCAAAGCTCGGACCACAGACATCAGGTCAAAGCCCAGGGGACCAAATGGGCACAAGCGCCCACACGCTCGGGCAGGAAAGCAACTGCTCACGCTGGCTTCTCACCCTATGGGCCAAGACGGGCAGGAAAATGCCTAATGCAGCTCAGTAGCCCCAGCAGTAGGTCCGTATTGGAGCCAGCACATGGCCACATGCCACCCCGTGGGGACAGGCACAGCCACCTTCACCCTGCCCCTGTCCCCTACGCTGGACTGAATCCTCACGTGCCCCTCTCTGCACCCCCGCACCGAGCGGCTTGGGCTCTGGGGAGCAGTCACTGCTTGGTCCCTTTCCTGAAAGGAGCTCGAGGCAGAAGCAGGATTTTCCTGGAGACCTTGGAAGACAGAGTTTGAGTGCAAACTACTCACACTTCATGGCCCAGCAAGGGATGGGGACCAGTGTGATCTTTCCTGGATGCTGAAGCAGAGCAATTGCCTGTCTGAGCTCCTGCTTCTGAGAGAGTGGGCTGTAGCTGTTCAAGCCAGTGGGAAACAGGCAAATTTAAAATGAACAACGCTACCCTGGGTTTTTCCTCTTGGCAAATATGGAAACAGAAGTTACATCTATTTAGCTTACAAATCATCAAATTAGTGTGGCTTCCCAAACAGACAATCCCACGGTCCTCAAGGGGCCACCTGATGTCATGCCAGAAAAAACAGAGGCGACGAGCTGAGGCTCCTGCGCACCCCGCGTCTGTGTGCGGCTGGATGGGAACGAGTGGCTGCAGCTGCCAGCCCCACCGCACGCCGCCGCCTTCTCGAGGATGTTTTGTGCTTGTGGCATTGGCTGCGACAGCGCCTGATCTCAGGAAGCTATGAACTCGCTGGTTACCCAGTGCCTCTGCTTTTCAGCAAAATGACTCAGGTGTGGAGCAAAACAAAGCAGCAGAGCGCTGGTGCTATTACAGTCACGGCCAGACAAAAGCTACGTTAAAGCCCTGCTTTTTCCTCTCCTGTAAGGGCATCGTCTGCAAAATTATCAAAAACAAAGAAAGCAGAAATCTGCTTACAAATAGCACAGCAGCACCCAGGAGTGGTTTGCTGTAGTAAGGCTACACCACTCCTGCCTGTCCCTCAGGGCACAGCAAGAGCTGGATCGGGTATTCCCTTAAGGCACTGTCCTTGCTGGAGCACCAAGTGATTAAAAGGGCAGAAAAAGTTTCAGAAAAGCCTCTTCCCTCCCCTTTCCCAACTCAGGTAGTGGAAACTCTGCAAGCCACCCAGCAGTGAACCAGGTTTTATAAAGAAATGAGGGCTACACCACACTGCCCAGCTCTGTGCACCCACCCTGTGCCCTGTCAATCTGGCCAAACATTTTGACTTGTATTTTAAAAAAGAGCTTGTGTCACTTCGTCCCTGTGGTTCTGCCGATCAGAAGAAGAGTTGAAGTAAAAAGAAACAAAAACAAAAACAAATCCCTGACCAACTACACAAAAGTTGAGGTGTCAGAAGGAGCAGAGGTGGGAATTTAGAACAAGGGCTGGCTGCGCAGTCTGGCTGCTCGAGCCCTGGCGGTGCTCGCAGTGCTGCAAACCCCAGCCCAGCTGCTGACTCAGCACACAGCCGCGGCCTCGGCCAAAACACTCGGCCGCGTGCCTGGGGACAGGCCAGAGCCAGCGGCTCCCGGCCGGAGAGGAACTGGTGACAGCAGGGAGCAGGAACCAGGTGAGGCTGGGAAAGCACCAGCAGCCCAGGCAGAGCTGGATTCAGGTCAAGCGGTGAACAGACGCTGAGGAGTTTCACTGGCTTAGAGCAAAGCTCAAAGGTTACACTCAGCCTTCCTAGAAGCCAGGAAACTGTGGTTTTTTGTTTGTGCCTGGTGTTTGTTATGGTGGGAAATTGTAATGAAATGGGCAGTGCAAAGGCAGCGCGTGGAAGGCCAGCAGTCCTGTAGCAAGGCAGCGGTCCCTCGCAGACCACAGCACAAAAAACTCGAGTAGAAAGGGAAAGCGGGCACTTATCTCGGCGGCCTGCTGCTGCAAAAGGAAACAGTCATTTGTATCAACCTGTAACAGGGACTCTCGGTGAAACAGGAATCCTTCCTTGGCACACCTCTGTTGCCTTCCTTGTGATCAAAACCTCCTTTCTTTCATAATAATTTCCATTTTAATCTATTACAGAAAAGCATTTTACTCATGGACTTCATTAAACTGCCTATAACAACTCTAGCAATACTGTGAACTTTGCAACTTTAAAATGTGCTGAAGCAGAAGTTAGGTAACAGGGATCAACAACAATTTATCAGGAGAAGGCCCGTCCAAGAGAAGCATGAAGTTTCAGTAAGACACTAGAAACTCAGCTTGAGGAAAGTACCATCACATCCCCTGTTCCAGGAATCACGTTACTTCCAACTTATACCCTGCAAAGCGTTGCAAAACAAAAACCCCCTATTATTCTTTCTAAGGAGTTTGAACTTCCTATGATTTAACAAAGATGTAATCATATCCGCAAAGATCCCGGAGTTCTTTACAGGCATCTTAAAAAGTAGAAATGAATCATTTCCTTGCACAACAATCATCGTTGCAATGCCACGATCTTGGAAATCACAGTTCAACAGTCAAACACAAGCATTCAAAAGAAAATAAAAGCATTTAATGCAAAACATTTTACCAAAATTTTTTTACAGCAATTTCATATAAATGGATACTTCTCTTAAAACATAAAACCACGGATATAAATGTATCAGTTACAAAGGTGATTACAAAACTATCTCCTCAGCCAGATATAGGTAGGAAGGCTATTTCTGTCATCTGAAAACACTTAAGATGAACTGAAAAGTAATGTTCAGGATCTAGTGTACTACCTCTAACTGATGGTAACACACATTATGTTCTTTGATTAAAATTTCCCAGGCTGGTACCTCTGCACCCCATATGTCCTTTTTTTAAGCATCCTAATAATCTGTGGCTATGCAAGGAAAGTATCCGAGATGCCTGTCAGCCATATTATGTGGTTTTCCCTAATCATGAGAGGACTGATATCGGAGCAGAAAAAATGTGTGTTCCCCTGCAAGGAGCAGGCTTTGGGGATAGTTAAAAAACAAATGCTGCAATGTTGTTTCTGTTCCCACTCAATTGCTCCAGGCTGTCATTTCTGGAACCAGAGGGCAGGTTTGAACTAGGGCATCCTGGCCCCTCTGGCTGCCCAGTGGCTCCAGCAAGGCCAGCTACTGTGAGGAACAAGTGGTGCAGCTACACCAGGCTCCCTGTCCAGTCTCGCTGCTTCCCAGGCTGTTAGAGACTAAATGGGCACAGACAGAGCTCATTTTGGAGCGAGCAAAGCCCTGTGGAGCTTGACAGCAGTCAGTCCATCCAGGATGCAAGAGCAAAAGACAGAATTGGTCCTTATTGAGAACAAGTGAAAGACAGCTTGAAGGGAAGGGCAGGGCAGGCTGGAGCCCTCTCCTCCCCTCCGCAGAGCACTACAGCAGCACGGGCGCTTCCCCAGCACATTAATTCATTTGTTCATTTGGCAGACTCGGCTTGTCTGGAAATGATTACCTGTAAAAGGAGCTCTTTCACCAACATAGCTGTTCACTGAAGCAGCGTCCTGCAAGGCTGGGCTCTGCCTGGTCTGCTGCCAGCCAAGCAGAGAAATGCTCCAGCTAATCCCCAGTGGAGCTGGGCTGCCTGCTCCCTGCTTCGCAAAACAACAAAAAGGCCTTCGAGGAAGATGCAGTTGGGGGAACGCAGCTCTCCAGAAAACAAAGCCACATTAACCAGCCTTAACAAAGCAACAGTTTTCTTCCCCAGTGGAAGGGCAGGCTGGTGCCTTCCCTCCCCAGGACAGACTGTCTTTCGGGCTCTTTGGGGACACGTGGGAGGCCGCCTCTTCTTTGCTGTGCTGCTCCAGTGCTAGGCTCCCCGCGCTGCTACCAGGAGCTGAAGTCTCCGAAGCCTGTGCTCTTTTTCTCTTTCTTTGCAGCTGTGCTGGTTGAGGGCCCGTCATCTTCCACACTGCGCTTCCTGGAGCCAAAACGAAAACAACTCTCAGGGACTATTTACTGTTCAGTGGGACCAGGGCAGCTGGCTGCCTTTCATCTCCCAGCAACAGCTACACTGGAGCCAGCTCACCCCTTGTAAATTGGAGAGGAGTGCAAGCTCTGGGCTGGCATGGGACTTCAGGGGGGCTGGGGCTGGGGGCTTCTGGCTTACCCAAACAGAGGGAGAGTGTGTCAGTCTGTGGGGATGGTTTGGGTCATGCTTTGAACACTTCCAGGAAAGTGTTCAAAACCCAGCATGTTCTCCAGGTCAGAGCTGAAGATTTAACAGCTGTATTTTTTTTTTTTTTTTTTAAGCACAGTCACTATGAAAGTTTGAGCCACAAGTTCTCCTCCACTTCTCACCTGCATTTGTGGCAGCAAAACGATTTATGGGTAATTAGGTGAAAAGCAGCTGGGCAAGTTTGTCAGATCCTTCTCTGTTTCTTGAGCATTGGCCTGTTGCAGTCGCTGCTGCTATTCCCAGCCCATGGAAATGTTATGTGGGCTGGTCACATACTGTGATTTTATTGTTAGCTATCAGTAGCCGACAGGGAGAAGACTGAGCCTGCCAAAAGGCTGCTATGGACCAAACTCCCAGACTCAAGGCAGGCTGAAATAAGTGAAAGACTAGGAAAGAAAAGTCCTTTCTATACAATTTGGCCCTTTCTGCAGAGCTATTGCAGCTGCAAACTTTGCCTGGGTTTCCTCTGTAAGTAACAGTGCAGAATGACAGCAATTTTAAGCTGAACATAATATTTTAAGGGCCAAGCAATATTTTTTAACTGAAATGTTTAACCGACATACACATGCAACTGACCTACATGGACTACCACATTTTTATTCTCACAGTTATGCAAATGCCTGTAAGTCACACGGGCACATACAAGCTGACTAACTAGTTGTCCAAATCTCTGTACACATAAATACACGCCTTTATGCAGCAGGCAGACAACAGCATTTTTGCAAATGCTTTTACAGAAGTCTGCTAAAAATCAAGCGGAAGGCATTTATTTTAATTCATCCAAAACTCATGCTAATCTGTTGCTGAGGCAGGATTCTGTACTGTCCTTAGGAAAGCAAGCGATGCTGCCAGTCCCAATGGGTGTACAAAGGGTGTCTGGGAGAGGATGCTTTGGGACAAGCCTGTACAACCTGCCAGGCACCCTGGAGCTACTTGCCAGACGCCCTGTGCTCCCACGGCAAGCCTGGGAATCTGCTCCCCTTTCCGGCCATTTCAGTTGTGCTGGTACAACTGTTTGTGTGGCTGCACAGGGAAGCAGATCAGCAGACAGATACGGGTTTAAGGCAACTCCTTTGTGCAGGATAGAAGCTGCTCAAAAGAAAAAAACATCTGTGGGACAGTGGCCTTCAGAAATAGCTGCAGAAGCGGAAGAGGCCAGAGTAGAAAGATGGTGGAGGAAGCAACCGTACAGTTCCTCCTCAAGGACTTCTGCATTGTGGAAATGTATCTACAGTCGTGAAGTCAGCACATGCTGTTAAAGACCAACTCAGTCATGTTCGAGTGCTAAAACAAAAGCTCGGTTAACTTTTTAATCTTGAAAAACAACAGAACTAGACGGAACTCTGACTACTGCATGACAGTGTCTTTGGAGTGCCTGCCGGCACAAAGTAAACATCTGGGCTATTTGAGAGTCTCAGCAGATAGCCCTGAGCTGAGCAACAGCATTGGACAGGGTCAGCATCCAGCAGGAAAGGCAACTAACACTGAACAAAGATTAGTCGGGCAGGGAACTTACGCTGCAGCCATGTTAATGTATTTTCCAATCCCCTGTCGGTAAGTTTTAGGAGTCTGGACCTCTTTCTTTGGTGGGACCACCTCAGCTTTTGTTTTGGCTGCTGCTTCTTCTTGCTGAACCTTCTCTCTTTCTGCAGCAACCTGTGGGAAGCAGAGTGCAATCTGTTGCGAGAGCTAGTCCAGAGTAAGGAGACAATGTCTACAGTTCTTTGAAACTCTAAAGCACTCTAAGACAGCAATCAGCACTGCTGTGATTACAGGGTTGGCTTTAGGAGCCAGACCTCAAGGGCCACTACAAACTGGCTGTCTGCAGCCATTATAACAAAATTCCCCTCTTCTCACCTGCAGCTACTGGCAGCTACTGTGGGCGTTTGGAAAGGAAGCCATCAAAAGTGTGATAGACCGGGAGCTGCGCCAGACTGAGCTACAAAGAACTCTCCGCTGAGACAGCGGTGATGATCCTGGCACAGGAGGCAATGCTGAACAGCAGATGTTTAATCTTAGTTTGCACCCATACAGGCCAGGGGGCTCCACATGCAGAGGGAGGCACAAAGAAAAGGCACAGGAGAAGTACGGTCTCCACAGGGGACCAGCTGGGACAAAAATTGAAGCTATTAAGCTACAAAATTCTCAAAAGAAGAGCTTTGGCCAATCAAACAAGATAAGTCTATCCTCACCTGGGCATCCGCCTCTTCATATGGATCAACAAAAACAGTTGTTGACTGAATTCGTATTTCCTCCTGAGAGCAGAAGAGAAGAAGAACAACTGAATCTCAGATTAAGCTGAACCATCTCCCCCAGGTTCTGCTTTCATGGAAGCAGCAGCGGGGTGAACCGCACTGCCATGCAGGGCCACACACGTTCGCTGCCTCCTGTGCAGCTCCTGTCGCTTCACAGTTACCTTGGGACGGTCTGTTTTTGGGTCACTTTCCACATTCTCCATAGCAGTCAGAGTCTCAAAACCACCGACCACTCTAAAAGAGGAAAGACACAATTTCTAGCCAAATACACTTGAATATTCTTGTGCCCCTACACCTAATATATCTAATTTCTGCCCATTACTCTACCAGGTTTTTAAACCATTATGTCTGGGGGAAGGGGAATCAGTAACTGTATTTGGAAGACTTAAGATAATGTCATTCAGTGTGGAAGGTAAGAATTTTTTCTCAAATCTGGAATTTGAATTCAAAATTAAATGGAACACAGAAAAGTCAAATATTCAGAGATAAAGCAAAGACTTTTGTCCAAACACTCAGTAGTCATTCTGGTGCGCACAAACCAGCCAGATGGAGAGACTGTGACTGTGGGCAGCTGTCTGTGCAAGACAACACAAACCCATTTCGAAATGGGTTCACTTGCTAATGTTACATCCATAAATTTGGAGCTCATTTGTTACTCCCATGAGCTTTGAAAAATAAACCAGACTGGGTCAAGAAAGCAAAAGTTTTCATTAACTTCTGAATTTTTACTTGCATCTATGAACTTGGTGAGGGCTCTGGGAAGGCAGCAGAGCATCAAATCACAGCCACAAGACAATGCTGGGACACTTTTCATTGCAGGTTTTATTTAGGAGGATGTTAGATCCCTGGCCTCTCATTTTTCAAGGCAACATATCCAAATACTTGCTTCAAAATCTTTAAGAAAAGCTGAAGACTTTTTGGACTGCGGTATGGTTTGTATTTAAAAAAAAAAAAGTGTGGAACAATGGGAAAGTTCCAGAAAAGGATATTTAGAAAGGATAAATGGGGTGACCCAGATAATTATAAGCCTGTCATTCTGGCATCTATCCCAGCAAAATAATGGAATAGTGGAGACAGGACATGATTAAGAAAGAAAGGAAATAAGTAACAGCAATCAACAAGGTTTTGTGGAAAACAGAGTCTGTCAAACAACCTTCTATCTTTGAGCCGACAGATGTGGTTAATAGGGATAACAGTGTCAGTGGAACAGACTTCTGGAAGGCAGCTGATATTTTGATTGAGAAACCAGAACGATATGAAGTGAACATAGCATACTTTAAATAAAAAAACTGGCTGACAGGTGTCAAAATCTAATTTTAAATAGGAACCACTAAGTCAGTATTTTTCCAAAGGGGTCTTGCTGGGATCAGATCTTCGTCCCAAGGTATTTAACACTTTTATCCACATCATCATCCCCAATTAAATCTGAAAGCAGCTATACTTAGAAGAGCAGTAAATAAAGACAAAGACAGGTCGCTGATGCCAAGCGATCCAGATCCCTTAGAAAGGCAGGCTGTAGCTGGACAACATCTGTTTTAATAGAGCCAAGCCACATGGCCAGGAACCAAAAATACAGCCCATATTAATGTCTGTGGGACAATGAGAAGCAGCAGCCGTAATTCTGAAAAACACTGTTCCTTGAGCCAGAGCAGCCTGGGGCCAGGAGCTCTGCAGCAAGAGGGCATGACCCAGCCATCAGGGAGCCCAGGGCTGCCCCTTACTGCGACTCACTGCAGCCACACCGGGTAAAACAGGCACTAAAGGAGACCTAAAAGAAAGACCCAGCTACAGAAAAGAAAACATTCCCAAGTTAGAGAAGGTGCTGCTAAGCACCTGCCCTGAATAGAGCTGTCCTTGCAAATATTTTGTTGTTGCACCGTTCCAAACTCCTCCCTCTATTCCCCAGGGGTCCGTCAATACTCTGTAATCAGATTGTGACTTTTAAGAGCAATTAAAAAACATTTATGCAGGCTAAAACAGACTGGTTCATTTGCAACTGGAGGTAGCACACTGGGGGAATCTCCCCAGAGCTGCACAGGGCTTGAAAACCCTGCATGAACTTCAGAAACAAAAACTCAATTTCAAAATCCTCCTCCAGGCCAATATCAGATCCACTTATAATACCAATGATTAACACACAGCCTCAGATATATTCACTGTATTCTAACTGTCCCTAAAGGAACCTTCTGATTTAACATTGGAGGATTTTCTAGCCAACATTTTTCTAGCTCCATTCATTATCTGCTTGCATGTTTCCATTTAATTAGGGTCTGATAATTTGAAATAGCCAGATCAGCTATGCACTGACAATCTCAATTAAGTAATCCCTTAGCCCATAGCTAGACCTCCCACAATATTAGCCCTACTGCATTTTGGCAATACTCACGACTCTTCATTTGCTGTGCTAATTAAACATTATTGGGAATACTTTGTCACCTGTACATTTTAAAAGCTGTGATAGACATGGCATTCACAGGTCAGAAGTAAACAACCTAAATACCGTCTATTTTGACATGATTATAAAGAGCTATGGGGGAAGAAGACAAAGTTGTTACCCTCAAGATGGTTTGGTGGCTTTTAGATCTACTGCTCAGGTGCCAAAAATAATACAAGGAGAAATTGCTAGTTAGCACTTTTTTTTATAGGACCTATACTGTTTTAATACCTTCTATCATTTTTGCTGTTAGTGGTAAAGATTGCATGGACATAAAAGAATCTGCGTGACTTGTAGCGAAGTTAAGACATCAAATAAACTCCACTTAAAACTGCAGATGTGTCCTACAGATAGGGCGAAAGGTTCTCCAGGGATACAGCTCTCAGCAGAGTTTCCTTTCATCTGGAGCATCAGCAGTTAGCTAAACATTTTGGCATTTGGAGCAGGGTATCTGGTGTTGCTGCCTTCTTCCCACAGTGATAAGATGGCCCCTTCACGCCAACTGATACAAAAAAAAGGCAGCTCTGGTTTCACCCAGCAGCTTTCCATAGTTTCATGTACCGTTTCTAGCAAGGGTGCTCCTCACTCACTATCTGCGACAAGTGATGACATGATGTCTTTCTCATGTCACTGTAGCTATGGGCCTGCAGAGCATATCGTTCTCTTGTCTTCCTAGCTTCTCTCTAAATTGGAAACCTGATTTTTTTTTTACACCCCTGCCTTCTCTAACACTTTGCACAGAGAGTATTTCTATGCATATTACAGTGTGAGCTCTCAACACTGTTTTTTGTCTTTAGACATTGTGATAATACTACGAAAAAAATGAATGTGAATACAAGCCACCAGCTCAGAGGAGAGAGCTCTGACCAGAAGAACTGGAAATAATTTACTAGTCACCTTTGTTCACGGAACACTTGGAAACTATGTCAAGGATCAGGCCCAGTTGAGGAAGGTGTTTTATCGGTAAAAATTAAAATTGAAAAAGGACAAGATCTGATTGCAATCACCACCCATCCGGTAAAAACTGAACTACACGTTAATCAGGACACTTGTGGCTGGATGCGAAAAAAAAAAAATTTCAACTTGAGCTCTCAAACTGTAAAAATTTTTACAGAATTTGCTCTGATTTATCAAGTAGAAAGATCATATACAGGCAGGCTCTCAAAACATCATATGTTGTTATTGTCAAATCTCATGATATTACACTGCAGTACTAAAATCAGTTTGATAAGATATAATGTGTCTAAGCCAATGCACTGGCACTATTGCAGCAATTGCTCCACACCAAACGATGAAACCAACATGCTGGAGTAGTTTCAGGGATTCTTTGCCTGTCCCACAACACATTCTGGGTTTAAGAAGAAAGGCTCACAGACATCTTGCCAGGAAGAAAGCCCATACAAGTTATACGTAGGAAAGACCATCAGATCAGTATATCAAAGAACTAAAAAAAAAAAAAAAAAAAAACTTAAAAAGAGATCTGCTACTTAATATTATTCAAATAATCCACTAACTTTGAACAAAAAGAGATAAAATCTGCTCATGAATGATCTGAGTTCCAGCATAAGGAACTCTGTACATCATTTTCATTAAAACAAAACGTAAACTCCAGAAGTTCAGACTAATATTCCTTTACAGCCTTTACATGCGATAAGCATGTCGTACAGAAGGCAGCAGGTCACACCGTGTTAGCCTCTTTCATTCAGAGGCCCCACTGCTAACTTGGGAACTCAGTAGAGAGGGGAAGGGAGAAGGGCAGAAACAAGCTTAACCTTTTCCACTGTTTCTGGCTCTATTTCTTTTACAAGGTGCCATGCATGCTTTGTCCCAAATGGACCAAGCAAGTTCCTGTGAGGTTTAAACAGCTGTTCAGATGACAACTCACAGTGGAAAGGGTGACACCTTCAAGACACCACTTACATTAGAACAACCAGAGAAACTGCAGCTTTTCTCTGTACTTCTAGTACATGCTGAACAGAGAAATGCTGATCTCAACTATATATTTAGCTCAGCATCCCTGAGACAGCTTGTTGTATTTTTAGAGGAGCTTGATAAATGTTGCATTACATTTAAGCATGGGTGACAAGATAGGTACATTTAGATTTTCCTGTTAGCATGGTAATGAAAACAAAAATGTGCCCTTACTCATGTAATTCTGTTTTCTTGAAAACTGAGCTAAGTTAGCAATGGAAATCTTTACATCTCAAATTTAGAGATGTTATTTAAAATCCGACTTCCTGTTATAGCTCTTTTATGCAAACTAGTAACCTTGTCTCATAACACTGCCAAAGTCTTTGCATGAAGTGTAAGTGAAATATGTGGAGCAAACTCTATTCACTTGCAATATGCCAATGCAAGTCTCACTGCTACATTAGTTAGTGCTGTTCCCAAAGAGAACTGCAACTCCCTAGCAGTCACACAAATATTCACACATGGACTTCCTATTTCTCATAGTTTTGTTTAGAAGAATTATAGGAATTAAGCCTTATGCAGTGCTGGGGATGGCAGTGGTCCAAGACGATAGAGTTTCCTGGTCAGAAGACGATGCAAGAACAATGTCTGGACTTTTTCAAATAAAATGCTTGAAACTAGAAACAGAAACTAGAAAGAAACGTTGTTTTGTAAATACATTCTGCCCTCAAGCTTATTTTTATATATATAAAAAAAAAGAGTACGTGCATTTATATACACACAGAGAACAATATATACAAGCACAAACACGTACACTCACTTGGGACAAAATGTCTTCTACGTGTACACCCAATCTGAACCAGAGCAAGCAATTCTAACTCGCAACAAGGATGCAGTCAAAACATCTCAATCTCTCATAAGGGCTTAATATAGGAGGTGAGACACAACAATGAGGAGCATCAAAAAAATAAAGCAACTTGGAAAAAAGCATTTTGAGACTAGACTCAACAGATGAACCTGGCGTGTAAGGATTTTTCTGCTTTGGCACAGGTTCCTCTTCAGAGATCATACAGCTGCCTTGAAAAGCGATGCCAGCGCTCGTGCAGCTCTGACAGCCCAGCCCTGGCGTGCTGCAGGCGGTCACAGCCACGGCTCCCTCCCGCTTTTACTTTCCCACCTTGCTCTTCACTCCTGCCCTGCTGCCTGGGAGCAGACCCTGCAGGGCAGAATTAGGTCAGGCCCCCTGCACAGATTCAACAACAGAAACAGCTCTTCTTCCACTGTTACACAATTTCTCTGTTCTCTGGATGTACTAAAGCAGAAGAGCAACAAAACCAGGAGTTTCCCAGCCTAGAAGCCATCGGGGGTCACTGATTCAAATCATGCAAAGAATGTTACAAACGGAAATGGACACTGTGCGTTATTTAACCATACCTGGGTAACTGCATACTGTGGCAGTTTCACGTAGCTATCACTTTAGAAGACAAGAGTTACCTTAATCATTCCATTCTACAGAATCGCGGTAGAGAGCATTAAACAGGTTAACGCATATTTAATACAGAGTGATGCTTATCCAAGGAAGCAAAGCTGTCTGCCACAAAAGCATCTGGCAAGGGGAGGAGGGAACGAAAGAGAAGCCTGAGTGCGTGTCAGCTACCGACCAGTGCTTCAAATTTGACTAAGCCTGAGGTTTCCCAAACCACCTTGTTCACTATTTCTGGGAACATCAGAATTGAAGAATGAGTGGCAGAAATCTCAAGGGACAGTTAAAAGATCTGAGTAAGCAGATACAGGCAGCCACATACACAGGGAAAAACTGACCTCCAGATGCTCATCTCTGCTGAGGAGACTCCTCAGTCTCCATGTCCTTTTCTCAGACCTTGACAAGCACGAGTGGTGCTCTGATAAACATACAGAAACGCTGCACAGATCATTTCCAGCTCTGTCACTCTGACCACGTCACTTTTCCCTCTGCTCCCTCTCTTGCCATTCTTTTTAATCACATTGCATACCTGCAGCCAGCCCTCACTTTCAAGCCTGCCATGCCCTACTCGTCCTAACTCTCACCCACAATTCAGAGAGCAAGTATTTCTCCCCTCTTGCTGATCAGAACAGCTTGATCACCTTCCACTATCATTCCAAACCCGGACTTTTTCATGTGTCCCTTTAGCTTTGGAACGGGCTCCCCAAAACAGTCCACAAAGCCACTCCATTCTCCTTGAGGCTTTCTTCTTCCCTGGTTTGAAAGAAAATGCAAACTATTGGTGAAAGGTAGGCTGAAAGGGGTCACTGCTGTAACTGCCCTGCACCTATATGCAGTCTCTTTTCTACTTACACAGTCAGTTCTCTGGCACAGAGATTATGTTTCTATTTCTACTTATAAAGGGCCAAATGAACTAGGTCTCTGATCCACAGGAGTTATTAGCCACTGGAGTAACAGAAACTAAAATAACGCAGATGGGATGTGCTTGCATCTAAATTTCATAAAGCACGCCAGACAGGAATGTAAGCCTATAGTGGTGTTCTGGCAGTAATGTCCCTGTAGCTCATGCAGCTCATGCAACAGTGGAATTCCCAATTGCAGCATGGGTAAGGGGGAGCCCCCTCGCACAGCAGCACAGAACAGCAGCAAACAGGACCCTCCCCTTGTAGCAGTCACCTGAAAATGTTTATCACCTGCTCTGTGCAGAGCAAACAAGTCAGCTGGTTTACATTATTTGAGTTTCTAAATTAAACCTCTTATCAGCCAGCTAGAAGCCAACAAAAGCCACCAGTTAGTTTTCAAGTTAATTACAGCATTCTCTAAGTCAGGAGAAATGGTAATTACTAGAAATGATAATTACTAAGTTAATCTAGGCAGCTCTACTGGAGCAGGAAATCCACGCAGCCTGCAACACACCTCCCAGGGAAGGCTTTCTTCTCTCACTCTCTGCCTTTGTTTTTGCTCCCCATCCATGCCAAATTACCTCCTTTAGTTTCATTATCATCTGTCCTCATAATTGCCACAGTGGGCAGCAAAATCATGACAAGATGCTCTCCCTATCCTCCAGCTCTAGCCTTCTCCCAAGACTTAAAAATTCCTGTGCATATAGCCAGACACGTGCCACCTCTACAGAATCCCACTGCCTGCAGCTGGTATGTTTTTTAAACACAGTTAACAGCCAAACATACAACTCCTAATAGCTGCTACTATGCAAAAACTGTGTTTCAAACCAGTGAGGGCATGAACAAAATGCATCTCTCAAGAGAAGGAACCTGTCAATGCTCCATCCCACACAGGACCAAAAAAAGGGTGGGGAATGGCTGTGCTTTTTCTGTTCTTCTCAAAAGTATGAAACGCCTGCTGAAAAGTTCTATACAAATTACAAACAGGTCTAACTCTGCTCTCAAAGATATATATGTGACACTCATTAACATGAACCAGAGCTGCACAGAAATAGTTGAGGGCACAAGTGAGCTCAGAGTATTTACATTTTTATATTAACTGAAATAAGTAATCCTCAAATCTATGTGAAAGTCACAACAGGTCAGTAAACATCCAATTGAGACAATCCAATTTAACATTCATGGAAACAAAGAATTCTGATTTCATGGGTTCATTCTATTCTTAACCCTAGATGTTATTCCTAGATGTGCTTTCCAGATATTATTGTACTTTACAGTCTAAGATCAGATACAGTCACCAAATCCTGGAAACACCCAGGATCTAAAATAGCAAGAGTTTCACTATTGATATAATACCTTGAATCTTTCGGCTTTTATGGCTTTTAAAAACAAATGCAGGTAAAAACAGCTGAAGGAATTTGATTACAGAATACAGACCTTGAGAGCTGCATACATCAGGCTTTTAGATTAAATTTGTAGGCAAATCCAATTATTCAAGTATTTAATTTGTAGATAATATATGGGGAGACTGGAATGCATCTATCCCAGCATCTTTACTTTTGACATTCTTTGAATTAATCTTCTTTTACATGCAAGAGAGCCCAGAGTAAAATTCACCTGCCTTGTGTTCAGATGAAGATGCCACTCAGTTGTTATGCAGGCAGTCAAACATGATTCTAAATCAACATTTTGTGTAGAAGTTTTCCTTTGTATTTCAGCTATTTGCAGCACTCTGAATGCAGCACTACTTCCTTACTCTGGCAACCAAATTCAGATTTCTATAGTAGTAAGCACAAATCAACGACAGAGTCTTTGCTAAAACTGCCACTGCGTAAATCTCTGCTATACGTTTACCCAGAGTTACCTGTACTGAAGTAATTCCTCTCTAACGTGCAATGTATAGCACGGAACACTTGAGCTATTTCGCTCATAAGGTACTCAAGATGTTACGCTTGTTGCGAAGGCTTCTGGGAGCACACTCCCTGCACTGCAGTAAGCTCGGCTGCTCTCCAAATTCTCTCTTGGTGAATTATGGTAAACCTGGAGCACACTGAGGAAACACAGCAAAGACACTGGAGGACTCCAAGGGATGCTCACTGAAGCCAGCTTGCATCCAGAATCGAAGAACAGTCACATTTCCCACAGAGCTGTCCTAACCCAAGTACAACCTGATGAGGTGGCAAGCTCAGGTTAACAGCATTACCATATTAGATTTAATGGGATTTTTGCAAGGAGGACTCACATTGTAGTTTAAGTGAAATAGTCTTAAGATACAGATAATGCAATTCCTCCACAAATATACTCGCTCTCAGCTTTCAGTATTAGAATTTGCTTTATTTATCTGCTTTCAAGAAATGACAAAGTAACTTTAAATTTTTCTAGGACAGACCTGAGAAAGGAGAAATAAATATATTTCAAAGGGTGCAATTACTGCAGAATCAGTATCAGAACTAATGGCACTAATATAATTGTTTAAAATGAAGCCAGCTTCTACCTCAAGAACTCGCAGGCAGAGAAGACGGACTAAATATATCACTTTCACTATACAGCACTATTGTGCTGTTTACTTTGGATGTTATACGTGTATTTATTTTCATTTGCTGCCTTTCAAACAGATAAAACCAGGAAAAGAATAAAACCCAAACCTTCATTTTAAAAAGACCGTAAAATCCTTAAGAACTACCAGTGAAGCAGGCTAATAAAACTCCCCTTTCTGCCACTTGCTGCAAGGCATTTGTTAGTATAGCTGTGCAAGACTTAGTAAATACCATGTACCTGCAGCAGAGGAAGCAAAGAACAAACAAGTACACTCATCTCTCTGTAATATAAAGATTTTGTAGTATGTTCTGTAATATATACCTTCATCTCTATCATGTGATGGCTTGACTGGAACAGACTTTTGGAAAAGACTTCTTCATAAAGAAGGAAGTTCCCTTGCTGTCTTGGCACTGGTAATATCTTATATGCATATGCATGTGCATGTATATGTACAGGTTTTATATCAATGATAACTGTCAGAAATAAAAGAAGGATAGAATGAAAAAGAACAAGAGGGGCCAAAAGACGTAACCTATGCAGAAGTGCTATGTTCTATGGCATGATGAAGAGCAGCCCTGTTATGACTAATTTCCTGGTTGACAGCTCCTAAGAGGACGAAAGCAATGTTGAAGAGATAATCTCTTGTGTCCTGGCAATTAGCATGCACAAATACACAAATACTAACACGGTTGGTTACAGGATGATGATTACTTTGATCTTGACTCCCTGGACAATCACCCACTGAAGGGAAATAAGGCAATTTACAGTGCTGGTAAGAGGAAAAAAAAGGCAGAGTCTGATGACTGGCACTAAAGAGATGTTGGCTACCTACACTTGACCAAGAGAACTGGACTGTGGGCTGGGATTTTGCTCCAGTTCAATTTCAAAACTCAACAGATTCTCCTCTCTAGGTTTTAGACACACTGGATAGTACATCCACTATACTGCTTCTCACGGTATCTTTCACGTACCTTCCGAACACTGTATGCTTCTTGTCCAGATACGCGCAAGAGCGGAATGTGATAAAGCTGGAAGGATTAAAGACATAAGGGTTAGAATATTATCTCATTGAAACTCAGCAATACCCAGCTATGCTTGAAAACAGAAAGTGTATGGAACAGCCCTACGCAAGGAGACAGATCTCCCTCTTTTCTGGGAGTCATGCTGGACAAAAACCCTTTACTCCTCTGTTTTGTGGGGTTTGTCTTGGATTTGTGGAGTTTGGACTTCTCATTTTTATACCTTACCAACATCCCCAAACAGTACTCCAAACATGGTGGTTTGCACAATGTTCAAAAATAATCTGAGCATCTGCCTCCTTGGCCAGGCAGGCTTTGGAAAGCTCACTGCAGGACAGTGATACATGGTTCCTGCTTGAGAAGGACATTTCTTGTGCATGACTGGGAGTTTGTATCTAGCAAATACAGTTATATAACACAACAACCCTTTGCCAGTGTAAACTTTTATCTTTTTGGATATGTACTATTTGCAATTTTTTTCCATTAAATTGGCCCGTCCATGATCCATTTCTCCTCTGAACAGAGCAAATTTGTGCTTTGGGTACAAACATGGCAGAAGAATACTGGAAAGCATCAAAAGCAATGAAAACCTGTGAAACTTGGATTTTTAATTTTTAATTAATTGGATTTTTAATTGTGTGTGTATGTGTAATTTTTAAAGTTAAACACAGAAACTGAAAAACCAAATCCAAAGCAAACTTTACTATTAAAACTTTTCTCTAAAGCTTAATGCTTCTTTGGAAGACTTGGACTACAAGCATATGAGACAGAGGTTTCCACTCTGTGGTCTGCAGACCATGATGGCCCACGTTGGCTGGACATGCAGTGCTGGCTCTCCTCCCTGTCTCCATCTGTTACACTACATTAGAGACGGCTAAAAATATATAAACATTCCAAAAGCACTTTTCCATATAAGCCACTGCCTCAGGAAGTTATACGATTGCAAAAAGGAGGGGCTGCAATCTGCTAGACAATCTATTAAAATGTGGCTTGCCCTAGGAAAGCTTTGAGATGCTGCGCAAACGCAAATGCAAACGCAAACTCCCACACAGGGCATACATCAGAGCTTAGCCTTGTGCAGGGGTTCTTCGCATCACTTTATTCTCAGATGTCCAGTATGTAGATTATCAGGTAGCCAATTAAGATAGCATATAATAATAGATATAGATAGTAATAAAAATCTGAGCAGAAGCAAATATACAGAGAAAGCTTCTCAACTGTCACTGTGGTCAAAATAAAATTAAGGACAATTGAATTAACAGAACTCAGGGTGATCAGGGGAAAGAAGTCCTGAGCACTACTTGAGCATCTCTTTACACTCTTTATCCTGCATTGCAGTGACCACCACCTATGGGGAGAGCACCAATTCCTAAGGTGACACCAGTTGCCAGAAGTCTCTAAACACTGCCTAGGACGTTTTAAAAATATGGGCAGCTGGAGTCTCTCGAGGACTTCACATATAAAGGAATTTCATATTTCAATTGCAAATTTTAGGGAAACATATGATCACATTTACAGCAGCAGATGATGTGACTCAATATGGCACATCACTCATGAACTGTCTCTGTAACTTGTTTCTTGAATTCTCCCCTCTTTTTTTTTTAAGCCTCTACTCTCCCCTAATTTAGCACCTGAGCGCTGGCAGTAACATTTAAATCCAAAAAAAGCTCTACAGCAACCTGATCCTGCAAACTGCCCAGCATGTGCTTAGCCTTAAGCACGTGAGTAAGCTTATTAAAAGCCTCGAGAGAAGCGCTTGTGTTTAATTAAATTTAACCACACTATTGCATAGCTCACCAACCATAATAATACTCAGCATCATGAAGACGAACATGAAGAAGAATCCCCTCCCTTGCTCCCTAGTCCTAACACACAGTACTGTGTACACACATACACGTGCGCGCGTGCACACACTTTCTCCTGGGGTTCCCAATAAAGGTACGACTGTTTTTTTGCAGTACTTAGAGAGCAACTGAGACATAGTGGCTCAAAGTGACATAGAACACTTTCAAAAGACTGCAGGCAAACATCCATATTTATGTTACACATAAAGTAGGTTATTACAACTTCAATATTTTTAAATTTCATTTGTTGTTCTTTCTCCTCCTTCAGTTTTTCTCATTTCAGTCCTTAAGTCCTAGTTTCATTAAGTCCTTACAAAAAAGTTCAATATGGGACTAAATTTAAACAGAGTGGAGAGGCACAATGATTTCACAGGGATAAGAGTGGGGGTACACGAGGAAAAAATGAAAACTACAAACCATAAAAGAGAAAAGGTAAATTAATGATGATACAATAAACCTACTAGTCTTCTCGACATGCTTCACGGTGCTCTTAGATTGGGTAACAGCAGCTGTAGCAACCCTGATTTCAATATGCAGCACTTGACAAAATATTTCACTTGACTGAGCTTTAAAGAGTAGCTCATAAAATGTCATTTATTTTCTTAACAGAGCAAGACACAATGTCTAGAGGGAAACAATAAAATACAAAGAGCAAGTGACTACTTACAACTGTGATTTGTTTGTGTTAGGTCCTGAATTGGCCATACTAAGAACACCACGTCCTGTATGGGACAAGTTGGGCTTGAATTCATCTTTAAAAGGTTTTCCCCAGTAAGATTCTCCTCCTTAAAAAAGAAAAGGATGATAGAAACGTTTGTTTTCATTAGTTTCCCACTACATTTTATAGCAGACACTGACATTAAATTCAAGGTTTCTGGGACTTCTGATTGCTATGTATATAATATATTCTTACCTCATCCCTATCACTAGGCTAGTATTTGAGCATGCCCTTCAAATCAGATGTTTGTAACCGGCAATACAATTCTGTGTCCCCACACCACTATCAACTGCAACAGATGAGACTGTTTATCAACAGCATTATATATCGTGTGCCAAAGAACTGTCAAGGATTTAATTTTTTTACTGCTGGTCCACCATAATTTTTCTTTTTTTGAGACATTAAATCTTTAAAAGTGGCTTCCTGACAAAACATAGAGCAAAGAACTAAGAATTACTAGTTTAATTGCACTCTGGATATAGCATTGCTTCCAAAAATAAAATATCAGGGAGATAAAATATATTCACAGAATCAACTAAGAATACGGACGGTAAGCTCAAAAGCTTAATTTCTGGACAAACAACAAAGAATGACTATATATATTCCTCCAAAATAAAAGACAAAGCTTAGACATTTTGGACTAGATACCTGGATGATGTAACGACTTAAACACAATGAGTCAAAAGGATGACAAAACCCTGTACCAGCCAGGGACCCAACCCTCCAAGACTGATTTCTTTTCTGTGTCTGTGGATAGAAAGAGGGTCTGTGAGACCTCTCTTCCCGGCTGTCATTTTTACATTATTTATGACAGACCTGACATTTTCATTTGCACTTTCCTCCAGGATCATTCTTAATAAGAAAAACGAAGGCTGAGATGAGTCATAGTTTTACAGTCAAATCCATAATCTTGTTTGACAAACCATGAAAAATATTTCACCTTAGGATAGTATTAAAAATAAAACAAACAAAACTATCCAGACAGGCAGCAAGACTGGTCCATCTGCAGAACTGGCTCAAGAATCCTCTAGAGTAACTGTATCACTTGCAAAGCAGGAGGTCAGTAAAGGATCTGCAGTGCTCAATGGCTATTTGCACATGTAATACAGAAAAGCAATTTGATGATACAGTTGCACAGGCAAGCAGCAAATAAAACTGAGAAGAGTAAGACAAGCTCCTACTGAAAACCATATGCAGAAAATCACAAACGTGCATCAAATGAGAAAAGAGTTTCAGATGATACCATGAAAACAAAGAATCACAGCTGGACAGCTGCAAGTGCAAGTAGAACTAAGCAAGAAATTTTGGAAGAAACTGACCCACTTAAAAACCCAATTAATCATGTTCAAAAGACCTATTAATAGAGTTGCATGTTGCCTGCTCTGCAATTTGACAAGAGGCATTAAAAGGGGACAAACCCTTTAGGGGTTTTCTGTAATCTGGAGTAAAGAAGGAGTGATTACTTCAGCAGTCGTTGGCTACTGAATATTTTAAGATCAGCTAAATTACATCAGCTTGATTCTGTATGACAGTCTCTTCCAATAGCAGGTGAAAGGGACGTGGTTCAGCTGCAGTTTGCTCTACTGTCTTGAAGATGAATCCAAACACCAGTGATTCTGGCCAAATCCAAAGTGTTCCACCTATTACAAAATGTCTCACCAGAAGCCAAAAATTTGCTTTGCTAATGAATCTCCTTGTGTGTTCCTGTTTGCTCTGAGAGGTTACTTGTGCAGCGCCTGTTACCTGCCTTGTTCGGAAAAGCAACGCTCTGGTAGGTTGTAAATAAGCAAGTCAGGATCAGAATGTAGCAGGCTCCAAGTGCTGCCCAAAACCAGAAACACACCTGCAGAGCCTGCAGGCCCCCGTCACCACCACCGTGCTCTGTGCACTACGTCTCTCTCCCTGTTTGCCTTTCATGATTTCCCCCTTCCCTTTCAAGCCAGTCGGATGTGGACCGGAGGATGAATTGCCTTCCTGCTCCCCACTGCTTTGGGCCCTGCACCCCTCTCCTCTGTGAGGAGCCTGCACACCTCATTAACCAGCTGCACTCACATCTCCCTTCGAGAAATACGTAATACTGCTTCAAAGGTCTTTTGAAGGAACTCCTCATTATTTGCAAAGCAGATGCACTCGCTATCAGTCCTAACCCGGAGGAGTGTTTGTTGCCTAGAAATTTTCAGATAATATGCAAACATGAGCACGTCCAATTGAGATGGTACGTAGCAGCAAGTGGCCAAACCCTTGAGTATGCTGCACCCTTTGCAGCCTTTCAGCAGAGGCTGGAATTTCAGCCTTGTCAAGCTGCTGAAAGAGGGTGGAATCAACCCTGCAGCCTTTGCTGGTAAGAAAAATAATTCAAAAGGCAAGAGAAAAACAGCGAGTTACAGAGAGAACCTCTCTGGCACAACAAGCAACCAGATCCAAGTGCTTGCAGACAGGAGCAATGAGCCATGATCTTTAGCTTTTGGAATAGTTATTTTTGTATGATTTCATTTCAGATCATACACTAAGGGTCAGAATTAATCTCATATGTATGATGGCTAACTTTGGTTCACTCAGTTCTCCTGGAAATAAGTGCTAATATTTTAGTAGATAGTTACAGCATTAGATCCAGTCCTTCCCTCCCTGTCTGCCATACAGCTGTTTCCAAGGCTAGTTCTGTCTTCGAGAGCTGCTGCGAGAGCAGAGAATGGCCTGTGCAGCATCCGCCTGAAAGGCCAGACGTCCTGTGAAGGACATAGCTGAAGCGCCTGCGAGGCCTGGCAGCATAGGCTGGCGAGGGGAGGTGGAGGCACTGCAAAGAGAGTGAGGCAGCAATACAGGACAGATGTGGGGTATTTTTGTTTGTTTTTGTTTTCAAGAAAAAAAAAAAAAAACGTGTTCCCTTTAAATTAAAAATAGCCAGAACGTGCTCTTTGTCAAACTCCTGCTAACCCCTGGAACGGTTCCAAGCTTCAAGTATCTGCTTGAAGCAGGATCAGACACAGAAAGCTAGAAGATGGTGAGTTAAAAGCATATATATTTTTAATTACTGAAAATTAAAATCACTTTGTCTCTGAAGATAAAGCACAAATTCCTCATTAGTCTACTGGTATGGCAGCACAGTGCCTAATGTTCAGCCAGCGGGGTCTGGAACGGGAATTTCAGAGTCTTGCATTTTGCTTTCTATAGAATTGCTCAATGTAAACTTGGGAAAACAGCTCACAGGCTCCAAGCCTACTACTAATAATTATGAGGCATTCTGAAGTATCTAATACTTTACTGCATTTATTCTCCACACTGTTGGGAGGTGTGGATGTGCCATCTTCCACACTGTCTGCATAGTGGATGCAGACAGACATGGGAGGTGGTGGAATCGCTGCACTGTCTAGCCCGAGTCCTCTCATGTTACACTCCCTGCATATTCCATAAAGAGAGAAGGCTCCTCCTGTATTCCCCAGATCTTCCTCTGAGGGAGCACTGATCACCACTGACTATATTTGGAGTCACGATGATGCAAAAACCTCACCCCAAAGCCGACTTACCAGCCTGCAGGCAAAGCCCATGGAAAACAAGAATCACGTCTGGGTGTTTGACTCACAGCGAGCCCCACTGCCCATCACTCACCTTCCTCTTGGTTTACTCCCAGATAAGATTATCTTCTGCCACGGTGGAACTGTGTGCCTACTGGGCTTGCAATGTTTTTGAGATGCTATTACAAGAAGTGCTGTAAAATACTCTGGGGGCTTCTGTACTAAAATCGAAGGGACTCACATGGGAGCAGGCAGGGCACCATCCAGGTACTGCCACTTGCTGGACTGGGGCTGGGAGTGCAAAATGGAGTGGGACTAATAACTCTGCACATGTGGGTCCCTTGTTTGCACAAAGCTGGAAACGGATCTGGGATCAGCTACCGCAATAGACTAACCTTCTTCTAACAGCAGCATGTGTCCTGCACTGTGATTGCACCCTGTTAGTTATTCAGCCTCTCAGCTTCATATCCGCATCTTGTGCTGATAGGGAAAAGGTGAATAGATATCAACTGACATCTGAAGCAATCACACATTAGCAACTATGAAGAAAAAAGCCACATTTTCAGATAGTATTTTGAAATAAAACAGCTTTGATAGTCTTTCTTCCTTCTAAAGGCATTTTTTTCAAAAAGTAATTTTTTTTTTTTTTTGGTGAATTTACAGAAGTTGTACAACTTTCTTGCAAAGAGCTGAGAGATGCACCTAATGCTTCAGAAACGTAACATTCCAAAAGCCAGGTGTGGGCTGGGAATCATCATTCATGACAGTTGTGATTTTAAATAAATCCTTCCTTTTTCTGGCATAAAAATTGCTAAGCAGCAGTAAGGAAGTGGGAGGGCTCTGATTCACAAAAATGATGGCTTACTTTCTGTAATTTTCTTCTTGTCATTTGGAACAACGAGGTACATAATAACATCTGACACTTCTATAGAGCTTTCCAAGTGAGATTCTTGAATCATTTTGTAAATATGAAAGCCTTAGCTCATCCAGTAAGTACTTCTCTCCCTTCAGATAAGAGGACACAGTACTTTTAACCCACATATCAGAGGCTGGAGTTTCTGAGGGGCTGCAATCTAAAAGGAGTATATTGCTAGATAAAAAGGTCTTGCTCTCGTCCTT
Organism: Chauna torquata; assembly: GCA_013399475.1. Taxonomy (NCBI): domain Eukaryota; kingdom Metazoa; phylum Chordata; class Aves; order Anseriformes; family Anhimidae; genus Chauna; species Chauna torquata. Next base: position 120,624 of record VXAL01014233.1, on the reverse strand, counting down.
TCGATGAACTTCAATCATGCAAGAAAAGAGGTTCTAAAACTGGTTACATTTCAGGAACTTTCTTTGCTAGGAAACCGCACTGCAGAACCGACCAAGTTTGTCCACAGTCCCTCTGCTACTGACAGTTCAGAGGATGGGGAAAAAAGTGCTTTGCTTTGCTCTACACCAACCAATATGCAATGCCCATCTACCAGTGGTATTTTATTCCGGACTTTTACAGCTATCATATGCCTCCTTTGTGCTTTCCTGGATTCAAAAACAGAGACACACTCAAGCCGATTTGTTATTCCAACAAGATGCAAACGAGTAGCCGAAAAATGCCTGTGCTGCTCTAAAAAAAAAGCAATGTCCTGCATATAGTTTTCCCTTTTTCATACAAAGGGTTTAGGATATTAAACCTGTTTTTCCTACATGCAAATTTTCTTCTATTATTTGGAACACTGAAAATACAGAGCAGCTGTTCCACTTGCACTACCATGAGCTAGACAGAATTACTCACCATGTTCAACCACTTAGTTGTTATGAACAGCAGGAAAAGAGATACATCACAAATGTAAAATTCATTTTCAAATAATTAATCATTACAAAGAATGACCATGACTCAGCTTATTGCTCTGAATACTGCCTCTACGGGTGGTTATTTTGTTAAAGAAAAGAAATAAGCTTCTGCAGCACAATAAAATTTCTCCCAGTAGTCTTATGAAACATGAGGTTGATGGCTGCAGAAAATTAGTTTGGCCCTCTAAATCAGTATCAGCCTTACAGGACGGCATATCTAACTGCTTTGGCAATGCAGGTCTGCCAGCTAAGCTAAGCTAAAACTCTATTCATCACTCTTTTCCTAGCATGGTATCTCAACTTCTAGATGCCATAATCCACATTTCCACCCTCCTCCCATCCCAGGGTTAACTACTGAGTACCAGTAATCAGTTGTCCTTCACATGCTGGCTTGGTCACACTTACTTTTATGACAGTTTAACAAGACATTCAAGAGGGACACATCATGCTGCTGCATAAAAAAATTAAAAAAGAAAAAAGAAAAGAAATGAGGATCAGTGCTGCTTACAGACAGAACTATTCAGCTGGAGGAGCTGTGGAAGTGGACAGTCAGTGACACCCCTACCTGCTGGGCATTTTACATCAATACATACAAATGCTTCCAAAGCAAAAGCACGCTTATCTAGGTGAGCTGAGTGCACAGCTGCAGTCTGTGTATGTATGACATGTAACCTTCAGTCATGTTGTACTGACTGTGCCCAAACCCATCCAGAAGCTGAGCAGTCCTGGGCTTAGTTAGTAACAGAGCAGGTGATCGTCTAAGCGTTTGGGTGTTGCAACCATAAACCTGACACCTGTTCCTGAACTTGGGATGAATGTCAGATGACTGAAACCAAATGGTGGGAAGCTTTTTGAACAAGTCTGTTCTAGCTCATGAGCTGATGACAAGGGCTAAGTAAATAAATAGAACAAAACAAAAATATATACAGGCTTAATGCACCTTCCATGTTATCAGTTTAGAAAAAGTATGTTTAAAAAAAACAAAAAACAAAACAAGAACACCCCAAATCTCTTAGCCAGTAAATTTCAGTTAAAGCAGAAGATTCTTTGTGGAAAAGGAAACATAGGACATTCCTTTTGTCTTAAACCTTCCTATAAAAGGCTCAAACAGTAACAACGCCGGCAGTTTAAAATAAAGAAGTTTAACAGGTAACCTCCAAATAGTCTTCACTATTACCAGTGGAAAAACCTGAGAAGAAAGCCCTGTTCTACTGATATGCTTCCCTGATATTACAGAAGTTATTTACTCTCCCAGTAAGTCTCTAAAGACCATTAAATCTCTATGGACTTCTTAGCTTTCAAAGATGCATTTTTTGTTTTCATTGAGAAGCAGCAAGTCAAAGAAACACTAGAATTCCTTCTAGCTACCAGAAGAAAACAAAAAGGGAATTTATACTGCAAATTACATGCAAGAACCAGGTGAAAAGGTACAAATTACTAAAATCTAGTGCTTTATTCCAAAACTTTCCTGATGCATTAATATTACACAAACTAATGGACCAAAAGTTTTGCATCATTGGAGCCTAGGAGAGCATCTCCGCATTTGCCATGTTCTTACACTGCTGCCTAGCCACACCCTCCTCCAGCTGCATCACTGGGGAGGGAATACGGAGCCAGGCAGGCCTTTGGTGGCTTGAGATACACAAGTGAAATTTCTGCCTTTTACAGAACTCTGAGAAGAACTATAGAGTAGAGCACATTCTTAAACTTATGGGAAATCTGGCTATTCACATTCAGCTGCTCTGATTATAAGCAAGACCATATGTTGTTAAAAATCAGCTGTACAAATTTTTATCCAAACTTTTCAAATCATAACTTTAGGGTGAACTCTTCCTTTAGACAATCTTCTCCTGAAACTCATGTCTAAAGGAAAGTACTCTATGATATATTCATATAATTAAATGGATGTGCATGTTCAATTTAGTATTGGGAGATATTTTGACAACTCACTTTTAGAAACATTTCTGACCTTTTTAGAACCTTTTATGACCCTACATAAAGCTTAGTTCAAATAACTGAATTCTGGAATTTCCATAATGGTACGTAGGCTTTAAATATTAGAAATTTTCATTTATTCATTCGTTGGTAGAACAATTCCAGAAAGCTCTTCAATGCCACGTGCAAACAAACTACTGGTTCCACAGCGCAGTCCATGATGTACAAGTCCTACTTGTGCTATGAGGAAGACAGGTTTGAACATAAATAGACTTAAAATATTCACATTGTTTTAAGTCACACAATCCTAGGCAATTCGTTTAATTTGTAGAGGGGAACAGAGAGTTGTAAGGGAAATGCATTCTCTCTCTCTCTCTCTCAATTCTATAGTTAAAAATAAGTATTTCATTTAGTGGGAGATTTGTTTTTAATCTAAAAGACATTACACACCTGACATAAATCAAAGGACAAGATAGAGAAAATATCTTAATTGTTTTTATGCCTAAAATTAAACTCTTCTTTTCTGAGCTTGCAGTCTTCCAAAATCCACAGTTATCATCAGAGAATGGCTTGTCACTTGCTGTCTGTTGCTAAAACCTAAATCTGTTTTCCTTCTTACACATCCAGGACAAAGCAATTACAGAAATTAAATATTTATTTTCCCTATTATGAGAGGAACTTCCTGTGGAATGCTGAAAAACGACTTGCAATTGCAAACGTGTTGCAATTTTTCCACCCATGGCACTACCAAATTTCAGTTCTTCCCTTCGTCCATCATATTAATCTAAAACTGCATGCATCTTCCAAATTTCTGCAGGAATAATATTGTCAACACAAGAATCCCAGATCACGACCCAATCTGCCAATTACTGCATCTCTTGTGAAGGGGGTGAGAGGGGTCTTTCAAAATCTCTATCTGAATGCTCCTTTCCAGTACAAAGCTAAAACATTCACCAAACTTGATCAGGAATTTAAAAAGCTGTATTTGAAAGGCTACGCTAACACTTTTCTGTCAAAAAAGGGTTTAAAGAATTGATGTTACTTTTGCACTTATCATTGAACAGAGACGTCACGTAATTAAACAACAGGTAAAACCACAGCATGCAACTGGAGATGTTGCAATGGCTAAATGAGGCAAACACATTTCTCTGTGAATTTAATGCTGGCTGGTAGATGCCTCACAGTCAAGTGTGCAGGATCTGTTAGGTAATCAGGAACAAATCCTGACAGACTACTTGCACTCTGTGAACTGTCCAAGCTGCTTCATTTAAGTAAGTATTAAACACAGGCACGGGAGTTCAAGAGAAGTCCAGCAGCTCACTGGACTGGACTGTTCGCTTACAACATTTTCTTGTGGTAGTATTATTAGCACATTAGATAAGTGATTAAGTAAGATTATTTAAAAGTCAGCTATTTTCAAAACATCAAAATCTTTTGGTGACCATAGTTTCTAAAAATCTGCAACACTGTCATATTTATTTGAGTGTAAACTGACCATTTTGTTGGAACTTTAATAGCCTTGACAGCAAGATACCTTGTCTGCAATACATTCATATTTAACTAAGAATGACAAGGACGAAAACAAGATGGAAAATACTAGAGGTCATTACACTTCTCTTTTAAAATGAAATTATATACATAAGAGCTTTGCTTTCCTATGGTCTTATTTGCATTTTGTTTCCTATTTCCTTTGTCAGTAGAGTCTTGACCCTCAATACAGCTGCACTGCCAGTCCTCTGCCAACTGTTAATTGTTCTGTCTTACACTACTTCTATCATTTGCACATACAGAGACAAGAATGACACCAGCAAGTTCATTTTCATTTCACAGCAAGACCTGTACTCCACCCTACAAAAGGGTGAAAGTTGTCTGAGTCAGCCCATTAAATTTCTCCAGTCTCCTGACACGTCTTTAATTTCTCATTTTAAAAGATATTCCTTATTATGTCTTTTGGGATTTGAACCAAAACATTCCTTCTGACAGAATCAAATCACACTTCTTTTGACCATCCACACATATGCAGTAACAAATCTTATTAACAGGCTTTTGCCATCAAAACCAAGAACGTTTAACTAGTCTGTCTTAGAGCATGTAACTGTTGAGGATCACGTGCAGAAGAAAAGGTGATGGGCAACTCACACTAACATTATTTACAAAGCAAACAGTGCTAAAGTATATAACAATTACAAAGGTATCTTTTTTTGGATGGCCTGTGAGTACACAGAAGAATATAGTGCTTGTGTATACAAGTGACGCACGTATAAACCAGAACAAAAATGCACAGAACTCCACAAGACCAGACAAGGAGCTCTGGAGGCTGGTGACACCTACAAGTGGGTAGAAAAAAGGTGCAAGTGGGTAATGAGCAAATTTGCAGCACCAACTGGAAACTTTACATGACATATCAAATGTGGTAGGAAATGCTCTGAGGACCCTTCAGCTGTTATGTCTCCTGACCATTTCTGATATGACTGTTATGCATATCTCCAACATTAAGGGAGAAAGAACAGGCAGAAGAATTTAGTAACAGTGATCCCTAAACATTAGAAAAGAGAGAAGATTGGGCTTTATAAGACAACTAGCTGGGAGAACAGATGGTATCTGGCCATTCACCAATTTAGAGGCAGGTCTCAAGTATTTCATTAACACTGAATTTGAAAGTAACTTTGCATGAATGTGTTTCTTCCTTCGTTCTTTGCCCTGGAAAGCCTGCTTTAAAATCATCTTAATTTTTATTTATTTATATTCTGGAAGAAAAAGGCAGTAAATACCCAACAAGAATTCTACATGGAAGAGTGCCCAAGTTTTACAATTAGAATATATGGGATGAAATTTTAAGCACAGTTAAGATGGTCATAAAAATAGAACTATAAAACCTGTACTTTAAAGCAGAAATACTCACGAAGTACCACAGATCATCAATAAGAGAATTTTAATCTACAAGGTGCCTGGAAACAAATTTAAAAACACCGCATATGAAGTAAAAACAGTTTACATAATCCAAACTCAACCATACCTGTTCCTGTTCCAGTCGGATCACCTCCTTGGATCTGCAGAATTAAAATAAAATCAATAGGTTACATATATACCTGTGTGAAAGACATAGCCATAAAAGCCTATTCTGCTCAATTTTCTTCCTTCTATCTTGTGTAATGTTGACAAGTTAGCAACAAGGAAACCATTACTACTTATTTGGAACTTCTTTTATCAGCTGGCTGTCATCTCCTACATTACTTATCCAAGAGTAGAATGACAGTTTTATAAAAATAATAGGTCTCTAGTGGGTAAATAAGGAAAATAAACAGTCTCAAATGGGTTAGCCAGACCATCCTTTCTATTATATACTAGGGTGTAACCTGCTTTTTAACTGATGATGCATTCCTTTTGGAACAGGAAGGGCTTTATATTTTGCTACCAATGCTCCACATGACCTGAAGGCAAGAAACAAGGGGATGTAGAATATTTTCTGTATTTGAATCCATGTTTCACAGTATCCTCCTCTCTATCTTGCAGCACGAAAAATCCCCACATGAAACCAATCTTTTAGCAATAAAATTCATCATTTTATATATATGCAGGATCTACAGAAATAGTATTCTGCAGTCCAATGCCAGTAGAGGGAGTGTGACATGACTAGCTACACAGTTAACAGCACACAAGCACAATTTTAATGGTGAGTTTAACTACGAAGTGAAATATTTAGTGTCGCCAGAAGAAAAAAAGCTTTTTTTTTTATTTTAGGATGGCAGGATGGAATGTAACATTCAGTGATATCTTCTGAAGGACATGCACTGCCTTCAGGATCAGGTTGCTAATTCTTTTGAAAGTAATTTACAGAATAGCTACAATATCCTAAGGTGCCTGGATTATACCTATGTAAGTAAGGGTCATATTTCTAGGCCTTCCAATGGACTGCAGTAGCAACAAGATGTCTCAGGGGCTCATCTTCTGGCAACTCTTAATGTAAAACTAAAAATGCATTAGAAAAACTATTAACTAAGCATGGTGAGTAACCAAATATAAGTTTCAGTTTTGAGAATTAAGCCTCCAAATGCAAAACACACCTTTTCAGACTATTAAAATGAGTTATTAGATACACCTCTCCCAGAAAGACTCTAAACCATTGCTGAAGGATTATATCTTGATATCGTTATTAAAGCTTGATATCTTTATAAAAGCTTGATGTATGCTCACAAAATCTGATTAATATATTAATAATGACTTAAATTAATAAAATACTGAACACAGTGGTCCAAATTCAGCCACTTCTGCATGCTGATTGCAGGATCTACTCTCATATTCAAAGTTAAGCATATGATTAAAACGACTAGCAAGTCTGAATCCAAACTATTCATTGCTGTAAGATGGAGCTTCTCTTACACGAGAACATCTTGTCCTTCTTTCTACCAGCTGTGCTCAATAGCATACGAAAGCCAATGATTTACAACTACATACAGAGCTTTCAAATATAAGTTGAAAGCTTAGACCTTTGACTACCAAAGTCAACTTTCTGGTTCAATAAGTGCTCTTTAACTCCTTCACATCCTGGAGCACTCTCAGGAAAAGATGATGTGACAGTATCCAAGCTCCACAACCTGAAACAAAAATTCATCTGCTTTCTGACGCTTCGTCTGAATGAGATTTCAGCAGGCCACAGAATTACATATTCAAATTAGAATCCCCTCCCCGGCCTGTCTGTTCATTAACCACCCACCCACAGCCTGGGGAAGATAAAAGTCTTGCCAAGGCAATGACTCCCAAAGGCTTTGTGGGGAATGCCAGTGAAAGCACTACTAAATGCAGTGATGCTCTGTGACAGTATTAGTCAGATACAGTTGTTAGTAAGACTAGTAAGTACAAATTTAGTAAGTTAGGGCAATCCTAGTTCTGAAAGTCTATTTTAATATACTTGCAAGTTGTCATGCACAGAAGAAAGTAAAACTCAGGCCAAATAAGTATTTTGAGGACAGCATGTATTGTGCATTATGCAGGATTTGTTCAATACTCACTACAAAATTACGAATTGATCTGTGAAAAATTGTTCCATCATAATAGTTCTTCTTGCATAGTTTGATAAAGTTTTCACATGTTCGGGGTGTCTGAAAGACAAGCAGAAGTTTTAATCAAGCAATACCTTTAGAAAACCAAATTGGTCATACACTGTTTACAAGAGTTACTTTTCAATCACGCAGGACTCTTGAAAAGGAATGAGCCTCCATCTACATAAAAAAATGCAGTATACGCTCTTTTAAAGTATACTGGAGAGACACACACTGTGTTAGGTAAATTAAATCCAGACCTTCCAATTAACACAAAGTGTTGAACACTCAGACAATGTGGACTCCCAGAAGATATAATGATAGTGAAAGTAGGTAAGCTTAGACTTTCAAGTAACTTAGTTCCAGCAATGTATCATAATCCTGTTCCGAATGGGCACTGAAAAACATTCATTTCCCAGAGTAAGAGAAAACCTGACTTCTCTGTTCCATTATTTCAAAGCGAGCACATTCAAGCTAACCGGAAGAGAAGCATTTGGTCCACTTCGCCACTTGCAACTAAAAATCGGACTAACCCCAGAAGTCACTGTTCTGAAAACTGGTCCAGCCACAGGAAAATTAAAAAAAGACGACTTAAAAAAAAGATGTTGAATACATTGCCTGCTTCTAATTTGCTTTTACAGTGTAAATTAAAGCTATTTTTTGAATTTATGAGCCAGGACATCCAAACACTACCTTCTGAAAACCTTTACTGTCTACTTAATTATCCTCCCACTGTAATTGTACAGATACTCTTCTCTGCGGTACTAAAATACCTTCACACATAGAAATACAAGTACAAAATATATGTACAGAAACAACCTGTTTTCTATACTTGGACATGTTTTCCAGCTCCACTATAGATTATGTGCATATGTTCCAGCTTTACCAAAAAAACTCCAAGCATCTAGCTAATCTGAGTTGTTACAGACTTTGAAAATACACTTCTTGTTGTACGTGCTTCCAAGTAAAGCCCCAGCGTGAGTCATGACGCCTGTAAACAAACATCTACGAGACTATAAGCCTCTTTCTGAAAGAGGCTGATTCATTTTGAATTGATATGAGACTATTCTTGGTCTTACCACTAGTCTGAAAGCTGCAGAAAGAGCGAGACTGAGACACACAATATGAAGCGGCTTAAAGGCAAAAAAATGAAGCCCATGGATATATTTTTAAAATAAGGCAAGCCCAATTACAATCATTTAAGAGTGAAATAATCTCTATCTTTTTAAAAGTAGATCCATATAATTATTCATCCTCAACCATCCAGAACTTCAATTTTCTATAATATTCTCATCTGAAACACAATCATTCTCACCACTGTTTAACACTGAAATGCCCCTTAATTATCCAAACAAACTCTACCTCCCACGTGGCATTTGAAATTCTTTATTATGATTCCTTCCTAATTACTCTACAAAGATATAGATAGATGACAGTTGTCAGCTACCGTAACTGGAAAAATAAACAAGTTCTAATGCAATCTTACACCAACTATAACCTCAGATTTCCTATATACTTCATTACTGGGTTGTAATGGTAATGGTTTATGGTAGAATGACACTAAGACGTATTTTGGTAGCATCCAGAGGGCAAATTGTAAGTAGATATATTCCATAAAAACTGTTTCAAGCAATAAGAAAATTTGCTATTGTTTCAATGTTTATATAGTAAATTTGAAAACATTTATTTGAACTGGACACATATCCATGAAAATAATCTTTGTTATTATAACCTTTCAAGTAAAATTCAGTCCCTGAAGAATCATTTGTCAGTGTATGCTTCCCTTATAAGACAATATTGTAACAACCTCAATCCTACAGCAGTGCTATTAGTTATCACTCATGAAAAATGTCAGTAAGGATAAAAATAAGATTAAAAATTTTCTTTATGAATCAGAAATGGAATCAGCAGCTTTTAGCCTAAGGCACTTTATCTCATGAGAACCAAACACTGTTTGCAGAGAGAGACATAGTTAATAAGTTCTCTGGGGGGAATACAGCAACCTGTAATTAATTTTTTAAGAAAAATGAAATCAGGTGAAAGACTAAGTCCCTTAGAGATATATACCAAGCTGTTCTAAACTTGCACAAAGTTGATAACAAAAATAAATAGGAAAACTGTATTGCAATACATGATTTGTAAAATATAAATCCAAAAAACTGGCCCTAGTAATGTGATAATGTGTTCTTTATGCAGAATCTGTGCTGACCCTTCTCTCTAAATTGTTTTCTAGTTACTAAATCTTTTCCCAGAAACAGGCTTTTCAAATGCAACTGTAGAAATATTAGTGTACATGCAATAATCATTTTACTGCAACGTTTTCTTTAAATAATTGCCACCAGATTGGTTCCCATAGTCACCTCATGCATCATACAGATACATTTGGCAGGTAAACAGTTCCTTAGCAACATTACCATTACGTTTTGTGGTGCTTTTCAGTACAGAAAAATAAAAAGGTTTGCATTCAATCAGTAATAAACCCCAGTTTCAGTCATGCAGTTGATCTAGAATATCTGGCTCAGATTATCTGATTTATTCAAAGCAGTTAATGTTCTTGCCAAATCTCACACTGCTAAGCACATTTCAAGGCCTGTTTTAAGCAGCATCCTGTCCAAAGCAGAAGAAAAGGGCTTGAGGTTTATGGGGAAGGTGCAGAACGAAGTTGCATTCTGCACTGACCATATAAACATAACCAGTCTTTGAAGTCTTTGTTCCAGCTACAAAGGCTGATGAGAAATATATGTAAACAAACCTGACTTTGTTACGTGAGTGTAAGATCTTGTGGAAGTTTTGGAATGCAAACCTGTCCACTTTTTCAGAAACTTCCTTCTCACCACTTGCCTCACACCATTTCTGAAGGAGGAAGGGATGGTCAAGGCACCTGGAAATGCAGTATGTGCAGCAGGCAAAGCTAGTTTTTTGTTGGCTCATTACTGACAATGGATTCCAGGCTCTCTTTTTACATCTGGCTGTTCTTGTCTCAAAGTAACATCAACAGCTACAGTTAACTTCTCCCTCTATTCTTTTTACATCAAGCAGGAAATTATTTACATTATTTTATTCTGCTGTGACTTAGACTTATATGTAAGAAAGTCAAGGTAAATATGCCACTTTACTTTGTAATCCTGTTGATTCGAAAGCCAACAACAGAAAAAAGGTTATGTTTTAAATCTACCTCAATGGTTTCAAAGAAGGCTGCCGTAATAGTCCCAAGAAGCCAAATTTGAAAATTGTGGAAAGCTTTTCTCTCTGAAGAGCATGGTAGGACAGCCCTGAGATCTCCTCCATTTCTTTGGTCAAGATAGGATGACAAAAGTGAACATGCCTCTGCATGATGTCCTTCAACGTAAAGACACTTGTACTCTCTCCAAGCGACAAACATTAAGAAAAAAAATAAATTATACTAAAATAAGTCTCCTGCTCCCACTATTTATTTTGTAGATGCCATATAACTGTCTTTCAATTGTTGAAAATTCACTTCCAAGACAAGCACTAAAATTTTAATAAACCCTTTGACACAGGAATGGGAAGACCCAAATGCTCTGCCTGCCTCACAGACAAGTATATTTAATTAGAAAACCGAATGTTTTTTTTTTAACTAACACACTTAGTGGGTAACTTCACATGGAAACACCAGCACTCTACCAGTTACTAGACCTGGATAAATTTCAGAATTAAAAAGAGGCTGCTACTCAGAATGACCATGCAAACACAACAGTGACAAGAGGCTGATTGTGAAATCATGGAAAGGGGAAAATACTAAAGAAAGGTATATAAAATTAAGGGGGGGGGAAAAAAAGGAAGAAAAACAACTTGCTATAAAGTTCTAGAAAAAATAGAGATTTTATCTTGTTTAAAGTATTAACCAAGCCAATTTTAGTCTCCTTTGTGCCAGAGAGGGTGGCTCCAAACCAGATAAAATTCATTTCTCCTGCTGCATCATGAGACTGGAGGGGTAAGACTAACCAAACCAGGTCACTATGTGATTCTCACTTTGCAGCTCTCCTTTCTCATCAGTTAAAATGGGTCATTACATTTGTAAAAGTTAGCTTAACTCAGAATTTGTATTGGACAGCTGAAGAGCCAACCAGAAGTAGACTAAAAACCTGCGGTACCCCTGTTGCCAAGGTGCAGGACATGGGAAAAAAGAAGAGCTTCTGAGTTGTTGCTATGACTGCGAGGAAGAAGGCTTTACCATGTGAAGAGCTAATCATTTCAAAATGCTTCATCCTTTAAGGACCTGCATGAACCTTGAGAGAGAAATTTCACACTAAGCATTCAGAAGCTGTCACTTGCACATCTGTATAATTTCCTTGTGCTAATTCCACTTCCCTTTTATTTCTTTTTGTCTCTCTAAATTGGATGAACTGTTGTAGTGGCACTAAATACAGAGCCTTGTCCATTAACCCTGTGCTTCAAAGCACAAATAATCTGAAATAATGAAAAGCTGATTCCTCATGAATTGAAATTGCATTCTACAGCCTTCACCTTATCACACAAACGCCAGAATCCTGCTATTAAGAGGCATGAACCAGTGATGGAAATTTCTAAGGCTTCAAACTAAGCTTACTTTTTTTTTTTTTCTCAACACAAAGTATTGTACCGGAAGGCAGATCAGGCTACCCTATTTCAATTTGCACCAAATGGACTATAAGCACACTCGATTTGTTTCAGAGCAAGAGGGATACAAAAATCCAAAACTCCACAAAGCCCACTGCAAAAGCACCAGGAGAATTTCAGTGTGGGAACTCATACATTTCACCTGCAGGAAGACTCATGATTAAAGACCCTAATATCACCCCCTGCCAGCTCCGCTTTCCTTTAAAAGAGTTCCCCAGTACGTGAGAGGGGTTGATGCAGTGACAGGTTATGGTGACAAACTACAGCTGCCTGCTGTGGTTCAATTCAAAGAAGATGCAGTTGATGTAAGGGAGACCAGTCTTCTCAATCTGATCATACAGTGAGCAAACACATTCAGGTCAATTTGTGATCTATGATCAGAAGAGCACAGATCTAATGAGATAAGAAAGATGAAAGCATCAGAGGCTCTGTGGGGTAAAACACTTGGCTAGCCTCTTACTGATATTAAAAAAAGAATCAGAACACGCAAACTATGCCTCAGGTAAAAGACTGTTGACTTGATAGCAAATATTTGCCTATTTTCCTACCTCAAAGCCTCAAAGTTTTCTTAGAACAAACAGCAGAATCATTGCATTCCCATTACACAGAAACCTACTATAACTTAATTAGCTATGCAGCAAAGATTCTAGCAATTGCTAAATTTCACTTTTCAGAGACACTTTTCAGTTCTGACATTAACGATGCTACTGAAAAGTTTTTCAAAGTCTAAGTAAGATGCTTAGCTTAGACAAGATGCCAATAAAAAAAATGACATACTCTAGTTTTATTTTTCACTTTTTTGCAAGTACAGGGACAATCAATCAGTTTAGCTGAGAACAATTCAAGTTAAACAGGGCATCTAATTCACTCACACAATTTGTCAGTATTAACTGCTAGCTCTCCAGAGGCAGTCGTCACTCCTAGTTGCAGTCATTCCTTTTTCTCCAACTTTTATTTATTGCAGTAGTACAAAAGAAAACAATCCTCTCCCCCTCAAATCTGTAAGTCACGGGAGGGATGAGGAGCTTGTCAGACAGTGCAGTGCAGGGCTGGGTGCCAGCAAATACGACACAGCATTACTAAGCAGAGTTTAAATGAGGACCCAAATTTAATTACTTGAGTAACCTCCAACAGCTGTAAAGTTTGGAGTTTCATAGGTCCCACAGCGGCTCCCTGACATTTCTTCAGTTTGCAACTGGCACATAAATTCTACCTTTTAAGAAGATGCACCCTGTAACCACGTCTACACTAGACAGCGAAGCTCTGCTAGCTGTCAGCCTCTCAAGGTCACCCCGCTCTCACCAGAGGAGCCAAGGTACAAACAAGAAACATGTCATAGGAAGATGAAGAGCAGCAGCTGTGTAACTCCAAACTGTCTGCCTCATCCTCAGGTTTGGGATCACTATGTGGCAGACGCAGCTGGTATGGCAATCCTGCATCGTCAAATGTCAAAAAGCAAAAGAGAATCCAATAACAATCAATTCCCCCTGCCAGATCCAGGTTGCCGGCGGCCTCAGGAGGTAGAAAGGTCCCAATGTGCAAAACGCATTCCCAATTACCCAAAGCCAGAGGCTGCCAGGAAACCACACAGAGAAAGCCAAGGGCAGCAAACCCCATGGTGCAGGAACAGGTACACAGCGAACTGGCTGAACACCTTCCTCATTTCCACGTTGAATGGCCCATTCTGGCAACGGGAGCTCCCATTGCCCCTTCACTGCTGCGAAACAGCACTGAGGACAAGTGCAAGATGGTAGCATCCAGGTAAAGCATTAATTTCAAGCACAGGTGTCACGTCCCTAAAGTTAAAAACATTTTGTAGTATTAAAAAAGTATTACTTTCTAGTCTCTTAAGAACAACCGAGAAACAACCCGTTAATCAATATGGCTGCACAGAGCCATTCTATTCCCAATCACAAACAGAATAGACCTGTCTGCCACTGTGGCACTTTGAGGAAAAAACATACCAGGAAATAAAAACGTCCTCTCTAACAAACATTTTTATCTAACTGTTCTCCTACTGGAAAAGAACAGTTTTGGTTGGTTGGTTTTAGCTTCTGTTGATGAGAACTTTCAAAGCTGAAAGTTGCAGCTCTTTCTACAATGATATATTTTGATAAAAAATATGAAATAAGCTATTTACAACCATGCCAAGACCACTGTACTTCACCCCTACGACCATATTACTGAGTGAACAAGACACTGGTAAAACATCAGGCAGATAATTGCCAAAGACAGCTGGCAGAAAGTGAGCAGAATGGCCATTTACTTCAGAAAGAAAATGAGAGATTCAGGAAGACTGGGGGACCTTGTCATGCAAGGAGGTCAAAGGGTTTTTTAAGCAACTCACTTCGTTCCCACTGGAAATGGATAAGAAGTTTACAGGCTTCTGATCTTTGGAACAGTCCCTCACGCAAAAGGACAAATGATTTCAAAGAACGGGGGCTAGATTATACATTTATAGATCACAGGCATATTTAATAGGTCAGAGGGCCTCAAAAGATTAAAACAACACTGTCTGTAGAATAATGGCTTCTTCAGATAGTTATGCCAAGACATCATCATTAAGTAGAGTTTGCCAGGTCCTAAAACCTCAAAAAGCATTTATGGAGTGCTGGATGGAGCTTTGAAATCCATCTCACATTCTTCTTTGTTATGCCAACTTGCCCTTAAACCTTACAGTATTAAATCAGAGAGACACGGGAATTAACAAAAAGTGCCATGGCAGTTATGGATTAGTATTCAATTACCACTATCAGCATGTGCTTAGTCACCAGATCATTACTTCATAGTGACCACTTATATGAGGAGAACTTAAAGTAGAAAAGGGAGATCATACACCAAATAACCTCCTCATCATTTCGGCAGGGTCTTCTGGAGTGTTGGTTTTTTGTTTGTTTGTTTGTTTTTAATATATATATATTCCATGGCACAATGAAAGTAAAAAAGTACAAGCACTAAATAAGAAAGCCTCAAAGCAAGCTAGAAGCAAAGGCAGGTATTTTTATTCCCTTTCACAGGTGCAGAGACTAGGAGTCTGATACTGTCTATTCTTAGGCAGGGTTTCTGATTTGAACAGGCAGCCTAGGTTGTTTGTGTAGCAGCACTGCAGCAATCAGGCACCTATGATACATATTATTGCCTGGGAATTTAAAATTATGCCCATATTTATTGCTCATTGTGAAGTGACAAATGGGATACTACTGATTTAAAAAAAATAAAATAAAATCCGTACCCAAATTATCGAAATGACGCAGCCACACCATTGAGCACATCAGTGACAAAAGCACAGAATTCACGGTGTTCCAGCTCCTAGTTCTCCAATCCATCCATTACACCATGCTGCCTTTCTACTTCCACGTCAATTTGACTTTTTCTACAGGGTAAAGCCTCCATCCTGCCTTAGGAGGTTGCTTCACCATCTACAAGGTCATCACCAATGTAGTCACTAATACAGCAGATCACACATTAGATGATATAGACAGCTGTTCCCAGAAGCATCCTGATTAAAGCAGCTAGAAGAACTTGAGGAGACTACAAAAGTCGCCGTAAATAAAATACAATAAATCCAGCAACATCCATTACCTTTCATCAGTTATTTCTTCATCACTTATTTGTTTAGCAATGCATAAGACTACAGCTGAAAGAATAACATGTTGGACGTGTTAAATCTTCTGTACTAGTCATAACTACTTCTTGTAGGTAGAATTTTGTAAATTTGTTTCCAATTAGTATATACAACAAATGTTGCTTATGCCCAGCTGAACTCAGCTTCCTGGAAAATGTCCCTAACAAATGGCCATCTGATTATGTCCCCATCAGGAGGAACATACTGTATCTGAATAAGATGACTGGGAGAAAAACAAATAGCCATAAAGAGCAACTCGCACACAACTATCATGGAAAGAAGAAAGAGAACAGTAGTGTACCTTTGCTCATTTGAGGCACAAACTCAAATGGGTGGAAAAAAATCCAGCTTATCTTCCAAAGTCTCTACTGCCTTTTCTCAGGTCAATGACTTACACTACACTTCATTTCTTTGGAACCTAAATAAAGTTTTCTGGTGCTCTGAATGAGTGATTTCAAACACAGAAAATATCTGGATTCCAGTCCTATCTCATGCTCTCTTTCTGTATCCTGTCACAAAGTAACTGATGACTTCAATCACACTGCAGCACTGATTTCCTACCTTGGATCAATACAAAACATTTCTTGATGACCCTTTTGGTGCTAGGAAGAATCTCATCACTATCAATCTTATTGACTGGCACCTTAAACTACTAATGTATGAAGATCCCTTGATTTATTTTTAAACAAAAGTTTCCACATGTACATATAAACTGAACTCCAAACAATCCATACTGCCAGATCGCTCACAAAACCAGGGAAAACTGTTTCTGATCCAAAGAGAACTGGGAACAGAAGAACTGGGGACAGGGAGTGAGAATCCAAGGGTGGGGGGGTACTGAAGACAAAAACGATATTGGGCAGACTTCAGCAGCAGTGCAGACCGCTGCGAGCAGAACTGCAAGAATATTTTGTTTAAATAGACAGTTCATAGCCATGAAAATACAACTGAAGACTCCAAAGTAGACGTACACTCTATGACAGCAAGTATGTCACTTGCTATTTTCTATTTCAGCAAAAAGATTTTACCTCAGAAATGTGTATTTAAATCTTGACCATAAGACTATTTTAAAAAGTAATTTGAATGTTGTAAGTCCTACCTCTGGACACAGGTATTCATTTATCATATTTATATAGCAACCTAAGACTCAAGCTTCCTAAGGCATTTCACAATCACAAATTTGCAGTACCCTGCAATTAAAACCACTGCTAGGATGGCTTCTGTAATAACCTGAGAACAGGATATCACTCAGCAATTACAAAAAGGAACCTGTGGTTAGGTCAAGGCAACAACCAGTCAGACAGCGCTCAGTTTTTTAAAAAAGCAAAGCACCACTGTAACGTAGCTCATAAATCATATACTTGCTCCTGCAGTTGCACTTCTTGAGAGAGTGAGAGTAGATATATGAATTCCCCAAATCATATACATTTTGGCTGAATTCAAACAGTAATGACAGCCTAATACTGCTATTGACTCTCTCATTCACTCGAGTAGCACCGTTCTGTGTGTTGAATGCAGAGGCCCCAAATCTGCTGGTGATCTCAGTGAGTATCAACACAGTGCCTTGGGCTGAAATTTGTTCCTTACTCCATTTCTTTCTGAAAAGCTGAGGTACTGCTCATGTCAACTACATTGCAAGATCATGAAGGCTGAAAAGCCATGCACCAAAAAGCCTGTGCAACATTAATTTGGGCAGGCATTATGATATAGTCCAGCTCCCTCGGATTACATTCAAGAGGCTTAGACACTGGGTCAGACAGTGCCTTACCCATATTCTACACTTCTGCAGAAAAATGAAATCCTGCATACAAACTGTTTCACTACACAGCTCCAAATACCTCCCGAAATTGGTTCAGCTTGTGCACTGAATGAGCCAGGAGAGCAGATTAAAAAAAACATCACGTGATGAAACAATTAATACTATATTACAGTGCATATTCAGAAACAGAGTGAACTGAAAGTGTTTTGGAGGCCTTAATTTTGGCATTTCCCTATTTTCTACGTCTGTCTTTGCAGTCACAATAGATCCACTGCAGCTGATCCACATATATGTGTGCGGCCTATTTATGTATTATGTGTTTGTAAGATGTTTGCTCTATTCTGCACTGAGCCACCTCACATACCTAACCTCAGTGTGATTCAGGAAAACCAAAGTTAGAAGCACAAGCTCCTTATATAGTAAAGGAAGCGTCTCCAGGAAGAACTGATTTAATAGACCTTGGATGACGACCCAAAGTGGATGTCATGAAAACCTCCTTAAAGCAGCAAGTTTTTCCTACTTACTCTAAATATATATCTTCTTCCTCAGTTAAGCCAAAGGTCTGCTTAATTCACACAGATTTAATCAACACAAAGAAATGAAAGAAACAGGTGGCTGGGGCCAGTGTCCAAGCAGGTTTGGTTGTGTAAAGCACTGCATACTTCCAATGTGTACAAGAAGAAGCAGTGTGTGAAAGGGAGACGAATAGGGATTCATCTGGAAAAAAAGGAAACACAATGGATATCATGCAGGAAGCTTATAATGGGCAATTGAGCCTGGCTCCTCAGGACTGAGTGATACTGGTCACACGTGTGACCAAAGAAACCACACTGATAAGAATAGCTGCAGTCAGCCTGCACTAGCCAGGAGCTAGTTTCAGAACATATGGCAAAACAAATGATTCAACACAATCTGCTCATTCTGCTGCTTCCCCCAAATATTGCTGTACTAACATCCTCTGCTTTTTGCTCTATTGCATAGTGTTACTATTTAAGACCATGGAAAACACCTGTATGGATGACAGAGACCTACAGAATTACTAGCATGATAAGCCACTGTGGAAATTCCCATATTGTTTGCATAGATCAGCTTGAGTTGTTTACATGTATCTTCCTCCTTGCTTGTGAGAGAGAAAGGAAGGGAAGGGAAAGCTGGCAGGACTGTCCTGCTTGCTCACTTTCCTTTCTCCCAGCTGTGCACATGGTTAGGCAAAAAAGGATGCATCCTCCCAGTGCATCTCTGGATTCCACACCAGGCACCCCAGCTCCCAGCCAGCATCACTGTCCTTAGTTCTGTGAGGGTCATGACAAGCAGAAGTTTCACCATTTAAATCCCAAAATATCTACATTCAGACCCATAATTTCGCAAGCTAAAAATCTCAGTAAGCAATGGAAGGTTTGGGCTTTTTTGCATTAAAACCTTTTTCTTTTTATAGATGTGGCTGTACAAATAACCAAGCACACCAGCAAGCAGTGATGTCTGAGATGTCAGCATTGCCACAACCCACCCATTTAGCATGAGTCTTACCATGTTTATTATTGTAAGAGCCATAGATTTCCTGAAGAATCAAACTGTATTGACTATAAGAAAACTCTAGTCCACTGTTTTTTAAATGAATGCCTACCTCTTAATGGCAAAGGGAACATGTTTGAAAACTTGAACCTTAAAAACTGAGACAGCAGGAAATGAAAATAATATTGCAAGGTTTTTGTTTAGGTTTGTTCCGTAAAGCCCAGGATTTAGAAACAAATCTAATCATTTCTGGGGATGTTAACCAGGTGTATTGAGACTGATAGATTGCTCTCAGTTTCACCAAGGTTCTTTTCCTGGTTCTGCCAGTAACCTGCTGTGTAATCTTGGGTTATTCTCCCTTCTCTGTGCTCTTCCTTCTTTTTTCTCTCTGCCTTCCTTATCCAGTCACTGTTTGGGTCACTGTAATCCTGACCCTTTGAAACTCTCAACATGTACCTTTACATGTTGTAAATTGCTCCACTAAAATGTATGGGACTACTCAAGAGCACATTTATACATACAGTAGTATAATACATAAAATAACACATATACATGTTACAATAGATAGCCCAGTCTGGATCCCTAATGAACATGAATTGTATGTAACAGCTGTGTTGCATCCATGTGTTTGAGTATGCACTGATCAAGCAGAACAAAACAGTTCTATTTAATATATCTACATAACTTGACTTCCATAATTTGACGTATGAATAATAAACAGATTTTGCAATTTCACTGCTCTGAGCTTTTTGAGAGACAGAGTGAGACTCGCGAAATAGAGGACTTAAATTTGTACTTGACAGTTCAAAGAGTTTTAGATGGGCTGATAGAGCCAGAAAGTCCCACAATTCTGAATGAGAGCTGTTTAAAATAAGTAAAGCTAAAATAAATAAAAAGCTAAAATATATGAAGCTAGGCTGTTTGCACAAGGGTACACAGGCAAGGTACCAGCAAAAGAGACAAGACCACAATGCTGGTCTTGAGTTTCTTTTGTTCTTAAACGCAAGAACCTCCACTCAAAAACTGAAAAGGAAGCACCCAAAAGTCCCTACTTTACTAAAACATGATTCCCCTCTGCTCCCTCAAAAGATGCAAGATTTTTTCAACTATAGCACTTACATTTTTTCCCCACTGACTTGCATGAGATAATTTTAAAACTCTTCACATCTACCTCTCAAGAGGTAACCTCTGTTCATCTGTTCACCCCATGCCATTTCTTCGACGTAAACAGCAGCAAGGGAAGCACATCCACTCCTGAAACAATTCCCTGGCTCTCTGAATCTCCTAGAGTATTGAGCTTGAGAGACAAAACTCCGTTCATTAAAACACACCAAAATCACCGAAAGCTGATTACTTACCTGTATCTATTACAACTACACACTACTCCCATCTTTGGACATTTCCATTGCTGGCTACTATTATATTTGTTATCTAGAGATACATCAGAAGATTCAGCCTACGGCATACAGTACCATGTCACAGTGCAGCTCCAAGTTTAAGTCTCCTTTATTAGTGTGAAGTCGCACATAGCCCTTCTTCTTCACATAGTTGTATCTTACAACATCTTCGTCAATAGCAGCTGTAACAAAGCAAAAGGCAACAATTAGCTCTCTGGAAGTTTATTCATCGATCAGCAAACAAATTACTAGATTCTACTGTATGACCTGTTCCTCTGGGGTACGGGGTCTTCAGGGATTGTACTCGGCAACTTATCTACAATAACCCCACATAAATCTCTCTGCGCAAAACACTTTCCTTTACAGAAAGCCACCAGCTCCTCGAGAGCCAACAATATCATCTATATTTTTAAGTCTCAGAAGCATTCAATACTACATACTATAATTTTCAAGCAACGTCTACCAATCATGGACATTACTTTGAAACCAAATTGTTTCTTGTCAAACCTGGAAGCCAAGCAGGTAGTCATCAGTCAACCACAAATTGCTGACACATGAGGACCTACCCAGTTCTGAAAACAAATGAAGGTGTATTACTGGAAACATTACTGGAAAGTCAAACCAAAGGATCAATCTAGAATGTTTCCACTTCCATTGTGTCAAAATGTCCAGTTAGTCAAATACTTTCGACACTCAAAGATTCACCTGCAAATCATTGTAATCACCAAGTAAAGGAACTGAACCTGGTAAACATGTAGTTTTAGCAATGTGCTCAATCTTTGCCAAAGTGTTTGACATACTTCTACGTTTTTGTGCCAGAAAACAGACTTCTCTCTTCAACTGGGAATACTAACTGCTCACCTATTTAATCAATGTTCAAATTTAAAAAATTCTATAGATTTATGTTGAGGCTAGAAAATGAAAGAAAAACCTTATATAATTACAATGCATTTTTGTGTAGAATATAGCTTTGAAAAGCAATAAATCAAAAGTTATCACCACAAAATTTGCTATCATTCTAACCAATATTGCGTTAGGCCAAAAAGGTGGTAAAGATTTTATATGAAATTTGAGGAGAGATTATACTTCACTGCTAACTTGCATAAGTAGATACCCCATTTTGTGGTCCCTGGGCATAGACAATACCTCATTAATTTCAGTTCAATGGAAGTAACTGCCATTCAAAGACGAAGCTAATTCATAACTGCTCCATTATTTTCAGAATGAGCTCACTTGAAAGAACTGATATATCTGCTCAGGAATACATTTCCAAGGCATCATTATCAGCCAATTATTGATGCATTCCTTCAGTCCCAACAAACGTGTGTGCGCTAGTGAACGCACTTTAGAACTGGAAAGTAAGTAAACAGCTTGTAGGTAGGTAGTTTTGGTACCTGCTTCATGGGTAGTTTCAGGTACCATTGCAGTGGAGGTGAAGGAAGCACTTACTGCTCCAGTGGAATAGTGAGCCTGTTCACAGAGGAAAAAGCAAGAGAAAAAGACATTAGAACTTAGAATTTATCTATTTAAGATACTAGATAAGCACTAGATATTGTATAAGCATTAGAAACACACAAATGTCATTTACGTCGTCCTTCTGAAGGCAGACTTTCCGCTCTAGCTCCTATAGAAAGAAACAAATATCCGATGCAGTGATATTTCTCCATCTGTTACCCATAACGTTTCCTCTGATGAAACGCTAGCTAAGGTTGCCCAGGCACTGAGCTGAAGGGGCTTATTGCTTCCACAAAAATTTAATACATTACTATGCAAAGATTTTATTATCAGAATTTATTTGTATGTCCACAGGTGGAAATACAAAAGGAGTACTGCTGGCAAGACACCTGTAAAATTCTCCAGCATTGCTGAGTAAGTGGAAGGAAAATCCAGTGAACCACAGAGACACTGCAGTGGAAAACAGAGCAACCCCCCCCGCTCCCACACACAGGCCTTCTGCATGCAGAGGCACTGTCCCATGGCTCTATTTTGAGCTTCGTAATTGTTCTGCAGAAAGGAACTGGGAATATCACATATGCATTTTGTAGTAAATTACAAAGACCTAATAAACCCAGAGATACTTTTAGCAACTCTAGGGTAATGCCTTGTAGAGAATACATGTGTAAGTCACAGGCCAATGCTCTGTCCATCAGGTTACACAGCACGCTATGCAAGTTTACAGTTAGCCCATCCACATGATTAGCTAACAACCTGACTCTCCATCTGACTCTCCAACATACGCAGAGTTCATCGTTGCCTCTTACCTCTTTTTTTCCTCTCTAAATCTTTTGTTTCTGTATAATGCTATGACACCCTGAAAACAGGGCAAACGTGATCCTTCTCATACGTCACATACACTCATTAACTAAACTATCACTAAGTTTCCTCATAAAAAGCCATATGCTGCATTACTATTCATTTTCGTGTAAGTATACTCAAACATGAAGATACATACATTCCAGAATTATTAAAGAAAAATACACTGTCTTGCTCATTTCAAACAGCCTTTGATGTAGGAAATCTAGGTGCAGATGAATGTTCCTTTTGACAACCATGAACACATAGTAACATGCACCTGGAAGAACACCCTTGAAAATATTCCACTAAAAATCTTGCATTACAGTGGAAAAAATGGTGAAGCAGCTGTAGTTGATTTACATATTTGCCCACACCAGAAATGATTCACTTGCACTGCCCTTAAGGTGTGTTCTCTCTGCCAATAACTGCAGGAAGCAATGATAAACAAATTCAAAGCAAGAGATTATGACCTGGGAAAAAAGGTTCTGCCAACACGTACATCATAACCACATCAGAAAGATTCCTCCTTCTTATGGTGCTCCATTTCTAAAATATTTAGGATCATTTATAATGATTTAACAAAGAGAAATTCACTGACACATACAATGTATTTCTATGGAATCCCAATATGATTCTCATATTCTCATCTTGATAAACTTCCATGTAACAGAAAACATAAGGAGTGGTGTCTGTTTATAATGCGATATGGCATCTAAGCTGAAAAACATCTCTTACTTCTTCAAGAAGTACATCAGTGCCCAAGTACAAATTAAGTCAACTTACTGCATTCAGCTTATCCACTTTTTTCTTTTCAGGAGCCTTCATAGTAGCTGCTAGAATATCATCGCCTTTGAATTCCTTATAAAGCTCCAGTAAAGTCTCTCGCGTCTCTGCATTTGTATTTTTCAAATAGTAAGATGGATCTAATTTTGCTTTTTCTTCATCTAGATAAGACAAAGTTAAATTACCAGAATTAAAAGACAAATTCTATATTGTTCTCATTCAGCTTACTACATACCTTGTTACACAAAAATCTTCCAGATATTATTCTTTTTTTTTTTAATAAAAAGTCTAGTAACTATATTGATTCCTGCAGAAACAGTAACAAGTAGCAATGCATAACACTAAAGACAGGATAACCTGAAATATGACACGATAAATGCCAATTCAATGATGTATAAGAAAAGAAAAATTCACTTCAAACTAATCACTGCAAAAATTTCTTTGAAACCACTAGAAATGATCTAAGTTCATGCAAGTCTAATCAAAATACATTTATAGAACAATAAAGACAAGATACAGTTGGGTACAATGTAAACTTCTGTCCTTTGTCTGTTTACTGAATGACCAGGTCTGTGATGCAAAAATCCCAAGATCAGATCTTTATCGTGACACTAGGGGGAGGAGGCTACTGGAGTAGACTGTAGAATTTTATTTTTTTATTTTTATTTTTATTTATTTATTTTTACAAGTTTCACTTGTTCTCTGTCTTGGCATGCCTAGTATTTGCTGAAAATTAAATATTCCATCTCTGAGACATTACCCTCCAAAAATAAGTGGGTAATAGAGAAAGAGAAATGCTTGCTTGCAGAATTAGTAGCTTTAAAGAGATGAGCACAGTAAGACTCAGAAAAACACACCATGCTTAGAATCAGCAATTACACCTCATTAGAAACAGTTCTAAAAGAAACCTCAAGGACATAGGAGAGAATTTTTTTCCTTCAACTATGTAATATTAGCAGATATCACTAAGCTTTAGCTATCAAAGAATCACAAAAGAATTGCAAAGCAAATTCCTTAGTTGTGATATCCACAAATAAAAACAAAAAAGGCATTTAATTTTTGATTGAAATAATTTTAGGACTGTTTTAGAAATATATATATCAATCTTTAATTTGGAAGATATCTATTGTTATCCAGACAGAAGGATGGACAACACATTGTTGATATAGTTAAATGAATGAAAGAACACCTAGCACACAGCAGATGCGAGTAACCTATGAGAAGATGTAGCTTTCCTTGCTTTGGTTCTGGTACAAGGCTAATAGACTTTCTGGCAAATTATTTTTCCTCCTCTTCTCAATTCTCTCTCATCTACCTACTCTTAAAGGACACGGAAAACTTTGCATGTCTGTACAGCACTCTACTGATTTCTCAAAGAATCATGTCTTTGTTTCAAAATTTATCAACACTTTGATTTGAAAGGGACAGTTTCAATGTTTTTCCAAGAAGCTTTCAAAGTTACCACTAGCCACTGAAGGATACCCATCCATCAAATGGTGTAAATCCCATAATGTGCTCTTTAGAATTTGCATATTTGGGCTAGTGTTTTCTCAGCCTACCTTCAATTCATCCTTACCTGGATCAATTACTTTTATGTTGTTCTTAACATGAAAGAAGTTAGAGACATTGAATTTATCCAAGTTTGTTGGATCCTGAAAAAAATGATTAAGAAAAATATCAGAGAGCTTCATAGGCACCCATTTCATGCAACAGATTAATCTGAAGAGTAGACACCACCATAATAAACCAACAGGGAGAGAGAATAAATACCATACTCTCCAAACCACAGAAAGATTGAAAAAACATACAATTTCTTAAAGCAGTCAACCCCAACAGGCAACAGCAATGAGCCTGCTTACAGCAGGCTCCTCAGGGAGTGTGGAATTCAGTCCCAAACATAATATTACATACATTTTGCCTCCAGAAAGTTACTAACAGACCCAAGCTGAGTCTACCCTATACTAGTGAGAAGAAAGACTGAGCAGCTGCAGTCCCCTGATTCTTTCCTTCATTCTGTGGTTTGGTATAACATCTAAGCAAATTCACATTAGCTATCTCCTCCTATTTATAACAATGTGCCTGATCTACACATGCTCTGTGAACTTTTGTAATTCATTTCAAAATACAAACAAACTTTAGAGCAAGTCTTTGCAGTCAGAACTGTGGTTTTTTTTTTATAGTGAAATCTGTGCTTGCAGAATTACTTTAAAAATACATAAAATAATAAAAAGGCAATGAAAAGGGGTATTATGAAAACTGTTCAATGACTACTCAAAGAAAAAAAAAAAACAAAAATACACAGCCCATTAATTGCAAGTCTTTATACTATCTCTAGGCACAACTTTGACCTTTTTTTAGGGAGGCGAGACAAGCAATGCCTACTGGTGATCTAAGTTACATTATATTATTACTAAACAGTCCTTATTCCTCCTCTTACAGTGACTTCAAGGTTTTGTTCTCGAGCTCCTCTGCAGCACAGAAAGGTCAAAAAATCAGCCCAGGAGTTTCTGGAAATTCCATCTTACGGAAGACAATTCAAAATCTAAAATATCTTAATAATATGTTACAGTTGTAAGTTCAGGATAAAAATATTGCAACATATTATGCATAGGACTATAACACTGACACGGATAGTATTATCCCAAATAAATTCAACAAAGCTTCTCAATCCACCCCTGTTGTTAAGAAGCTCTGACAATTCCATCTCTGCTAAAAGTAATGATTAATACAAGCAGAGCTGGTAGCTCTATCACTTATTGAATGATCTAATTATGCCTTTCATTCATCCCTGAAATTGTATGCTTCCACCAGAGAGTGCATTTTTAGTTTTACTGCTGGTAGTAAAACCAAAACACGCTTATGAAATCAAGCTGTGCTAGTCTGCACCCTAATGATGACCTCCTGGCTTTCTTTTGTTCCCTTTACCAATCACCACATATGCAATCATTTTCCATTGTTTGCTGCCCCACTATACCCACTCTGACAGATTTTCATCTAGACATGGACTGCCAAAAAGTAGATATTTTATCTTTAAGATCTTGCAATAGAAACAGATCATCTTCAAATAAATCTACTAAGGAATAG
The DNA here is from genome assembly GCA_013399475.1 of Chauna torquata. Taxonomy (NCBI): domain Eukaryota; kingdom Metazoa; phylum Chordata; class Aves; order Anseriformes; family Anhimidae; genus Chauna; species Chauna torquata. Next base: position 94,017 of record VXAL01014233.1, on the reverse strand, counting down.
GAAATTTGGACCTGCCCTTTAACCATTTTTGTATCCTCTGACTCCTGCACTCAGGCATATTTATTATTTTGTGTCAATAAAAATATGATCATCATGTATGTCTGAATAGAGATAATTCCAGCCTTGCGCTCTGACAGTCAACAAGGTACATGGAGAACATCTGGACAAAGGGCTCAGCATGTTTCCAGAAGACAGAGGTTGCCTCCTCCCAGACATTCTTCACTAATCATGAACTGCAGCTTTCACCAACAGAAATCATCGCCTTGCACATAAATGTGCCACCACTAAAGGTGAAGAAAAGAAGACTGCTTACCCTTTCCAGGAAAGGAAGAAAATAATCCGTGTATTAATATTAATGCAGACAAATGGATTTATATCAATCCACATTTCTGCCATTCATGGCAAAGCTGAAGGGCAAGACTGACTCCTGAAACAGACTTCTCATGAGGTACAAACGAGAGGGGAGAGAGGGCAGGAGACAGCAGTAAAGATTAAGCAGGTAACGAGTTCACTATGTTCCTCTAAATAAAGCTTCTAGATTTACTGATTTATACATTGTTCAAAAATAAATAAAAGTATATTGTAATTATCACTGCCTTAAGAAACCAAGTGTTTGTGCTCAGGGTAGTATGACTCAGATTAGTTCAAACTGTTTCGCAGCCACAATTCATTCAAATGTTTACAGGCTTAACTAGCCTAATTGCTGGTTATCGAGCAACGCAAAATGCAAAACTGTTTATATTCTCCCTCCCTGTAAGGTATTTCTCAGGGCTCTCTAAATTGCCACTGGCCTCCCCATAGACAACCCGCCCATCGTGGTGTGAAGGGTGTTGAAGTCCACAGTGCAGCCTCCTCTCCTTGCACACCACAGCCGTTCTGCTGAGACACCCGGCACAACCCCAAACCACCACGACAGAACCGAGATGAAGGTCCTATGCCCTGTTCTTCATCACACTCAGGTGGGCTGCCCTGATAAAAGGTTTGATTTACAGTGTTTTCCTTTGTGCTCCTGATTCCGCAAATCAGGAGTCTCAGCACACACTGAGAAGGCAGACAACCCAGATGCCTATTCCAAAACCAGGTTCCCTCTGTCAGTGGAAAACAAAACGAAACAGTTCCTCAGGTTGAAATTTGAGCGTCATCTTACACAGGACACCTAGAACAAGTGGCAGACTGACCCCTCCCTCTAAAATACAGCACTGTGATACACTACAAGTTTAATTACAACTAGAGAAATGCGCACACTAAGTGCAACAGTACTGCAGTGAATGTTAACACAAACACAAGATACCATTTGCTCCTACTGTCCCCAAGAGCTGAAACACATCTGACCAGTCCAACCTGCACTGCAGGGGACACCAAACACCTCCTTACTGATGGGAAAGATTCCTATAACACAAGACAAGCATCTTTGAGGTAGCTTTATATAAATTTGCAAAGTGCACACGTTTTTTTCTTCACGTGAGGAAGAAAACTGTCTAAACATTAATAATTAGCCTGCCAAGTTCCTCTCATTGCACCGATGACAGTTACTGGGCACAGGATTGTAGCAGTCTAAGCCAGACTGGCAGGCCGACACCGCAGCGATGGGCAGACTGACGTAGTACCCGCCTCGGACGCCTTGAGCTCTGCTGAGCTAACGGCCTCTCCTGTTCGGTGAGAGGCCGGCCTCGCGGGGGACGGAGCTCCCACTCCTGTTGCAATTAAGGCCCAAAACCCAAAGGGTTAAAGAAATAAGTTCTGTGTAAGCGCACAGAAACCAGGAGGTAAGATAAACCGCGAAGAGTAAATTGGCCTACTTTTGTTTGTCTTAGCATGTTTAAAAACATGTATTCAAATTACCATGGGTAACAGTCGCTGGGTCTTTCTTATTAAGGCTACAAACTATAAACTGAAGTTTAGCAAATTACTAACACAGATACAGACTTCAAAGGGTTGCTAACTATCACGACTATTAAGAATCTCATATTTGATGTTTTCCTGAAAGCTGAGCTCTGAAAACAATCTCAAGTTTTATTCCACTTTTTTTTTTTCCCCTATCATTTTTTGATGTCACCTATTTAGGGGAACAGCTTAAACCCCATCGATCTGAAGCACAATAAACACAACCCCCCAAAAGAGCAGGTTAAAAACAGCACAGTTTTAGATCGTGTGATATCTTAGAGTCCTGATTCCTCTCTTACCATTCAGCTGGCCACACTGTTTACTAAATTATCTTCAGGAATGTTACCTTCAAATGACAAAATTTAGAAGTATAAAACCCATATTACCTTCCTTGATAAAGCCAGATTCCAGGCACGTTAAACTTAACGTGCTGGAAGCTTTCAATGTATTTTAATGAAATGGCATGACTGTTTTCCAAACAATTCCCAGGTGTCATTTAAGCTTTGAAAACTGTATTTATGGATAAAGGCACTCAGACAAGCAGACAGCTTCCCCCTTGGCTGCAAGCAGCCTTGGACAGAGTCTTCTCAAGGGCTTTGCCTGGACTGGAGAAGGATGGGAGAACACCTATAGCTTTGGATTTTCTCTCCAGATCAGGGCCATGCTCACCCTCCTACCTCATTAGCTGCGAACGAGCAGCTCACACAGACCACAGCCCAGTGTGCCATGTCACTACCAGCCACTCTGCACTTGCATTCGTGCAGGATTCTTTCTCAAGGAGCCCTCACACAGAACTGAGAGAAAGGCTGCTCTGACCTTCTGTCACACAGAGCGAATGAGAAATTGCTCAGGAGTGAAATATCAATTAACAGTGTGCAGCTCAGCTACCTCCAACTTAGTTCATTAGTTATGCTTCCTGCCACAAAAGCCAACGGTGTTTAACAGCTTGTCAGGAACCATGTCTTGTCCACGGCTGTTCAGGTTGTACAGAAACAGTAAAATTGACACAAGGAAGCACGTAACGAAATATACCTTTTTTTTTTTTTTTTTTTAAACCAACGAACCAACCAAACAGTAATAAACCTCTAAAACAATTTCAAAAATAAAAAAATAACAGCAATGTTATCAGAATTGGAAGCAGAAAAGGGAGGTAAGAATAGTGCAAACAAGCTTCAACAATACCAGCCTTCCTATTACAGACATCCTGTCCCTACAGATCTCTAAGTGCTTAGATCTTACATCACATCTTACCGATTAAGTAGAACTAATAAGTCTTGAGGTACTTGAGCTGTCTGTCATCTGGAAGCACATTTATGACATTTGCAAGGGATGCTATGTTGGGATGAGCTGATCATCATTCAAGGTAAAAGAGTACAAATGGATTTAGGGTTATGAGAAACACGGACAAATTACATCAGCAATACTCCATTTACAAGAGATACAAAGCAGTACAATTGAGAGAAAAAAAAATCTGAAATACTGATAGTAAAGACAAAGAACTTGAAAAAAAGTAACACCTGCGCTGTAGATGATGGAAAGCTTGACTGGAGTTTGGGGCAAGATCACGCAGATAAGAAAACGAAAATATGACTTGGGGGTAAAGAGCTACAGTCTGAAAACAAAACAAAACAAAAAAACCAACCAGACTGCTGGAGTACAGAAAGGGTTTAATGTGGAATAATACCATGTGTACTTTTGTCTGTGTCAGCAAGATATTAAACCAGAATCCATGACATCTTTTGCCTGAATAACTACATTAAAGTTTACGTCAATTCCAATTTTGGTAATTTATCCTGCACTCTAGGATATGGTATTACTCTTTACCTCCTGCCCTGAGCTGCTGGAAAACATCACCATAGGTTGATGAAAAACTGCCACGCTATGCCCCAGGACATTTGCGTTTCAACAAGTAGCAAAGCAATTTCTGCATATGTAAGTGCAGGAAGCACTATGGATTCCTTTGCAAAGAGAAGCATATCATAGACCTAAGATACTGTTATTAATGATTAAAGATGTGACTTTGTTTCTTTTTAGTTATAGATCCAAAATAATTTGTCCTTTGTAACATGTAAACTGAAAAGCAAATGGACACAAGTAACTACCACTAAAAATGAAAGGGTCCAGCTGACATGGTGCTCACCACAAAAGGCAACAGGGATGGGTTGTGATTAATGTTTGAACAATGTTTATCACTGACAATGGCACTGAAAGAATTTTATGCAATTCTCTCTCTTCTGGAAAGAGCAAAAAAATATATATATATATATTTTTAATTATATACTTTAGGAGACAGAGGTCAAGTTTGAAGTCAATTGCTATTCTGGTAACAGAACATCCCTAGCAGCTGTAGGATTGCCTTTTCTGTATCAGTAAGGAAAAATGTGATCACACAATCTGTAAACGTACATTATTCAAATTTTCCATTTATCATGTTGTATTTCACTACCAAACACAGGTACTCCATCTGCTTCCTAGGACATTCAGAGTCAGACTCTGGAAATGCTATTTTCTATTGATAAACACAGCTATTATGGACAGTCCTATTCAGCTGTTATTTGCAAAGCAAAGAATGTTTTTATAGCAACTTCCTTTGTATCTACCTTTCTGACAAACAGCAGGGTCAGTGTTACCAACTCACGCTCAATTCTAGCTCTCTCACAGGGAAAACAACAAAATAATAAATTTCAACACAGAACTGAAAGTTTTTTTTTCAGAGAAGCAGGATTTGGGATAGAGCTCTAGAGCCACAAATTGAAACACAACAGATTGCAGTCACGAACTCTGGCTAAGAAACAAAGCCACAGGTGGCAGAGCTTGGCAGTGAGAAGCCACCATGCTGCCTACAGTGTTGTCAACAAGAGAGCTTAGAAAGGAGGCACTGGTCTGTCTTTTAACAATTTACGTGAAGGAAATACTATGAGAAAATAACAACAGGTTCCAACACCAAATATACATCAACAATTTTAATACCCAGGCTAGTCATACCGCTTCAGGTTGCATTCTACCCTCAGCTAAGCAAGGTGGGGTAGGGCAGCATTTGAGTAGAATGAGGAAAAATCTAGGAATAGCTGCAAGTTTGCAGTGGGTGTTGTGCAGTGCATTAAATGGCAAAATGGTCAAAATCTGTTCCAGTCCACCCTCAAAGATGGTGATAGCTTTGCTTTTTCTAAACTTATTTGAGAAGAGCATACCACAAGATTGTACAATACAGAAGTCTAGTTAACTAGTTAACACTAATCTATAATGAGCAGTTTAATCAAGATGAACAAATCTATTCATGCACTATGAGCATCATCCTAAATGAATGTGCGAGAGGTACAGGAACATGTGGCAGTGACCTATGTAGCTATTAGCTGTTAATGGACATATTACTCCAAGCAGGAAAGAAACCCAACACGTCAAGAATAGAATGAAGATGAAAAATACTGATAAAAATACACACAGGCAACATCAAAATTTTTGCTAGTTATTGCATTTTGAGATTTAGGGGACTATAGCATATGTTTGCTTTCCTGAAAAATCAAAGCTAGGCATGCAACAGGAACACACTCTTTATACATACATTCAATTCCAACCCTACAAAACATATCAAAATATTCTAAATGACTGCACATTTCATTTATTTGTTCAAAATCATTTGGTTTTCCATACTGATGCACAGAAATATTTTTTATTCACTCATGTCGTTTTTTACTGTTCCAAATCCATTAGCAACCAGGCAGTTACATTCACATAACATTCTGTTGGGAGATTTCAATACAAAAAAGCTACGTTTTTTGCATTCATTTGATTAAAAACATTTTACTTTGTTGCATTAGCTTGAACAGTCATACATCGCAAAGGGAACAGGGGGAAAAATGTTTATAGACATGCTGTTCAACACTGAGGAGTAGGGAAACGGGATACATTTCATTTACATTTAGACATAAATGAAAAATATTTTTATGCTCAAATTAGAATGTATTAGTCTTGGTTAGTGGCAATTATCTGCTCATGAGAGATGCATACTGACTCATGACTCCAATAATAATAACTCTTGCATTTTTTTGCCCTATCTTGAAATCATGCAAAGTTAAAAATGCCTGCTTTTAAATAAGTTTTAAATCTTCTTATACTAAATTTAATCTGTAAATAAGTATTTTTAAAACTCTGAAATACTTCTTTACATTTTTACATTTACAATGCTTTTTTAATTTAGGTTTTGATATTGTTAAAATCAGTAAAAGACCAACACAGGAATCTATTCAGAAAAAAAAACATTCTAAATAAGCACTTAAAATCCTGTGGTTTGCCGCATAATTTACATTTAGGAAAACAGTCTGTAAAAAGTGCTTCTCTGAAGCTTTGACTGTCTTAGGTATCTATCTTCAGGAGGTTAATATGGACGTTCAACTTCAGTCCTAATGTAAAGTCTTCTAAATTTCCTAAAAGTACGTATACTTTACATTATACAAAAATGTTTTTATGATAACATAGAACATATTCCCAATGTACTTCTGTTAAGCCTCACGATAAATCAGTGGTATCGCAGCAATTTTCCAGGTAAGATGAAGAGGAAAAAAACCAACAACCCCACAACCTTATGCATAGTTATATAACTGAAACTTGATTACACACAACAGCTTGTATTTAGATACAATGAAACATTGAGCAACTGCAAATACATTTGTTAAAATTCACATTTTTACGTTGTATCCTTGACTTTTTTGTGCACCATTCATTTTTTTCTTCAACTTACAAAGTCCAGCGGTTCTACTTATCCACAAGGCACACAAAAATCACTGTAGAGATTAGTCAAGCTTTACGTTATATGGCATCTTTGTAGCTCATCTGGATAACAAAGAAAATGGAGCAGTTCCCCTTCTACCTCTCTCCAAGGCAAATACAGAACAGTGTTTCTCTGTTCATTTATTCTATATTAATGCTATAACGTTGTACATAATAACATTTCATTCTCTGCAAAAAAAACATTTAAGATGTAACGGAGAGAAAAGTTTACCTGCAGTGTCACAATGTCTTGCCGAGTGAAGGGCTCATCTGTCAAGAGATCCTTGTAGCTCTTTGGTTTTATGTTCAGCTGCTCAACTGCCTAATGGCCAGGTGAAAGATACAGATATCAAAAATTGAATTATAATGTGTAAATATTACAAGTAAATATAAGATACCACTCAAACCTTAAAGTAGAAATGATAAGGAAAACAATTTCACCCTTTATTCTCAACTGACAGCTGCAACATTTTCATTGTATGCTTTAACAGATGAAAAGCCATTTAGTCCCTACAAAATTGAACGGTTTTCTGTTGTGTTTCTAAATTTATTATTATTATTATTAAAGATCCTTGCAACCTCAATTTCCTAGGCATACACATCATTTCAACCAAATTCATTATAAAAGTACTGCCAAAAAAAACCTTGCTTGCAGTTTTCTAGGTTAAGTATTTTACAGATGGTATAAGACAGGCAGCTTTAACAAGGGGTCGACATCTCCCCCACTGTTACTGCAAGTCAGACAACAATTTGTGAAGTCGGTCCACCTCCTAGTACTTAATTTCCTTGGCTGTAAAACAAGAATAAAACTTACCTACCTTTCAAAAACTTTTTGTGATCTTGAATGAAATGCATCAAATATAAAATACTAATAATGAAATGCAACAGGCAACCTACCTCATAGGCAAACACATTTCCAGTTGTCTTGATGGCCACAATATGGGAATTATTGGTGAATACAGTAAACAGCACTGGACAGTGGTATTTACCTGATGGAGGGGAAAAAAGTTTGAATTTAGCACGAAGCCCTTGCAACTAGTTTGAAATAGCTAATTTCTGCTATTTCTGTGAAGGATATTTACATTCCTTTTTAATATGAAGTGTACATTCAGTATGTATTTAATGGTGTTTTAACTGTGCTTTGATTCTTCAGTGCCAAACAGAAAAAGTAACACTTAAGAGAATTATAAACCAAGCCATGAAAACGCAATTTTGAGATCTACTGCCCTTAATCTCCCAACACAACTTCATCCAACATGCTTGGTATCTATGAAGTATCACAATACAATTGTTATTGTTGTAATTAAAGCTCTGTTGAGAGCACAAACCCTGTACCTTAACGTGCCCAGTGCTCTACTTTATGTCGTTCCCAGGAACACAAGCTTAGCTTATATCCAACAAAAGTTCACAGCAGCTGTTGCACGTTTAAGAGAGGAGAGTATTTTGTATTCAAATGTGGCAAGCAGAATGCCATTAAAACTGAACACGTTATTCAATAAGGAACGCAGCTTCAGCTCTAATCAAGCTGTGAATTCCCCCAGGAGGGTCAGCATAAATTTTAAGCATGTCAACAACAAGCACACTGATGGAAGCCAATATATGAGGAAAAAGAAAAATGTCTGGATAAGCGCAGCAGAAGCAATTAGAAGAAGGTTATTAATACTTGATCAGTTTGCTAGACCTTGGGGTTTGGGTGAGATTTCAAAATAGGTTGGGCCCGTTTGGTTCTTTTTTTCCTAATTACTATATGAAAAACAAAACCAGCAGGGAGACCAGAATAGGGGTTGCTCACAGCACCTGCAAAGACAGGAAAGGCAAGCCCCTACAGAGCATTTACCGATTAACTCATTGGCCAGAGGAGGCTCTCTGACCTCCAACATGGATATGCAAGTAAAAGCAGAGGATTTTTCTGCTGATGTCACTAGAGTTGAAAAGGAAAGATATTATCACAAGGGTCTGAAATTCAGGAGAAAGTTTAGAAAGGAATTTCTAGAAGTGGCATCAGGGTATGGCCCAGCTGATGGATGCACAAACAGACTGATGAAATGTGAGGGCTCACTGCAGCTGCATAAAAAGGAGCAAATCATCAGGTTTCACTTCTAGCAAAAGCATAGTGGCTGAGGTCACACTTGTTGATCTGAATAAATGGTATTCCGCTAAGAAGGGATCATTACGTTGAAGAAACTGCAATATCAGAAGACACTTGTATTGTGCAAGTGTGAACAGAAAGGGTTCTATGTATATAGGAACAGTTCTACATGCTAAGATTTAAAGAAAAGTTTGCTGATAGACAGAAATGCAACATTTTAGTCTTCCTCTTTTATTGTATTTTCCCTTGATTGGTTAATGACACCATGCAATTTTGTATGGAAAAGAATTCTAAGATTGCATGGCTGCTGTCAGTCCACCCCAGCATTATGAACTAGACTTCTTCAAGGAAAGCACAATATCACAACATCTTTCAAAAACCTTGGCCACAGTGACTACTGATCATTTTTAACATCCTGCTCTTGAGATAGATGGAACATAAACTGCAGAAGAAATCCATCACCTAGAGAACAGACCTTGCAGTATATGGACTTTGGTAAGATAAGGAGACAGACACTCCAAAATTTTATTCCCACCTAATCTTTGCCACTCTCATTTCAAAGAGATCGCTATCTGCCTTGAAAAAGATAAACTCATCTCTACTCTTCTATTTTATTCCTAGCATCCTCTCTTTGATGGCAGATTTTATATTATTAACCCTGCAGGAATACGATTTGGGGCTGCTTTCTCATGTGCCGCTATTCATAAAACCCCATGTGTTCACTTAAGACTAATATATTTTACAAACAAAAAGTTTCTCAAAACCAAGTGAACAGCAAATAATGCCATAGATAAGTTACAAAAAAAGAGAACATATTATAGAAACTTGGCCATTTCAGAAATTTTTCCTTAAAGTAAATACTACCTTACTCCAGTAGTAGCTGTATTAAAAAGAAATTGTGAAATAATTTACAGCTCCCCACTACAGAAAAAAACCAGAAATATGGCTTTAAAGGTAAACATGTTGACCACAGCAAGCAGCTNCAGGATTTATTAAAGCATTCATTAAGGAAAAAAAACAAAAACAAACAAACCCACAGAAAATTAGTGCACTCACCTTCACTGTTTTTAGCAAAATTCAGCTTTATAAGTGATTTGGCATCTAGTTTCTAAAGAAAATGAAGCATTAAAAAAATTAATGAGAACAGAATCTAACCACAGAAATAACAAGAAACTGTAACATGAGTATTTTAATAGTACATAATTTATTAATAATATATTGCAAGTTGTTTGAATCATCAGAACCCTGGGAATTTAAGTTACAGACAGCCCACAAAAACAAGGCTCACGGAGCCTGAGAACAGGGATATGATTTATTTACAGTGTTGTAGTCTGATACAGTACAGGGCTAAACAAACTGCATAAGCTTGGGAGGTTACACAACTCTGCCTTAGCACAAACTGAAAGGGCAGTCTGCATGAAAAGCAAGGGCGCAAAGACTGTCGCTATGGATCAGAGGCGACAATTTGGAAGGGACCTCTGATGAAAGTCACAAAGCCAGCAAGTTATTTTGGCAATCAAGCTTACTACCTTTTCTGAGATAACTGCAATTTTTCTTTTACTTCAGGAAACTTGTACACGCGCCCGAAATAATACCGCATCTTCAGTTACGCGCCAAGGCAGGCCCGCATACGCCAGTCACTGGACAGGGCCAGGACAGGACGCGGCACGCGCTGGTGCTGCCTGCCAGGGGCTGGGCAGTGCCCGAGGCCGACCCAGCCTGGGGACAGCCCCGCAAGTCAGGATCTCACAATCGGAGGGTTTTTTTCTTTCTATCAGCTGTCAGACACCGTTTCACTGCCAAACTGGTTGTTAAAAGCACACACGGCACAGCCTTTTAAAAAAAACAATCAGTTCTTTTCTCAAAACACGCACCTGAGCAGCTCAGGGAGGTTTTTATAACCCAGACAGCTCTTTATAAACAGATATGAGCAGAGATCTGCCAGCCATGGGGCCGCCACTGCTAGCTCAATCACTGTGGCAAACAGTGATAACAAAATCACATGAAACTAAGTCCGTGGTTTTTTCCTCCCTAGTCAAAATTCATATTCTTGGTTCAGAGAATACATGTTATGACAGCTGGACTCATTCGTTTACAGGAAGGCGCTTCTCAAATTGCTTTTAGTCAACTGGCAGGCTAATTCACTGCCAGAAAGGTAACTATCTCTCTAACTTATTAGCAAGAAGCGTAATGAGGGCCAGTAGGAATAAGATGGAGAAGGGAAGAGAGAGGCCAGGTCAGGTGATATGTAGTTAGGTGGTGGAAGACTGGTGCTGCTGTTTTTCTTAAGTGGATTCCCCCCCAAAAAAACAACAAAAAAGCATCATCTGCACACTGTTGGGTTACAAAGAAAGACTGCAAAGGCAACAGCAGGTCTGAAATGACTAAGTGAGTGCAGAACTTTATTCATTTAGTTATTTACCTTTTTACTTGAAAAAAAATTGTCAAAGAAGTAGTAGGGGAATAGCACAGTTGCCAAAATGAACACATGATCCTGGACAGATCTGTTCAACCTAAACAACTTATTAACACAAAGCAGCATCCATCTGTGCACATGTTGTGCAACAGCCCAAAAATTATGTTCCAGAAAAAACTTCTTTAGAAATACCTCTGGAAATACCAATCATTTAAAGGAAGGCCTTTAAATTATCTTCTTGGCTCACTTGAGCTATCCTGAGAACATATGAACAGATTATCTTTAAACAAAAATGGAAACAGTTTCCTAAGAAACAGTTTAGCATGACTGAAGATTCAGATTTATACGCTGACAGAAGTTTAGTGGAAAAGAGAGACTAAACTCCTGTACAGACTTCAAAGGCAGCAAAAGCTGCAGTACACCGTTTCATGTGTCAGAGCAGAAGTACCGCCAAGTCCTTGGACCCTTATTCAGTACCCGGGGAAATTGTATGGTATTTCAGGTCACATCTTTCCATAATACAGAAAAAGGTCAGTTTTCAGTGTCAGTTACTCATGGTGCATCAGCTGCTTGTGCTGGCATTTGCTCCTCACCTAGACAAACTCTTATGCGGTCTTATATGTCAACAGGAAATAATAATTAAAAAAAAATATGCATGCACTACCTGGAGTCTTTTTCCAGAAAGAGAGCTCTGTATGATGGAGTGCTGTATGGACATGAAAGGCTGATGGCCTCAGACCAGCCTCCTACCAAACTTAGAGCAGAGAAGCGACCTTGGCGCGTCAGCTTGCGCCCTTTGAGCAGCTCTGCGCTTCAGCTCCGCTGGCAACGGCTTCACACCCAAACACTCCCCTGTATCACGAGGGAACTTCCTACTACTGATAAAGGACGTTGTTTGTGCAATCTATTTATGAAGAGGCATGGAAATGGGCTGAGAGTTGTCTATGAGAAAACGTGTGAAAAATATAACTAGGACAACATCTCAAATATTTTGAGAAGTTGCTGAACGCATCTAATGCATGGAAAGATAGGAGAGGGATTTAGTCTTTTGTCAGAGGAAATCTTTGGAGCACCAGAACAGCAAAACCAGGCTCTGATTTGCTACAAAGGATTGCCATGGCCTACGAAGGCAGCTCAGTGCCCGAGACTGGACTGCAGCATCAGGCAACTCCGCACGAAGCACGCTCAGACGGGGAGTCCAGCCCGCGAGCCAGGATTTCCAGTAGGTCCAATTTTAAAAGATCTGCATGTTACATTGGAAGCTATGAAAGAACACGATACACAAAACTTGTATTTTATCCCCCCCTGCACCACCCAGAGTTCTTCATTTCATTTGAAAACAGGGTTACCTTGCATGTGGGTGAATCTGCTTTTATTTATTCTCCATTAAAAAAAAGCCAAAGCTTTCTAAGCACCATCACAGTTTGTTGCCATGGAAATGACCATCATGCCACAAACAGGCACAAGCCTTCACGAGAAGAGACAGCAGGAGTGAATGAGTCCTTAAATGAGTTAAAGTACTTGCTTTCATGAATTTCTTATTAGCAATAAAACATAAAGCTCAAATACTGAATACACTGCTAAAGTTCAAAACTGTTTCTAACCTGAGTCCCCCCCCACACACTTATCATCCAGTTTCAGTCAATTTCCAGTGAAGAACGGAAGGAAAAAAGCAGTGCTTATTAAAAACACTTGATCTAATTAAAATTCTAAATTCATAACGAAAATGAAAGGCCATGAGCATGCGCGACTTCCCCTAAGCAGAAATAAGAGCTGTATATTCACTTCTAAAAATATTTTATGCAAGAATATTGGAAAGCAGACACATTTAACGGCATGTAATGCCAGCTGCTCCACAGCAAGGCAGGGCTAAAAAACAAACCCAAAAACCACGTGAGCTTTTTCCTCGGCTGACTTCTCTCTCTGGTGCACACTTCCACAGAGGCAGCCAAGGCTGCTTTTGGCCATGACCTACTTTCTTGCAGCAGCGAGAAGCCCCACCGCCCTGCACGCTCTCATCTGTCAGCTGACACCACTCATTCCTGTGGGATACCAAAGGGCAGCCTCCTTTATTGAGACCCAAAGCAGAGGTTATTAAGAAGCGTAGGTTAGTGGGGCACTGTGGCAGTTTGCGGATGAAGCATGCTGATTGTTTCGAATTAAATCATTCTTTGTCATCGCTGCATCTCTCAGGAAGATATGACCTACAATCCCCGTGCATCAATTAGTTACACTCTCTGAATCCCTTCTGTCTGTGGCAGCATGTTCTTTTTGTTAATGAGGCTCTGACCCCGTTGGATACACACCAGCCTGAAAAACAATCAAAATGGACTCATTTGATTCTCCAACCACACATGGTTAGAGTTGGTGACGTGCATCAGGGGTATTTAGTAAATACAGACCTCACCACTCTGACAAAATTAACAGAGTTAATGTTAAAATGTTAAACTCCTAGGAACTGGACACCCTTCCCAATGGCCTCTGGCAGGAACACAAAATAATCGAGTGAAGCTATCTCAGGGAAAAACTAATGTGTCACATCTGAACTCATTGACAACACAAGGACAAAATGCTGGCATGTTGGCATGGCCATTTGGTAGGTTCTCACCCCACTAAAACAAGCAACATAGTTACCTCAAACAGAAAAGAAAGCCCAACCAAATACTAATATCAAAACACAATATTGCCTACCAAGTACCAAATTTAACTTTACACCAGCAAACAAATTTTGTGTTAAATTCTTTGGTTCCTTTGGAGGTAATACCTGTTATTTTTTGCATGCAACTTCCCATTTCAAGAAGCCTCATACAATTTTTCCCGCTATAAAACCTTCAAAAAATATGGCAATATTAAAAGAACATTTGAATATTATCTGAATAACTCCATGTATACTTATTTCAGATCCTGTAAATGGATTTAATGATGACAAAAGGCATTGGAAATCCTCAGCAAGTCTACATATTACGAGAATGTGATGGGAAACAGCAGTACTGGTTTAACAAGATAAGCTACATTCATGTAGTTTAATGCTTCATGGAAAACTTGGGGTCAGTGGCCAAAAAGACAGAATAGTCTCCTGATTCAAGCTATGGTTTCTATGTTCAGTTCAACAGCATAAACGCTAGATATTTGTTGTATGAACAATATCTACCAAGTGCTAAGAAGATACCCTTAATTCACTTTCTTGCATGAAACTGCTGTTTTAACTGTGGTTTTCATCCTACTGCTGCACTGGTATGGAAATGGACACAAAAAAATCCTTCACTACCCACTTCCAGGCCACTGTATTTCTGCATTTAATTTTTAATCAAACTGACACCATATGGTCACCAAAGCCTTGTCCGTAGAATCATAAAGATGTGCTTGATAACACACATGGCTCGCAGATACTAGCAATAATGTTGCTGTATCAAAGAGCACATTAACAGAAATTACCATGAGAAAAAGATCTGCAGTTTCATGTGTAAGATTAAACCTGCAATCTTAATGCGCTCAGAAGTCTATCAGTCCAGAAATACACAGCCAAATACAACATGCTTTATGGAAAATAAAGCTATGCAGAAGCATCAAAAAGCTAGTCTCCAATTTTTGTGAAAAATAGGCAAGCAAAGATCTGTGGGAAACCTCATGCTGCATCTCATTTAAGGCTGGAGTGTTTCACAGTTGCTAGTTTTTCAAGTGCCACAATCACAAAAACCCATCCAATGTGCACACTTCCACCAAAACAAGGAAAAGGAAAGAAAGAGACCATCTGTTCAGTTTGTAAAACCTAGATGTAGATACATTTTTGCTGTAAGGGAAATAATACATTAGAAACAATGCTAGACACGTTTATCTGTCTGTGTCCAGAGATGGCTTACTGGATAAAACACTGCCTACCACCACCACAATCCCCATTAGCAAGGTGTGAAGGAGGCACAGCAGCTTGGCTAATGACTCATGATACTGGAGGGTTTTAAACTGCTCCTTTTGATAAAGCACTTGAACAGTACATCTGGGCAAATCCCATCTTCTTTGCCCTCACTGTTTCCCAGAGATGTAGGGAATTGA
This sequence comes from Chauna torquata, assembly GCA_013399475.1. Classification (NCBI taxonomy): domain Eukaryota; kingdom Metazoa; phylum Chordata; class Aves; order Anseriformes; family Anhimidae; genus Chauna; species Chauna torquata. The sequence goes on along the minus strand of VXAL01014233.1, from coordinate 78,811 downwards.
AAAATAAAGCCACCTTTCAAGACAGATAAAGGCTAGCTGTTAGTGGTGCTGCATGCACTACTGTAAAACATCAATACAACTTTGGAAGAGGAACAACCAACTACGCACATGTTCACCAGTAAGAAAGGAGAGAGGGACAGTTTCAGAACCCCCTCCCCCAGAAAGGAGTCATCTTTCTGCTATCAGCCTCAGCAGGACCTTCATCCCCTTGACCGTTCTGTGGTTTATGACAATTTCCAGTTATGACACACGACTTTCCAATTGTTCCTCTGGGCAGGAATCATGTCCTAATGCATTTCTATCCAGGGGCCTTGAAAATTTATGGTCACTAGTCAAATATTAACTCATTTAGACTGTTGACTAAAAGCTAATAATTTCTGAAGCAAATGAGGTAAGAAGACATGGTTCAGTTGCTGCATATGGAATAGTTCATCTTGTTCAGAGTGCATTCTAGGCATTTCAGCAGTGGCCTGGGTTTGCTACCCCCTCAGACTAAAATGCACCTGGAGAGAGCTGTTTAATGAATCAGCAGAGGAGGCTGTAACCACTCATCTCTGAAAGACTGCTACAGGCCACAGAAATACAGGCAACAGCATTTAACTGGAAACAAAAGCAAAAAAAGGATAACCCACTGCTCATCCTGGCTAACTCTCATTTGTAAATAAGTATCTGCTTCTGAAATGACCCAAGCTATTAAGAGAAAATTGTAACAAATGATTACATTCTGACAGCACCCATCATGTGTCAACACATGTTCAGAATACGTTTTCTGTCTTAAACTATCATCTGAAATACATCGAAGTATTATCAAAGTATTTCAGGAACAGATTAGAAAATATTCCCATCACTGTACCAGGCATTCACCCAGCATTTACTGTGTATGATTAAGATTACTTATGTTCAAAGAAGATAAATTAAACAGACGCAGAGGATGACTGTGACCATTTAGGGTATAGAGAACTTAAAGGCTGTCCTGGTTTTGGCTGGGATAGAGTTAATTTTCTTCCTAGCAGCTGGTATGGTGCTGTGTTTTGGATTTAGGATGAGGATAATGCTGATAACACACTGATGTTCTAGTTGTTGCTGAGCAGTGCTTACACTAAGTCAAGGACTTTTCAGCTTCTCATGCTGCCCTGCCAGCGCAGAGGCTGGGGGTGCACCAGAAGCTGGGAGGGGACAGGACCAGGACAGCTGGCCCAGGCTGGCCAAAGGGCTATTCCATGCCCTATGGCCTCATGCTGAGCTGTAAAACTGCGGGAGTTGGCCGGGGGGGCCCTGCTCAGGGACAGGCTGGACATTCGTTGGCAGGTGATGAGAACTGCATTGTGCATCACTTGCTTTATATGTCCTTTTATTATTATTTTCCCTTCCTTTTCTGTCCTATTAAACTGTCTTTATCTCAAACCACGAGTTTTACCTTTTTTGCCCCTGACTGTCTCCCCCAGCCCGCTGGGGTGGAGGGGAGCGAACGGCTGTGTGGTGCTTAGCTGCCTGCCGGGTTAAACCACAACAAGGCAAGAACATCTGACAGGAAAATACAAGTCTCAACAAGAAAATGTCAAGAAAGCATTAAATTCTACTGTACCAGATACACAGCTGTAAACACTAACAGGGAGAAGCACAATTCTGGCATCAATACAAACGAGAATAAGCTGGTCAACCCCCAAATTTACAGAAGATATCTATCAGATGAAAAACCATCAGAAGAACCTCTCAGCAGTCATAGCACAAAGAAAGTAAACACTAGTTCAAGATAGAGCATGCAGTTTGCAAAGCAGATTGCAAGAGAGCTGAAGACCTAAGACAGTCTTCCAGATTTACGTTCCTGATCATTTCACCCTTCTTTCTGCAACACAAGAAAGCCAACTAAGCGGGATTTGTCTGAATCATTTTTCAACAACAAAGCTTCCCTTGGTTTTATTTCTGTAAGCTTTGTTCTCTGCTCTGTAATAAGCTATTACTCACTCAGAACAAAACTGTATTCCCACCCCACACTGAAACTTTTCTTACAAATAAACAAGAAAAAGCCCTCCTTCCTTCACTTCAAACGTACAGGAAAAAACATGGTAACTTTATGTAAAGGAAGAAAAAAGGGCAATCGATATTCACACCTATACACTATCTGAAGACCTGACTAAGTTGCATCAGACAAATTAAGAAATGTACTTTGAATTTCAAAATTGAAGATGTGCTGACTTCTTCTGACATGCCTGTGAAAAGTGTTCTCCAGAGATGAATTAATATTCTCATTTATATATCAGTTATGTTACAGCCAAATGAGACCTTAAATTACTGACGGACCTACATGATAACTCATTTTGAAAGTTGCAAGGAGAATACGTAAGAGACTACTTGGACTTCAGACGCTGTGCTCAGATCTGGAGAAAAAAAAATCCATATGAAAGGTGATATGTCACTCTTCTGAATTTTTCTAAGTAACTAAAAATATCTTGATTGGCCAAATTATTTTACTCTTAATTAGACAGTCCCAGCACTCTAGATATGGAAAACTGATGTAGAGATAGCCTGCCTATGGAGGGCTGCACAGCATTTTTCTCTCCATATTTTCTATCTAGACAAAGAATGAAAATGCTCAGAATAAGCATAATCTCTTTGGAAACTGTAAGAAAGAAGAAAACTTTTCAAGAGGAGAAAATTAAGAGTCACGAGGAAAATCTGACTCCTGCTACAATATGCCATCTTCAAAAGACCATCAAAATCCTGTGATAGCATTGCCATCATGTGCAGAAAGGTCTAGAGTAGCACTCCAAAAGTGCATCATGTTGAACATTACCTACAGCTATTACATTTTCCTGACAACGTATTCCAACAGCAGCTACTGCTACGCTGGCATGAAAGAGGTCACCTTCAAACCACAGATCCTTGTGTGATGGCATCTGTTATTTGCTGCACATTATCGAGAAACGTACCTAGAATAACACAATTAAAACAGCAGTCTACAGTAAATTACCACACATACCATACGAACTAGAGTTAAAAGCTGTAATCACTGTTGATGTGACCAATATGGGTCACATGAAACTTGAACTTGTCCTCTCCCCTGCTCAGGCCAGAGACCTGTTCCACTCAACTCGTCCAATAATCCCACAGTGTTGTTCGTGATCTTGATCTTAACAGCTCTGACTCAGCAGCGTGTGAAGCTCATGCAACCCACTTATGAGAATCCATTCCTGAAACACACAGGCTCTGTACTGATTAGTTGATAAAGGTGTAGAGCAATTTGTAGTGAATTATAAAGCCTTGGCTGGAATTTAACCTGTGCTTTAACACCTGCTGCTACAATGCAGGATGACTTATTTCTTACGCTTCTGACATGGTGCAGTTTTTTTATTCATAATATTGTAAAACAAGAAAAAATACCTAAGCCCTCTTTCACATGTTTGCTTCTCAGGGGAAGAAACAATTACCAGTGCTGTCTATTTCTGTATCTGTGTTTTCAAAATACATGCATGGTAAAAACACTTTATGTTTAAGGAAGTTTCACCTTTGCTCTATTTTCTGCATCCTTCTCACACAGGATTTCCCTTATTTAGACAGACAAAGACTTTTTTAGTGCATAAAAAAAAAGTGCTGTAAGTTTGTTTGTTCATTTTTAAGCTGGGATTAATACTGTCAGCGGTAACAAAGTAATCCTCTCCTTTAACCTGGTCAGCAAGCATCTTTCACCTCAAGACAAGCAACCAATTTCCAGGAGATTGACTGAAATACAGTTAATTACTTTGGAAAAAAAACATGCTTTCGCAATAAAATTAAGTAACAACAGCCACCAGCATTTGGGAGAAGAAGTAGCTACTAAACGTATTTAAGGAACGTATTTGAGAACGACTTTTCCAAAGTTTTAAAAAAACAGACTTGGTTGCAATTTTTTCTTTTGAAGGTAAAGGGTTACTGGTTTTGAAAGTGCCGTTAGATATTCAGGCAAGCATCATGCTACCAACCTTACTTCAAACAAATGATTTAAAGAAAAACGACAATGCCAATGTTCATATATGAGCAGTGCTCGATAGGGAGATGTTTCCTACAACCTCTGTCATTGCTGCAGGGCATTGCAAGGTACAAGACGTGCGTCTCTGGGTGCTTTCAAAGAGTGGATCAGAAAGGCTTAATGCATGAGGCAGGCACCTGTACTACCCCAATTATTTGATCATATTAGTCATAATCTCACCCCTAATCATTTTTATTTGGTAATACAGGATTAAGGGTACGGGAGAACAATAGCAAATATTTATTTCACACACAGACCAACACTTTGGGTAGAGCACTCTCTCTTATTTATTTTCTTATTTAACCTAGCAAGAAGCTAAAATCTTCTGATACTTAAGAAAAAGCTCTCTCTGGCCTGTATGTCCAGACCCCAACCTTGCATGTGGCAGGGCACAGCACAAGTTGTGCTCTGCCTCACTGGGACCAGAAATGTGAACGCTAACCTCATACATCCACCACACGGCATCTTCAGGTTTCTTATCCGTAGGCATATGCTAAACCCAAGCTAAATTAACTTGACCGAATCCTGTTTGCCCTTCAAGACAGATAGGTACGTGCCAACCCCACAGCCACATGTGGCCCTTAACATGAGGACTGCTTCTCTGGGTTATGCAGGATCAGCAGACATATGGATTTTGGTTTGCTCTGAACTGTGCAGAAAGAATTCACATAGATGAGCCCTCTAATATGAGTTTGAAAACAGATGCACTTAAAGCAGTCACAAAACTGACTTTGGACCAAAGCCTTAGAAGCAAACACTGGAGATATACTGACTTTCAGCTGTCCAAAACAACAAAATTCCCACAGAAAAGTGAGACCTTAGCTACTTCAGAGACAGGGGAAGAGAGATACTTTCACAAGGTTACAGATCCAGTCTCAAACAGTTGAAGTACAACCACAGTAATCTAGTCTGCCCACGTACAGTTAGAATGTCAGTGAACCAGACTGAAAAAAATAGGTATTTACATCAGAAACATTATGTGAAGGAGAAAAATAACTCGGCCCACACGTATGTATGCAATGAAGAACTATTTCCCTTGAAATTCCAGTCGAAAGGCACACTGCTACCTTCATGCAGATCTATCATCTGCTCATATTTGAGATTCCAACAAACCAGATACAATCTGACCAATCTCATTTCTTGGAAATAAGTACTCCTGAGCCCAGCTGGCTGACTTGTGTGGGCATGCTGGTCAGTGCTGTCATAACGCCGCTACATGAAACAATCTGGCAAGCCTGCAGCTATCTGCAAGCCCAAGAAGCCAAAGTGCTGTTGTCAGTGAAAAGGAATGAGCTAACTATGACTCTCCTGGTTACTCTTTATTGTATGCAATTTTAGTGTAAACATAAGCTAGGGCAGTGTCCTGACAAAGCTGACAGAAAAAGCAAATGAGCCAGCGCCATCTGACAGGCTATAGTTCAGCTGCAAGAAATGCATTGTTTCTTCCAAAATTATTGGTGCAGTAACAGAAATATTTTTGTACTGCAATGCATCATAAAAAAAAAAAAAAGAAAAAAGAAAAAAGAATCTAAAGTTACTTTCTGGAATAGCTCATTGGAAAGTCTAAACAAAGGTCAATGGTGATTTGTTTCTCGTAAATGGATATTGGTGACATACTTGCACCTCAGAAGGATGTTCAGAAAAGGAAGAGAAAATAAACCAGGAGGAAGTATAGGGAAGCAAAGCAAATTAAACATAACAAAAAATGACTGCAATCTTGGCATTGCAAAATTTCTTTAAAAAGGAAGGCTAGTCCAAAAGTTTAGGACTCAGAAGAATCAGAGAAATCATTCTGCCTACTTGTAGAGCTGTTCACAAACATCCAACTGATAAAATACTAGCATAGCCCTACCTACTGAGAGCACTGTGAACATAGACGTACTGACGATTGTAAAGCTCTCCAATGCCCCACTGAGGGGCCCACTTCAGAAATGACAGCTAGACAGAATTAGTGACTACCATGTGTGCGCCATTAGCAATGCCTTTTCCAAGTAGCCTAGTGACTTCTCTAAAACGTTTAGCCCGTAGCAAACCAAAATAACAGAAGTGCAAGCCACAAGGGATTTCATTATCATTTTTAACTCCAGGAACAAAAAATGGAAAAATTCTCTAGAGCCTCATCACCAATGATGGATCATCAATCTCTGCAAAGTAACGTCATAAGACACCTTATAAAACACAGCATTGCATCTAGTCTGGCTCAATTCCTTTTTAAACAAACCCAGAGTCTTAAGTTTCTGTAAGTCACCAACACTTTACAGCAGACATTTCCTGGCTTCAACAGTGAGCAAGCTGTACAAGTAACAGAATGTGCACACACAATTAAACAGATTAACTAGAGGGTAGTAAGCACTAAGCCCGGCGGGCAGTACAGCCTAGAGGTATACAAGATCCATGGACTTCCTCTGCCACCTACCCTACCTTATTCTAGCACCCCCACCTCCTTCCTGCCCTGTGCCATCTTCCCCTTTAGAAAACCAGAGTCAGCCCTCTGGGGAACAAAGACTAAATCACGACCCTTCTCTCAACCCCACTCTTCCATTAATAGCTGCACAAGTCTATATTCTGGTCTGTGTGCTGTTACGGACTGCAAGCACCTCCGTTTTCTTCAAAGTTGTCTGGAATGTCTTTGTCCTCTGGAGGACAGAACCATACAGCACAAGTCCACCACTGAATAAAAGGGAAGAAGAAAGGGCTCCCCAAACAGAGCAATACAGAGAAAAAGGGAACACAGGTTGAGGAGAGCTGCAGATGCATTGCAGATCAACCATGGAAGCCTAAGTCCAGCTGAACTAATAGATCCCTAAGTCAGACTTCATTTGAGCATTTATGGTTCACCAAGAATACTCTGCACAATCTCACTTTCTCTATATTACACAGGACCATTACAGACATTACATTTCTTGCTTGCATTTAGCAGAAGTAATTTTAAACCACATCACAATTCACAGTATGAAATGAGAACAGGTGTCATTAGCTGATCTGAGTAAGAAAAAAAAAAAACAAAACAAAATCTGTTCTGGCAACACCCGAAAATTCCTAACCAATGCACAGAACAGCAAGGTAATAGGAGGCTGGCAAAACTAAATGAAATAGTTGTAATTCCATTCCTTCTAAACAACACATATTGGCCTCTTCATGTATAAAGAAAGACCTTCAATCATCTCTCCATCATGCAAGCACACTTGTGGTTTGCTATAACTGACGATATCCAGTCTCAGACAGTCTGTTCATATTTAGAGTTTGGAATGCTGCACCTGTATTTAGCTTCTCCTCATATCTGTCTGCTGCAAAAATCTTTAATCAAACACCAGATGTTTCAAAGGTAACCTCATACCACAAACCAATCTGCAAACCAACAAAGAATTCTGTGCAGTGGCTGCCACCTAATGCTCAGGATAATAACTGCACTTACTGAAGAAAAAGACAAGTTTCAGTAGATCAAGCAACAATTTGTTTAAAATTTATGCCCTCAGGAACAACTTAATCCCTTTTAACACACCAGAAAAAAAAAAAATTCCAACTAGGAAATATTTCCAGGATTTCATATTCAGCTGGTGCTCCAGAACTTCACACTATTACAAACAGTAATCCCTCCACAATTATAGCTTATGCAGAAAAAGGGCAGAAAATAATACTAAAGTACTGATTATACTGTGAAATCCCAGTCTTACAGTTAACTATCACGACAGAGACAGGACAGAAGCTTTCCGAAATACATTGTCAAGATAATTCAAAAGATTTTGCAGACTAAACTACCATTCATCAGCACTAATATTAATCTCTTTAACCTGTATGGAACCAAATATCCACTTGGTTAGCAAGTTTTAGCACAGATGAAGAAGTGAGCTAGTCAGCACCTTGCCCTTTGGGGACCAGAATTCTCCTTATACGAGGAAGCATTACAGAACCTTTCCCATCACCAACCAGTTAGGCTTTTTGGGCATCACTAGCAGTAACAAAAGAGTTAGTATTTCCATCTAGACAGATTTTAATTATGCCGTAAATGTAAGATAGGCAAAAAAAAACCTGGGAGTTTATATAAATGAACTGCATATTTCCTCCACAATATTATCTACAATCCAATGGAAAAGAAGAAAATATAACCTTCTCCACTTTCTTCCAGGAACACAGTCAGAGGCTGATTATTTTCTTCTGTAAAGATCATTAGCAGGATGACAGTGAGAAGATATCAGGTCTCAAATCCAGAAACACCCTCCCTTTTTTACTTTTTATCAAAAAAGATCCCTTGTAAGTCTGTACTCTAATTTTAGCAAACCTGATGTCAAAAATATCATACGTTATAACAGCACTACCATTCAACTTGTTTTGCTTTCATTAAAGCATTTTTTTCTCACTCACTTTAAATAGGAAACTGAACATAAGGAAAGCCAACATTATCATGTGAATACAACCATCATTACTTACTTCTCCCGTGATTGGATTGGTTCCATATTTCTTTATCCAAGGAACAATGCTCCTGAAAAGAGAAGGGAGAAAGTAATAAGAGAAGAGTGCCATTAGAAACCTCTATTATTTTTTGATGGGCATGATTATTTCTGCCAACTTGCTAAGATCAAATGATGATTACACAGCTGTAACCAAGCAGTTCAGCAACACAAAAATAAAGCTAAGTACAGACAGTAACTTACAGTATGTCAAAGACTGTCCCATCTGGCGTGCAAACCGGGTATTCAAATGGCTGCAGAGACAAACTAGGAAAAAAAAGTACACGTTGTTTTCAGCAAAATCAGCCAGAAATCATGATGACAGAAGCAAAAAACATTTTGCTGATTTACTTGCACATTAAAGGAAGTAGGCTACCAATGAAAATACTGACTGGCTGCCAATACCCACTACCCCCACTACCTGATTCCACATAAATGACATTGAAAACAAAATCTGACAGGAACTGACGCAGTTCAGCACCACAGAGGTGGATGCTGCGATACTCCCTAACCTGCTTCTGTTGCCATGGCAGGTTCCACAAGCACACAAGATGGTTCAAGCAGACACGCTGTCTTTATACTAAAACAGGTTAGGGAGTAACTGGCAATTACATTCAGCATCCCTGGTTAGGGATGTTTCCATAATTCACTCAGCTTTCAGCCAAGCAGCAGTAGTGAGTAGACAGGGATTGTACGTTCTTTAACTATTTGATTAACAAGAGAATTTCTAACACGCCTCTTTTAACACCCCCCTCTCACTCTAGCGCTTCAACAAGTAAACTAAACACAAAATAATAGTATAAATATCCCTTCAATCTGCCTAATCACTGCTTCTGAGACACGAATAATTGACCAACCATATTCTGACCAGGAAAAAGTAGATTCAAGTCATGATTACATAGATTTGCAAGACTGGAACATGCACAATATTTGTTCTGAATTATTTTATCACTTGTCTATTCTTTTAGCCACCAGATTCAATCTCAACAGACACTAGGCATGGGAAGTACTGATATTGTGTCAGTTCTCATTGCAATTTTTCTTGCTGCATTACTACCATAGCAGACACAAGTCAATGAAAGTACCTTAGAATAACACAGCTTCAGCAACAGTTCAGGCAAACAGATCGGTCATTTAATAATGATAATGTAGTTTTACTGCCTTACCTGCAGTGATCAAATGATATACGTCTGAAATTAGTTTGTGGATGGTCTGTTTATGAGAAACAAAACACAGGATTAATACTGAGTATTCTAGGTAGTAACAGCACAACACAAGTATGCTCCTCAACTAAAGTTACACAATCAGAAAAAAAATGAACTGAGCTCTGACAGCCTGACAGGACAGAATTTTAATTAGATGATTAATTATGTCAGTACCTTCATGCTTTGTCATACCAGTGGATACAGAACTTACTGAGGGCAAGGATAGCTCATCGGGGCATTAAGCCTTGACTTTCAGCAGTTTTCACATTGATCAGTGTCACCAATTTTTGGATCCCCGATCACAGGGCTCAGCAGTTCAGAAGCCGATTCAGGAAGAGCTCAGACATCCCTACTGCACCTGTGGGACGCTGTGTTCAAGGAGGTCACTTCATCACCCCCCCCGAGTTCAATGATCCCAAATGAGAGCCCCTGCATGACTGGGCAAGAGAAGCAAGAGACAGCATCTATAACACGAACGCTGCAGAGCTCCGGTAAGGTGAAGAGGAGACTCTGGATACCTGAGTGCAGACGTGGGCATGGCAAAAGGAGCGGGAAGTCAGCCTGGGGGTGTCTGAGGAGGGCAGCACCCAGACCTTGAGGTTTACCAAGGAGCGGGGATGTCTGCACCCCGGCGACGAGCAGCCGCCGGCGGGGCAGCGGCGGAGCGCCAGCAGCGCGGCCCGAGCAGCTGCCAGGAAAGCCGGGCGAGGAGGCGGGAGGCGCTCACCTGCTTTCTTGCCGCCGTAGAACTGCGTGTACTCGGCGCAGGTGATGTACCTGCGGGCAGAGCGGGGTCACCACACGGAGCCGGCCGGCCCGCGGCCCTGCGCGCCCCCGCGACTCCCGGCGCGTCCCACCCCCGCC